>CM055117.1:625482996-625980496 GCA_029206835.1 Rana muscosa | reverse complement strand
GTTGAGACTTTGGGAGCCTAGCCACGTACAGGAACCCAAAAAATCAATCACCGCCTTCAGGATTTCTAAGGGCGTAAAATGGTGCTTTCAATTCCTCACTACCTATCACAGTTACAGAGGCCATGAAATGCCAAGATAGCACAAAACACCTCCAAATGACCCAATTTTGGAAAGAAGACACTTAAAGCTATTTGCTGAGAGGCATGTTGAGTCTATGGAATATTTTATATTTTGCAACAAGCTTCTGGATTTTTTTTTTTTTTTTTTAACAGAAAGTTGACACTAAATGATATTGCTCAAACATGCCATGGGCATATGGGAAATTACACCCCAAAATACATTCTGTTGCTTCTTTTGAGTAAGGGGATACCACATGTGAAACTTTTTGGGAGCCTAGCCACATACGAGACTCTGAAAACCAAGCACCGCCTTCAGGCTTTCTAAGGGTGTACATTTTTGATTTCACTCCACTGCCCATCAGTTTCGGAGGCCATGGAAGGCCCAGATGGCACAACCCCCCCCAAATGACCCCAGTTTGGAAAGTAGACACTTCAAGCTATTTGCTGAGAGGTATGTTGAGTATTTTGCAGATCTCGCTTTTTGTCACAAAGTTTTGAAAAAAAACAAATAGGATTTTTGTACTCACCGTAAAATCCTTTTCTCTGAGTCCATGGACCGACACAGCCTCTCTATTGACAAAGTGGGTATTATCCGTTAATTAGGAGTGACTAGGCAGAAAACTTGTAAAAAGTGTTGCATCACACCTTCTACAGTACTGCCCAGGGGGCGGACCCTCCGGGTATATCACCTCAGTCTGCATCTCGCAGATCAGTTTGTTAAAAAAGCAGTACAAACTTAAAAAAAGGAGGGGTGGGTGCTGTGTCGGTCCATGGACTCAGAGAAAAGGATTTTATGGGGAGTACAAAAATCCTATTTACTCTTTCGTCCATGGACCGACACAGCCTCTCTATTGACAAAGTGGGACATCCCAAAGCAGTGTCAGAGAAAAAAACGAGGGGGTGGCAACAGCATAAAAATAAACTTCACCTCAAACACAAAACAGCACTCCTCCAATGGAGGAGCTGCAACTCTAAACAGCCGCTTGTAAAACCTTGCGGCCGAAAGAGGCATCCGAAGATGCACCTACATCAACTTTGTAGAATTTTGTGAAAGTGTGAGCGGATGACCAAGTCGCCGCTTTACATAATTGGGAAACAGACGCTTGATGTCGGAAAGCCCAAGGAGGCACCTATTGCCCTGGTCAAATGCGCCTGACAGGAAAGGGGGGCGCCTGACCCTTTAAGGCGTAAGCCTGGATTACTATCTGTCGGATCCACCTAGAGATGGTGGCCGATGAGACTGCTTGGCCCTTCTTGGGACCAGCCACCGAAACAAACAGTGAGTCTGACTTCCGGAACGGGGAAGTAGCAGATAGGTATACTCTCAAAGCTCGGACAACGTCCAAGGAATGCAACGCCGACTCCTTAGGATTCGACGGATGAGGACACAAGGATGGAAGTACAATGTCTTCGTTGAGATGAAAAGCCGAAACGACTGTCGGAAGAAAGGAAGGCTGCGGCCGCAGCACCACCTTATCCTTGTGGAAAATCAAATAGGGAGCCTTGCAGGACAAGGCTGCCAGCTCAGAGACTCGTCTAACTGACGTAACAGCCATCAAAAAGACCACTTTCTGAGAAAGTGTCAACAGGGGAATATCTCTAATATTCTCAAACGGTGCCTTCTGAAGCACCGAGAGGACCAGGTTCAAGTCCCACGGAGGTAGCAGGGGACGGACCGGAGGGGCCACATGTCGAACCCCCTGCACAAATGTACTCACGAGAGTGTGTGCCGCCAGGGGTCGCTGAAAAAAAAAGAGCCAGGGCAGATATCTGTCCCTTAAATCATACTTAAGGCAAGCCTTTGGTCCACCCCATGCTGTAAAAACAGCAGGATTCTGGAAACCAAATAAGTACGCGGATGCCATTTCATTTCCTCACACATGGAGATGTAGGCCTTCCCAGTGCGGTGATAAACCTTCCTAGAGGACGGTTTCCGAGCACTTCTCATAGTAGAGATTACTGAATCTGATAGGCCCCGGTCTCTCAGTACCTGGTTCTCAACAGTCATGCCGTTAAAGCCAGTGACTGTAAAGCAGGATGGAGTATGGGACCTTGCGATAGCAGGTCCTTTGTAGTGGTAGTCGCCAGGGGACGTCTGCTACCAGACGTACTAGATCGGCGTACCAAGGACGCCGAGGCCAATCTGGAGCGATTAGGATCATTGGAATTCCCTCTGCCTCCACTCTGCGGAGCAGAAGAGGAAGAAGCCTTAAGGGAGGGAAGGCATAGATTAGCCGATACTGACCCCAAGATGCCACCAACACGTCCGTTGCGTCTGCCCATGGGTCTCTTGACCGGGCCACAAACCTCAATACCTTCCGATTTATTTGGGAAGCCAGACGATTTACATCTGGTGTGCCCCATCTTTGGCAGAGGAGTTGGAACACCTCCGGGTGTAAGGACCATTCTCCCTGGTCCAGCATTTGGCGGCTCAGGTAGTCCGCCTGCCAGTTTTCCACACCCGGAATGTACACGGCCAACAGTGCCGGTACGCTCCTCTCTGCCCACTTCAGGATGCGAGCGACCTCCGATGCTGCAGCTGAGCTTCTTGTTCCTCCTTGCTGATTGACATATGCCACTGCTGTGGCGTTGTCTGACTGGATCCTGACAGGAAACCCTTACAGCCTCTAAGACCTTTTGAAGAGGCACAGCCTGATCGCCCCGGATTTCCAGGACATTGATCGGCAGGAGGGCTTCCTCTGGGGTCCAGCGACCTTGTGCCGACTGAACACCCCAGACTCCCCCCCAACCTGTAAGGCTGGCGTCCGTCATGATCACTATCCAGTAAACCGGAAGAAATGACTTCCTGGCCATTAGAGCCGGGGCTGTCAGCCACCATACCAGGGATCTCCTGACTAGGTGGCTCACTCGGATTTGATAATCCAGAGATGAAGGGCATCTGTTCCATCTGGACAGAACTTCCTTCTGTAACACTCGTGTGGTATTGAGCATATGGGACCGCCTCGAAGGAGGCTACCATGAGGCCTAACACTCGCATGCAAAAACGGTGCGACGACCAATTCCTAGAAGTCAGCTGCCGTACTGCAGCCCGGAGGGTCTGCAACTTCTCCACAGGGAGGAATACCTTTGCCTCTGAGGAATCCAGAATCAACCCCAGGTACACTAGGCGTTGAGTGGGCACCAATACTGACTTTTGCGTGTTTAGTATCCAACCACAGTCTCGAAGAGTCTGACAGAGGTAAGCGTGTCCATTACCTAATTCTGAGCTTGAAGGGGCCTTCAGTAGAAGGTCGTCCAACTAGCCCATGACAGCGATACCCCGCTGTCTTAGAAGTGCCAGAATCAGAGCGAGCACCTTGGTGAACGTCCTGGGTGCTGAGGCAATGCCAAACAGGGAGGGCCACAAACTGGTAGTTCTTCCCGATAGCAAATCGCAGAAACTACTGGTGTCTGGAGTATATAGGGACATGCAGGTATGCGTCCTTGATGTCCAAGGAGGCCAGAAAGTCCCCCAGATGGAGAGCCGTGACTACAAATCTTTGTACCTTCACAAAGCAATTGAGGGCTCAGATCCAAGATTGGACGAACCCCCTCCTTCTTCGGCACAATAAACAGATTTGAGTAAAAACCCTGACCTCGTTCCTGTTCTGGAACTGGAATAACTACCCCGCGTTCCAGTAGACCCTGGACCGCCCCATACAGGGCCTCCAGACAGGTCGGTAGTAGCTGGAGCTTGGAGGTGACGAATCTGTTCAGTGGACAAGAGAGAAATTCTATCTCGTAGCCTGAGGAGATTACTTTGCAAACCCACCTGTCGGAGACTAGAGCTGTCCACTGAGTCGCAAATTTGCGAAGACGTCCCCCCACCCAAGAGCTGGGTGGGGCCGGACCTTCAAGAGGACACAGATTTGACCGCAGGCTTGTTGGGTCTGCGGGACCAAGGACAATTTTGTCCTTGGGCAGGCGCCTTGTCGGCCTGGGGTCTTTTCCCTGTCACCCTGGGGGACGAAAAAAACGCTTGCGTGCAGTAAAGGAGGGCCCCTGCCCTTGGCGTGGCCCTTTACCCTTGCTAGTTTGAGGAAGCAAAGTGCTCTTACCTCCTGTGGCATCCTTGATGTCATCCAGAGAAGCCCCAAAAAGTCTGTCGCCCTTGAAAGGCAGATCCAACAGGGCTTTCTTGGAGGTCTGGTCCGCAGACCAGCCCTTCAGCCAGATCAGGCGGCGTATTGCTACTGCATAAACCGAAGATTTTGACAGCAGGGGAATAGTATCCATGTCTGACTCGCAGACAAACGTAAAGGCCCTGGACCAACTGGTCGGCCAAAGCTATCTCATCAGGAAGAGCATCTTGCTCCTTAATCCCTGGAGTAGCAACCTTGCCCAGTGTCTGAGACACTAGGGCCCCCGCCAATGCCGGGCGTACTGCAGAGCCTACCACTGAGTATAGGTAGCAAGCGAGTGCTTCAGCCTTCTTATCCACAGGGTCCTAGAAAACAGGAGCCCCTCCTACTGGAATTGTGGTGGCTCTATTAAGTCTGGACACCGGAGGGTCCACTATAGGGGGAGAGGTCCATTTCTTCAGAAAACTCTCCTGAAAGGGGTACCGTACCGCAAACCTCTTTGGGGCTGTAAAGACCCTCAGTGGGTTCTCCCATTCCTTGTGTAAGCGTTTATAAAAATAAGACACACAAGGGAACACCTTAGCAGTGCGGGCAGGTTTATGAAACCCAAAGTGGACCGGAGTCTCTGCTGCTTCTGCAGTATTTTCCAACTTTAGCGTATCCCACACTGCAGTAATAAGGTCCGATACCAAAGCCGTCTCGCGTACTGACCTGGACTTTGAGTCCTCCTCACCATCTGGTCACGGTCTGCAGTCTCTGATGCGTCAGAATCTGGGACCTGAGCCGTAGCTGGACCTGGTTCTGCATCAGAATTATCCCCAGATGCTTGCAGGGGACGGGGGCGTTTGCTACCCCCTGTATTCCGGTGTGCTGCTTCCACCCTGGCAGCAAACGCCTCTAGGATTGCAGTCATAGCGTTCATAGACACCAGCTACTAAATCTGGTGTTTCAGGGGAGAAGACATCTGGCTCAGATGCCATGCTGACCACACGCTGACACCCACAGGCCTCCAGGCAAGATATCAATAGGCCACCCTCCTGTGCTGCAGAGATGCTGGATCACCCAGGACTCACCACCCTGGACCGGTACTGCTATGCTGCCGTGTGCTGCGCCTGTGATGCTGTCCCACTGCTGCTGTCAGTCTGCTTCTTTTATCAGCACTTCCTGTGTGAATCTATCACGCCAGTGCAATGCACCCTAGAGGCCGGAGACTCACAAAATGGCCGCCAAAACGTCTGTATGGAAGATAGTGTGGGCTCTAAGAATAGAGGCCAAAGCAGCCATAGACCACAAAAAGATGGCCGCCGAACGGCAATCTCTACCTACAGCGTCGCTCATAATAAACATGGCCACCGATCAGTCGATAGAGGCCAGTGGGTGTAGAACTACAAAAAAAATGGTGCCGAAACCACAGGAAGATGGCCGCCGGGCAGTCACTTGGGGGGAGGGAGGTTCGTGCGATCTTGGCATTTTATGGCCTTCGAAACTGATAGGTAGCGAGGGGTGAAATCAAAAATTTACGACCCTTAGAAATCCTGAAGGCGGTGCTTGGTTTTCGGGGTCCCGTACACAGCTAGGCTCCCAAAAAGTCCCACACATGTGGTATCCCCATACTCAGACGCAGCAGAATGTATTTTGGGGTTGTAATTCCACATATGCCCATGGCATGTTTGAGCACTGTATCATTTAGTGACCACTTTTATTTTTGTCATTTTTCAATCACTTGGGACAACAAAAAAAAAAAAAAATATTCAATGGGCTCAACATGCCTCTCAGCAATTTCCTTGGGGTGTCTACTTTCCAAAATGAGGTCATTTGGGGGGGGGGGGGGGGTGTACTGCCCTGCCATTTTAGCACCTCAAGAAATGATAGGCAGTCAAACTAAAAGCTGCTTAAATTCCAGAAAATGTACCCTAGTTTGTAGACGCCATAACTTTTATGCAAACCAGTAAATATGCGCTTAGACTTTTTTTTTTTTTACCAAAGACATGTGGCTGAATACATTTATACATTTTGGCCTAAATGTATGACTAAAATTTAGTTTATTGGATTTTTCTTATAACAAAATGTAGATTTAAAAAAAGAAAAAAAAAAAAAAAAAAAAAAATCGCAGAGGCAATCAAATACCATCAAAAGAAAGCTATTTTTTTTTGGGAGGGGGAAGGACACAAAATTTCATTTGGGTACAACATTGCATGACTGCGCAATCATCAGTTAAAAGCAGCGCAGTGCCAAATTGTAAAAAGTGGTCTGGTCTTTGGGCAGCCAAATGGTTGAGGCTGAAATGGTTAAGGTGAATTTTTTCATCGGATATTCCGACCGTGTGTATGCCCCATCTGACTTTTTCCGTCGGAAATTCCGACAGTTAGAAAGAGAACATGTTCTCTCCCCCCCCCCCCCCCGACGAAATTTTTTTTTAATCGGAAATTCCGTTCGTCTGTATGGAACTCCAACGGAGGCAAAGCATGCTCAGAAGCATTGAACTTAATTTTTCTCGGCTCGTCGTAGTGTTGTCCATCACCGCGTTCTTGACGGTCGAAATTTGGTGTGAGTGTGTATGCAAGATAGACTGAACGGAATTCCATTGGAAAAACCTGGAGTTTATTCCGACGGAAAATCCGACTGTGTGTACAAGGCATAACTCTTCAAAACGTGCCAGATTTTTTTCTGCCAGAAAAAAATTCCTCCAATGTTGCGTATGTATAACTTATGCGTAAAAAAAATCTCAACTGGCCATTGGAATTTTAAAAAAAATTAGTTTTTTACCTTCATGAACCCCACAATACTCAACCGAGCCCAGTTTTGATCCAGCAATGTGCACAGGAGCCTTGGCTGTCCCAGGCCATTATGAGAGCAGCAGGAGCCATTGGCACCCGCTTCTGTCAATCACAGCCAATGAGGACAGCAGAGGGGCGGGGCCAAGCCATGGCTCTATGCGCCTTATGGATGCACAGAGCGGGGCTCGGGAGCAAGCACACACCAGTGCCTCCATAGAAAGCAGCTTGCAATTGGGGACTCTCTCCAAGGGAGAGAAACATCAGTGGGAGGCCCACGAAGAGAAGGATTGGGGCTGCTCTGTGCAAAACCACTGCATAGAGCAGGTAAGCATGACATGCAAGAGGAAAAAAAAAAAGGGGGGGGGGGGTTAACCTTTGGAATCACTTTAAGCACTGATGCACTTAAAAACCACCGATATCCTGCGGTCAGGGCATTTTTTAGCCCATTGAACGCTGTGCAAAAATAAGCGCATGAACACATTTGTTCTGGGCCTTAGGTTTAGTAAAGAGATGAAAATCAGCCACCAAGCAAAGTTTGACAGTCAGTGCATTCAAAAATATTTTAGTTTATTATCCTCACAGGCAGCAGAGCAATTTGACCCAACCTTTACTCTTCAGCATGTACTGATGTAGTAATAAAATGGGGCAAAACCTGACACTTGCAATAGCAGCAATCAGCGATGTCATACAAGTAAACAGGCAGAGCAATGTGAAAACCTCACCATAAGTTTCAGTTAAAGCCAAATACCAACATCAATTTACTTAAAACTCCTCTACTACTCATGTTTAAGACCACAGACACAGAGAGAAGACTTACTTTAGAGAGGGACCGGGGGAAGGCAATACCTTTGCGCCATCCGCTAACCTAAAAGGGAGAACATGCAGCCGTTTTGGGCACACATGGCGCAGCCACAAAGTTTCGCCTGGTTTCAGTGGCAAAATTTGCAGCCTGCCACATTCAGCGGGCAGTAGCGCCCAAACATGAATGTGGCTGGGCCAAAACTGCAAGCCAAATTGCTGGCTCACAGCTGTAGTGCAGTATCCCCCCCCCCCAAACAAAATTTGCCTAAAATATCTATGCGAACCTGTGCAACCTTACTACATATAAAATACCCTTCATATAAACCAGCAGCTGCCAAAGACTGACAAGTCTTATAACACAGTATTAGGCCCCTTTCACACGGACGGATAGAATGGTGCTTTTACATTGCAGCACAAAGCGAGAAAATAACTCTTTCACCGATGTCTCTTTAACATAACGTCCCACGTGTAGAATATATATCAGTTAAGAGTGCAAGGGCTGCTGCAGATGTGAACGAGCTCTTAGCCCTGGTTCACACTGGGTGTGGCTTTGAAGTTGCACGACTTCAGCGTGATTTCAAAGCCGCCGATCAGTGCAACTTCATGTGGGGCTTGCCGACATCTGAGCTGTCAATGCAAGTTGCACATGAGAAAACATAAAAATAGCACAGGAACCTTTCAAAGGCCCACCAATTTGCCATCACCCAGTGTGAATGGAGGGCTTCAAAACAGAATTGTTGAATGGGCAAAACTTGGACGTTTCTTTGCAATTATCATTGAACTAAACAAACACTAGAGAGTTCCAAGCAGGTCTATAAGACTTTTCAAACTGCTTGACCTGAGTCAGGATAGGTTTAGTTTCGGTTTCAAGTTTTCATTCTTAGGCCCCATGCACACGAGACGCTGTTGTTATTTGCTGTTGAACGCGTGTTCAGAGGCAGTTGGACGCTTTTTTCAACTGCCCCTGAACCCATTCAATGTTATCCTATGTGTCCATGCACACACTCTCGTTTTTTGGCGTTTACAAGCAGTTGCGTTTAACCTCGTTTTTCCAGAAGCAAAAAAATGGGTTCAGACGCAAAAGTTTTCCACGTTTCAGACGCTAAACGCGGCTAAACGTGGTACCGGCGTTTTGCCGCGTTTGCGTTTATAAGTGTTTTTAAAGGGGACCTATTTTTTAACATTAGAAATCTCAAAAATGATGGCAGATGATTAAAAACTATTAAAAAATATAAAAGAAAACTGTAATTGCTTGCATTGCAGACAATCCACAACTTGTGGCAGGCAACGTGGCAAGTGGACAATCAACAACTTGTGGCAGGTGACGTGGCCAGGTGACGTGGCAGGTGACGTGGCAAGTGGACAATCCACAACTTGTGGCAGGTGACGTGGCCAGGTGACGTGGCAAGTGGACAATCCACAACTTGTGGCAGGTGACGTGGCCAGGTGACGTGGCAGGTAACATGGCCAGGTGACGTGGCCAGGTGATGTGGCAAGTGGACAATCCACAACTTGTGGCAGGTGATGTGGCCAGGTGACGTGGCAAGTGGACAATCCACAACTTGTGGCAGGTGACGTGGCCAGGTGACGGGGCCAGGTGACGTGGCAGGTGGACAATCCACAACTTGTGGCAGGTGACGTGGCCAGGTGACGGGGCCAGGTGACGTGGCAGGTGGACAATCCACAACTTGTGGCAGGTGACGTGGCCAGGTGACGGGGGCCAGGTGACGTGGCAGGTGGACAATCCACAACTTGTGGCAGGTGACGTGGCCAGGTGACGTGGCAAGTGGACAATCCACAACTTGTGGCAGGTGACGTGGCCAGATGACGGGGCCAGATGACGTGGCAGGTGATGTGGCAAGTGGACAATCCACAACTTGTGGCAGGTGACGTGGCCAGATGACGTGGCAGGTGATGTGGCAAGTGGACAATCCACAACTTGTGGCAGGTGACGTGGCCAGATGACGGGGCCAGATGACGTGGCAGGTGATGTGGCAAGTGGACAATCCACAACTTGTGGCAGGTGACGTGGCCAGGTGACGTGGCAGGTCACGTGGCCAGGTGACGTGGCAGGTCACGTGGCCAGGTGACGTGGCCAGGTGACGTGGCAGGTAACATGGCCAGGTGACGTGGCAGGTAACATGGCCAGGTGACGTGGCAAGTGGACAATCCACAACTTGTGGCAGGTGACGTGGCAAGTGGACAATTCACAACTTGTGGCAGGTGACGTGGCCAGGCGACGTGGCAGGTAACATGGCCAGGTGACGTGGCCAGGTGACGTGGCCAGGTGACGTGGCCAGGTGACGTGGCAAGTGGACAATCCACAACTTGTGGCAGGTAACGTGGCAGGTGACGTGGCAAGTGGACAATCCACAACTTGTGGCAGGTGATGTGGCAAGTGACACGCTAAGTACAAGTACACTGCTGCTCTCTCAGCTGCTGCTACTCACTCTGGTCTCACAAACTGGCTGAAATGGTTAAAATTTACTGTTTTTTGAGCTTAGGGAGGGTCTATGATGAAACGCTTATAAACGCAAACGCGGTAAAACGCTGCTAAACGCTGCTGCAAACGCGGCAAAACGCGCGTTTTTAAACGCCCGTTTCAGCGTTTAAAAACGTGTGTTCAGCAGAGTTTGCACCTGCGTCTCGTGTGCATGGGGCCTTACAGGACTTTCTTAAATGAAACTTCTAGTGAGAGGCATTTTTATGAAGGTTATGGTCACAACATGCACTTCTATTTCATAGTCCAATATAACACTACTTGAAGTTTCCTCTCATGTTGCGATTGCTGCTGGTCATCTTACCAGCACTACCTGCATTCTTTGCAGATTCTCTACGGCTCATGCCTATAGTTTACTTTTGATTTCTAACATATCCCACGGTACCTTGCAGTCATTCCTATACTGACTCAGTCTTCTCTCGGGGCCCATTTAGTTCATAAAAAGGCAGAGACTCTGAATTCCATGACACATGAAGGATCTTCACAAAAGTATATTTACAAACTTCAAAATAGGTATATTATTATACACAATTTATATAGCACCAACAGTTTATGCAGCGCTTTATGATGTAGAGGGGGGCCAGCACAATTACAGTACAATACAGAAGGTACAGGAGGGCCCTGCTTGTAGAGCTTACATTCTAAAAAGGGAGAAGGTGGGGTACAAAAGGCAACAGCCACCCCCATCAAATCACTCTCTCCAGCTATAGGCTATATATGAATAATATTTTAATATGAAGCCAATGATTAAAGAAGATGTGGGAACGTGACCCAACAGAAGGAAAGTTCTAAATTTACTTTATATAGTATTGATTTCCCAATAGAATACTCGATGCTTGGAACAGACTTCCAGCAGAGGTAGTAAGCAAATGTAAATATATTTGGGACAGACCATATAATCTATACAGTAAAACCTTGGTTTGAGAGCGTTTTGCAAGACAAGCAAAGTTTAATTTTGACTTGCTATACAAAGCGATGTCCTTGAAATACAAAAGTAGCGTCATATCAAAACAGAGTAGGGCCGAAACTAATCGATAAAGCGACAACTAATCGATAATTTTTATAAATCGATCGGCCAGTAACATAATGGGTTAAAAAAAATGAAAATTAGCCCTTTATAGTACAAAAAGAGCAAATAATCACTACTGTTCATATAATACGAACAATCTTTGTACATTCGCTTAATGAAAGAATGTTTGAAATTTTCACTTGCTTTTAACATTGTTTTAAAATGAATATAATTTCTGAATGAAAACCACATACACGGTCTGAAAATTCCTTTGACCAAAAAGTTCTCTATTTCTAAACGTCCCCGTTACTGTGGTTGAAAACGAACGTCGATTTGACCCCACTGACGATTAGAAAATCGAACGAACATTCTTAAAATATTTTTTTTTTTTTTCGATGGAAGATGTTGTATGGCCATACTTTTTTTTTGGGTTATTAACCAATTAATCGAAACAAACGGCCAACTAATCGATTATGAAAATAATCGTTAGTTGCAGCCCTAAAACAGTATAAAAGAGGCGAGGCGCCTCCAAGTGTAGCAATATAGTTACATTTAATGAAGGTACAACATTTAGCAACTCACAGTTGAATAAAAACAGGCACATCTAAGTATGCAGGCATCCGGGGTAAAGATGTCCACAGACCCTCCTCCTCACTGCCATTAACGTCATGCCTTCCACAAGCAGTTCAAGCCACTCTTTCAGATCGCTCTACTGCGGGGTAGTCTTGCCGGTCACGATGGCAGACTGACGGCTATGAGAGTCGGCGGTGCGGAAGAAGTTTTATGCAGACAACTTTACCCCGGATGCCTGCATACTTAGATGTGCCTGCTTTAATCATCAACCATGCGAGTTGCTAAATGTAACCATATTGCTACACTAAGGCCCCATGCACACGAGACGCCGGTGCAAACTCTGCTGAACACACGTTTTTAAAGGCTAAAACCGGCGTTTAAAAACGCCCGTTTTGCCGCGATTTTAGCGGCGTTTTACCGCGTTTGCGTCTATAGGCGTTTAGTTAAGAAACATCATAAGACCCTCCCTAAGCTCAAAAAACATTATTTAACCATTTCAGCCATTTTGGGAGACCAGCAGCTGAGAGAGCAGCAGTGTACTTGTATTTAGCGTATCACTTGCCACATCATCTGCCACAAGCTGTGGATTGTCCACTTGCCACGTCACCTGATACGTCACCTGGCCACGTCACCTGCCACAAGTTGTGAATTGTCCACTTGCCACGTCACCTGCCACGTCACCTGCCACAAGTTGTGCATTGTCCACTTGCCACGTCACCTGCCACAAGTTGTGAATTGTCCACTTGCCACGTCACCTGCCACGTCACCTGGCCACAAGTTGTGGATTGTCCACTTGCCACATCACCTGGCCACGTCACATGGCCACGTCACCTGCCACAAGTTGTGAATTGTCCACTTGCCACGTCACCTGCCACGTCACCTGTCCACAAGTTGTGGATTGTCCACTTGCCACATCACCTGGCCACATCACCTGGCCACCTCACCTGCCACAAGTTGTGGATTGTCCACTTGCCACGTCACCTGCCACATCACCTGGCCACGTCACCTGCCACAATTTGTGGATTGTCCACCTGCCACGTCACCTGGCCACGTCACCTGCCACAATTTGTGGATTGTCCACCTGCCACGTCACCTTGCCACGTCATCTGGCCACGTCACCTGCCACAATTTGTGGATTGTCCACTTGCCACGTCACCTGGCCACGTCACCTGCCACAAGTTGTGGAATGTTCACTTGCTACGTCACCTGGCCACGTCACCTGCCACAAGTTGTGCATTGTCCACTTGCCACGTCACCTGCCACAAGTTGTGGATTGTCCACTTGCCACGTCACCTGCCACAATTTGTGGATTGTCCACTTGCCACGTCACCTGCCACGTCACCTGGCCACGTCACCTGCCACAAGTTGTGGAATGTTCACTTGCTACGTCACCTGACACGTCACCTGGCCACGTCACCTGCCACAAGTTGTGCATTGTCCACTTGCCACGTCACCTGCCACGTCACCTGCCATGTCACCTGGCCACGTCACATGCCACGTCACCTGCCACAATTTGTGGATTGTCCACCTGGCCACATCACCTGCCACAAGTTGTGGATTGTCCACTTGCCACGTCACCTGCCACAAGTTGTGGATTGTCTACAGTGCAATGCAAGCAATTAGTTTTTTTTCATATTTTTTTGATGGTTTTTCATCATTTGCCATCATTTTTGAGATTTCTAATGTAAAAAAATAGGTCACCTTTAAAAACGCTACTAAACGAAATCGCGGCAAAACGCCGGTACCCGCGTTTTGCCGCGTTTAGCCACGTTTTGCGTCTGAAACGTGGAAAACTTTTGCGTCTGAACCCATTTTTTTGCTTCTGGAAAAACGAGGTTAAACGCAACTGCCTAAAAACGGCAATAAACGAGACTGTGTGCATGGACACATAGGATAACATTGAATGGGTTCAGGAGCAGTTGAAAAAAGTGTCCAACTGCCTTTGAACGTGCGTTTAACAGCAAATAACAGCGTCTCGTGTGCATGGGGCCTGAGAATGGTGGAAGAGAAGGTACCTCCCTAACTCATGCTGGATTTTGCTTCTAAGCTCCTTGTGGGCATGACATTTTATGGTTACACACAACCTGGTCACATTACTATAATCTTTTTATATGGACTATAGACTGAAGGACTTATGAATAAATGGTTGTGGAATGAATCATTTGAGTTTGCATAATTTCTTATGGGGGAAATTTGCTTTGATATACAAGTGCTCTGTATTACAGGCATGTTTCTGGAACAAATTATGCATGCAATCCAAGGTTTTACTGTATTAGGGCAAAAGGGATGGGGTGGGGCCAACTGGGTGCTTTACATAGCTTCTTGAAAACATTTGTAGCTACACAGACAAATGGAAATCGCATGCAGACCCCTTATCTGTCTTGAGAACAATTCCAGTGCATTTTCTTTGCTTTGCTCCTGATCTCCCATTCCTGGTCCAGATATAGCTTTCACTTTCAAAGCTAAACAAGTTAAAGATAGAAGCTGACTGGTTGCCATGCACTGTTGCTCCAATTTTGATAATTTCCCCTCACTGTTATACATTTCTCCTGATCACTGCACTGTATTTACATTACTCCTGAGATTACAATCGGTGCGACTGATGACAGATTAAGTCCCATCTTGTAGTTTCAATGGAATGCGCAAGTGTCCATTCACAATCACGGTCCGTGCTACAGTTGTACCTTCAGCTTTCAAACTGAAAACACACACCCCACACACACACACACAGAAAGCTGGCAGGAGAATATGCAGGAACCTGACACTGTACCTATGATCACAATGATAGGTGCAATATTTTCCAGACTGCTGTGGAGAGAGAAAAAAAAAAGCCAGTACCTGTGATTTGCCAGTCATCATTGTAGAGACAGGGCTTTGCTTCCATGTGTTGTTAAAACATACTTTTAATGACTGGTGGGTAATATTCAAGAAGCACAGGAGAGATGTAAAAAGCACAGAACAGATTCCTGAGAACAAATTTCTCTAGCCACATGAAGACCGGGCTTTTTCTGGCACTTGTCGTTTACAAGTTTAACTACTAAAAGGACCAGCCACCATGGTTATAAGTCGCTACTTTGACATTAAACAGTTATGGCAGCAGGAGAAAGTTCCCCCCCCCCCCTCTTCGGTCGTCTCCACTGCTACCCTCACTGCCTGGATGCTGAGTGAGGGAAATATGGCCCCCCGCTCGGCTCCATAGCATTAGAGGGCAGAATCAACGTCAAAACGTCACTTCCGCTCAATGCTCTTAAAGGGATAACCATTTTATTGCATTTTTGTGTAAATATGGGATCTGAGGTCTTTTTGACCCCAGATCTCACATTTAAAAAGGAGGTCCTGTCATGCTTCCCCCCCCCATCATTACAAGGGAGGTTTACATTTCTTGCAATAGGAATAAAAAAGTGATTTTTTTTTTTAACCACTTGCTTACTGGGCACTTAAAACCCCCTCCTGCACAGACCAATTTTCAGCGCTGTCGCACTTTGAATGACAATTGCGCAGTCATACAACACCATACCCAATTTCTTTTGGTGGTATTTGATCACCTCTGCGTTTATTTTTTGTTAATTTAAAAGATTTTTTTAAAAAACAAAATTATATCTTTTTATATTCTGTTATAAAATTTTGCAAACAGGTAATTTTTATCCTTCATTGGTGTACGCTGATGAGGCGGCACTGGTGGGCGGCACCGGTGGGCACTGATAGGCGTCACTCGTGGGCATTGGCAGGCGGTATTTGTGGGCACAGATGAGGCAGAATTGCCTCTCTTCGGCACCGGATGTCCTTTGTACACAAGCCGGTGATCGGCTTTTTTTTCTCCTCACGCCGTCAGCTGATTTTCAGGTCCGCGCTGTAGCCGTCATTTGGCTATAGCGCGGACCCCCTAGTGGTTAAAAGGAGTGTAAAAATAAAAAAGTAAAAAAATAGGATTTTTGTACTCACCGTAAAATCAGTTTCTCTGACGTCCATGGACTGACACAGCCTCTTCATACTCGACAAGTGGGTTTATGTCCCTGCTCATAAGCGAAGACTAGGCAGAATGTTAAATGTTACAACATACATTCCAATACCAGAGCTAAACAGCCCCACCCAGGGGGCGGTCCCTCCGGACATAGCCCTCCTACCTGCAGCCTCAGTTCGTAACAAAGCAGTACAAACCTTAAAGAAGGGTGGGTGCTGTGTCAGTCCATGGACGTCAGAGAAACGGATTTTACGGCGGGTACAAAAATCCTATTTTCTCTTACCGTCCATGGACTGACACAGTCTCTTCATACTTAACAAGTGGGACGTCCCAAAGCAGTGTCAAAGAAGAGGGGTGGGAGCAGTATTAAGGAAAAACCAAACTTCACTCCAAACAAGCAGAGCTCCTCAACAGAGGAGTTGCAACTTTAAACAGCCGCCTGCAAAACCTTGCGGCCGAAGGAAGGATCAGAAGATGCAGCCACATCAACCTTGTAAAACTTTGAAAAGGTATGTGCAGACGACCAGGTCGCCGCCTTGCACGCTTGATGTCGTAAAGCCCAAGAAGCACCAATTGCCCTGGTTGAATGCTACGAAACAGGAAAGGGAGGCGCCCGCCCCTTAAGGGCATAGGCCTGTATGACGGTCTGCCAGATCCACCTAGAAATGGTGGCAGACGACACCGCATGGCCCTGTTGTGGACCAGACACAGCCACAAACAGAAAGTCAGACTTCCGAATGGGAGCAGTAACAGAAAGATACACCCGCAAGGCACGCACCACGTCTAACGTGTGAAGCGCAAACTCTCTGGGATGTGATGGATGAGGATACAAGGACGGAAGAACAATGTCCTCGTTAAGGTGAAAGGCCGAGACCACCTTCGGAAGAAAAGAAGGCCGCGGACGCAACACCGCCTTATCCTTATTGAGGACCAGGTAAGGCGGCTTGCAAGACAATGCCGCCAACTCAGACACCCGCCTAACAGAGTAAATAAGTAATGGCTACCAAGAAAGCCACCTTCCGAGACAAGGTTAAGAGAGGAATATCTGATGTTTTCAAAGGGCGGTTCTTGAAGAACCGAGAGCAAAAAATTCAGATCCCAAGGACAGAGGAGGTTTAAAAGGGGGGCGCACATGGCGAACCCCCTGCACAAAGGTGCCAATCAGGGAATGGCCTGCCAGCGGTCATTGAAAGACGTCAGCCAAGGCCAAAATCTGACCCTTGATGGTACTTAAAGCAAGCTTTTGGGCCACAACACGCTGTAAGAACAGCAGGATCCTAGGAACGGAATACTTCCGTGGACGCCAATCCAGCTCCTCGCACAGAGTGATGTAAGCCTTCCAGGTACGGTGATATATCTTTCTTAGATTTCCGTGCCCTCAGCATGGTCGAGATGACCGAATTCGAGAGACCTCGGTCTCTCGGCACCTGGCTTTTAATAGCCATGCCGTTAAAGCCAGAGACTGTAAAGCAGGATGAAGTATGGGACCTTGAGACAGAAGGTCCTCCCGCAATGGCAGACGCCAGGGAACATCCGCAACGAGGCACACAAGATCAGCGTACCAATGACGCCGTGGCCAATCCGGAGCAATGAGAATCACCGGAATGCCCTTGGCCTCCAACCTGCGAAGCAGGCGAGGAAGCAACTGCAGCGGAGGGTAGGCATACATCAGGCGATACTGACCCCACGGGGCAACCAACGCGTCTGAGGCGTCTGCCCAGGGATCCCTGGATCTGACCACGAATCTCGACACCCTGCGATCGAGTCGAGAGGCCAACAGGTCCACATCCGGCGTGCCCCACCGCCGACAAAGGAGTTGAAACACCTCCGAATGCAAGGACCACTCTCCCCCTGGTCCAACGTCTGGCGGCTCAGATAGTCCGCCTGTCAATTGTCTATTCCTGGAATATAAACGGCCGACAGAGCCGGCACGCTTCTTTCCACCCACTTTAGGATGTGAGCGAACTCGGACGCCGCAGCTGAGCTCCGAGTTCCCCCCTGATGGTTGACACAAGCCATCGCTGTGGCATTGTCTGACTGGATTCTGACCGAGTGTCCCTGTAGCCTCTCCGACCACAAGGAGCGGCACAGTCTGATTGCCTGGAGTTCCAGGACATTGATCGGTAGACGGAATTCGTCCGGAGTCCAAAGCCCTTGGGCTGATAGGACTCCCCAAACTACACCCCAGCCCGTAAGGCTGGCGTTCGTCGTGATCACCGTCCACTGTATAGGAAGAAACGACTTACCGGACCGAAGGGCCGGGGATCTCAACCACCACGTCAGGGATGCCCTGACCAGGTCACTCAACCGGTTCTGACGATCCAACGAGAACTTGTCCCAAGTGGACAGGATCTCCCTCTGTAAGGCCCGAGTATGTGATTGGGCATACGGAACGGCCTCGAAGGAGGCCACCATGAGACCCAGGACCCTCATGCATAAACAGATCAACGACCATTTTCGGGATGTCAGAACCCGAACCGCAGATCGAAGAGTTTAACTTCTCCAAGGGAAGGAACACCTTCGCTTCCGAGGAGTCCAGGATCAAACCTAGATACTCCAGACACCGGACCGACTTCTGAGTGTTCAGTAGCCAACCGAAGTCCCGGAGGGTCTGACTGACTATCGTCACATTTTCTTCCAATTCTGAGCCAGAGTCTGCTCTCAGAAGATTGTCCAGATAGCCCACGATAGCAATGCCTCGCTGTCTCAGCAAAGTCAGAATCGGTGCAATAACCTTGGTGAAAACCCACGGTGCTGACGCCAAGCCGAAGGGAAGGGCCACAAATTGATGGTGAACCTCGCCGATTGCAAATCGCAGAAACTTCTGGTGACTCACGCAGATTGGGACATGCAAGTAGGCGTCCTTGATGTCCAAGGACGCCAGAAAGTCCCCAGGATGGAGCGCAGCAATCACTGTGCAAATGGATTCCATGTGGAACTTTTGAACCTTCACAAAGGCATTAAAGGCCTTGAGGTCCAGGATTGGACGTACTCAGTCCTTCTTTGGGACCACAAACAGACTTGAATAAAAACCCTGAAACCTCTCCTGTGACGGTATCGGCACAATTACTCCGTACCTGAGCAAGTCCTGCATTGCCCCCAGGAGGGCCGCCCGACGCGCTGCAAGGAGAGGGAAATTGGGAGGGAAAGAATCTGTTTGGAGGCCAGGAACGGAACTCTATCCTGTACCCCGAGGTGACCACCTCACACCCACCAGTCGGAGATCCGGGAGGTCCATCGATCCGTGAACCTGCGAAATCGTCCTGCCACCCCAGAGTCGGGCGGGGCAAGAATTCATGCGGTGGCAGGCTTGGTAGACGGCTTGTTCGGCTTACGCACCCAGGGACGCTTCTGTCCACCAGCCGCACTCTTGTCAGTTTGGGAGGGCTTACCCGTGGACTCTGACAAAAAACCTTTTATGTGCTGGAAATGGAGGGGCCCGGCTTACGGCGGGCTCCTTACTTTTAGTAGTCTGAGGAAGAAGGGTGCTCTTAACCCCCCCGTGACATCCTTAATAATGTCATCCAGGGCAGCACCAAACAGCCTACTGCCCTTAAAGGGCAAATCAGTCAGGTGCTTCTTAGAGACCAGGTCAGCCGACCAGCATTTCAACCAGATAAGACGCTGCAACACCACCGCAGACACCGAGACCCTAAAAATTAAGGGTGCAGCGTCCAAAGTGGCATCGCACACATACCACTAAGCCCTGCACCAGTTGGTGGGCCAGTGCAATGGTTTCTGGAGGAAGATTATGCTCTTGCACAGTCTGGTGCAAAATCTTTTCCCATTCCGTGAGTGTCTGAGACACTAGGGTCGCCGCTACTATAGGACGCAAGGCGGATCCCAGCAAGGCGAACATGGCTCTGCTGACCACTTCCGACCTCCTGTCAGTGGGGTCCTTAAAAGGCAGGAGTCCCCTCCATCGGGAGCATTGTGGCTTTATTCAAACGGGCGACCGGGGGGGGGGGGGGGGTCGACTATCGGCGGAGAGGCCCATTTTTTAATCAGGGCCTCATCAAAGGGGTACCTAATAGACAGACGCCACGGGAGCGCAAAAGTCTTCTGCGGTTTTTCCCAAACCTGATCTATGAACCTGTCAAAAGAACAGCATGCAAGGAAAAACTTTAGAAGGCTTGGCTTTAAAAAAAGAACCAAAAAAAGGAGACAACCTCCACCTGAGGTTCCTCAGCCGCAGCATCCAGCTTGAGAGTGTCTCTCACAGCATCAATGAGTTCACTTACAAGCGCCCTGTCATGTACTGACAGAGCAGGAGTCTTCCTAACAAGGAATGTCCTGTTCAAAAACATCAAAAAAATTCAGAGCTAGGCCCATATCTTTATCAGAGCACTCCCCTTGTGGAGGATTGTGTGGGGAGAGGGCGCTTAATAGCTCCCCTGTGCTCGCACGCTGCTTCCAATCCTGGCAAGAAATGATTCCAGGACTGCCGACAACTGGTCTATGGGGACCGCAGGTGCAGGAGGCACTGCCTGTATGGGGAAGCAGATGAACCAGACTCCATTAAATCGCCACATAGACTTTTGTCAATAGTAAAAGAAAAGCCCACCCTCTGGCTGCGCTGACTGTGGTGGGTTAACCAGGGGACTCACCAACCCGGATAGGACCGCTCGGCTCTGCAGCCTGTGCTGTGCTTACAGCGCGAGTGAGGAGCATCACGCCGTCAGCAGCGATAGAGGCCAAACAGCACAAAGCGCGCTCGGCTCCAAGAAAATGGCCGCCGCAATGTAACTGCGCCATAGTGATCCACGGCAAGATGGCCACCATCACACAACACACAGTACGAGAAAAAAACATGGCCCCCGAACGGCGCACCAAGCCCCAAAACACTGAAAACATTCCCCAGCTCAATGCAGACACCATTAGGCCCCCCCGGGACAGAGTGACTCCCCCGCCGCCGATAAAAGTAATCTTGCGGCGAATCCGCCACAGAGACCACTTATCTGAAAGAGAACAGCCGGCTCTTGAAGAGGATACCGGGGTTTTGGTAGCTAGCTGCCATCATAACAGTATTCGTCTTCAAAGACAGGACGTTTATAGTCGTACGGCAGGAAGGAAGTGGTTAAACTTTGTCTATGGAGATTAAGGGTAAAAGTTTGCCGCTATTCCACGAGCAGGCGCAAATTTCAAGCATTACATGTTGGGCATCAATTTACATACTAAATACACACACACACACACACACACACACACACACACAAAATTACAACAGTAAAGTTGGTCCTTCAAGTCAAAAAAGTGCATTAAAAGGGATGTTTACATTCCTTGTAATAGGAATAAAAGTGCTAAAAAAAATAAAAAAAAATAAAATTAAAAACGCCCCTGTCCCCGGTAGCTCGCTATCAGAAGCGAACGCACACGCAAGTCCCGCCCACATATGTAAACGCCGTTCAAACCACATATGTGAGGTATCGCCGCGTGCGTTAGAGCGCGTGCAACAATTCTAGCGCTAGACCTCCTTTAACCTGTAAAAAAATTTAAAGCGTCGCCTATGGAGATTTTTAAGAACCGAAGTTTGGCGCCATTCCATGAGTGTGCGCAATTTTAAAGCGTGACATGTTAGGTATCTATTTACTCGGCGTAACATCATCTTTTCCAAAAAAAAATTGGGCCAACTTTACGGTTGTTTTATTTTTTTAATTCATGAAACTATTTTTTTTCCCTTAAAAAAAGGCGTTTGAAAAATTATTGCGCAAATACCTTGCACGAAAAAAAAGTTGCAATGACCGTCGTTTTATTCTAGGGTGTCTGCTAAAAAAACATATATAAATGTTTGGGGGTTCTGAGTAATTTTCGAGCAAAAGAATGATTTGTACATGTAGGAGAGAAGTGCCAGAATAGGCCCAGTATTGAGGTGGTAAAAAAAAGCCCGGGGTTGAAGTGATTAAAAAGCAGCTGCTTCCACCATGCCTTCAGTTTTAGTGTTTCCTCCGCCATTGTGGAAGCACTGCTGGGGAACCAGAGAGGCTGCGCTCTCTCCAGGAGGGGGTTTTGGCAGTACCTTTGTCCGTTTTTTTCTTCCAGACCAACCCAGCTCCTTCCCGCATGTGAGGGGGGCGCTCCGGTGTCTCTTCCTTCGCCGGCTCACAGGAGTAATGGTTCGCCGGGGTCGTCCGTCCAGGGTGTTTTGGGGGGTCGCGGTTGTGCTCTCACCGAGTGTCCATGCCAGGTCTCGGCATTGCGGCGCTGAATCCCGGAGGGCGGGTGATGTCAGTCCCTATGGGCGGAGACTTCTGGCGGGGCGAAGCAGCGATTGGTTCCAGCTGCTGGAACGCAGGAGGAAGAGGCGGGTCATCTGGACGGCACTTCCTCCCGCTCATAGGAGGAGCTGATCAGAGGAAAGGATGAGATTTAAATCCCAAAGGCGGCAGTGCATAATGGAGGAAGCTGAACCGTCAGCAGTGAGGGCGGATGCAGGCACCCAGGTTCCCGGCCAGGCCCAGGTAGGAAAGGTACAGTGGTGCCTCTTTCCTTTATACACAGAAAAGAAACACCCAGTGCAAAGTTAACCTGCAGCTGTCTGCTATAGTTTAAATGCTCCAACAGCATTTCATCGAGTGGGCACATAGGGTGTATGCCAAGGGGTACTGTGCTCTTTAGGTGGTTTATTGAGTCCTAAAATAGGACCTGGGGGTTTTTATGTTTACTTTTTCAGAAAGTCACAGCCAAGTCAGAGAGAACAGGAAGAAAATGCCCCTCATGCAAAAACCCTTTAAAGGATTCTTGGCCAAAACCACTATGCAGATCCTGCATTGTGAAATAGTGAGGGAGGAATCTACACAGATCTCTTATCCTCTGTAAAAAAGAATTGGCAGAGACCCTAGGGACAGTACGCTCCCTGGTGAAGAAAAAAGGCCAGAGTTCCAGCCAGGAACAGAGTTCTCAATCCAGTCTCCACTTCCAGACCAGTGGAGAGCGAGTCTGGAGGAAGAAAAGGGAAGCATTCCCCCCCTCAACCGTTGATTCAGAGGAGGAGTAGGAGGAAGAAGAGGCAAGATCCTCTAGGTATAAACTGTCACTAGAAGAGGTGGACGAATTGCTTAAAGCAATATATACCACTTTGGAAATTCAAGAGGAAAAGTCCCAGTTGTCGATACATGACAAAATGTATCAGGGGCTGGAGGAAGTTAGACAGTCTTCCCAGTCCACAAAATTCTTTACAGATACCATTGAGAGTGGAGGGAGCCAGAAAAAGGACAGTTTTTCTCCAAAGCCCTCAAAAGAAGACGATTTCCTTGAGTTGGTTTGGAATAAAAAAAAAAAAATAAAAAAAAAAAATAAAAGATACCGCCTTCTCCCAAGTATCTAGAAAGACTGATCTAGCTTTTGAGGATATGGGCATCCTTAAGGATGCTATGGACAAAAGGGCAGATGGTCTACTGAAGAAAAGCTTGGGACTCAGTACTATCCAATCTGAAACCCGCAATGCCTGGCCACAACCGTGGCAGCAACATGTTGTGTTGGAGCAACTTAAAAACCATGTGATAGCAGGCACTTCCAGGAAGGATCTATTGGAGTCCTTTCCCACTCTGCTAAAAGCGGTCAAATATATGGCATACGCTTCAGCAGAAGCTATCAGGATGACATCCAGATCCTCAGCGCTGGTTAACTCAGCGAGAAGAGCCATCTGGCTAAAGACCTGGTCAGGGGACTCTGCCTCTAAAGTAAAATTGTGCGGAATTACCTTTTGAGCTTATACTGCTCCGCACGGATCAGCAGGGCAGATATGTGTTTATGCACGTCACCATTAATGGGTCTCCTATCCTGCTACTTGCCTGCTATATTCCCCCCCCGTACAACTCAGCTGTAATTCAGGAAGGCCTTGCCTTTATGACACAATACCCCTCCGTACCGGCAGTGTGGATGGGGGACTTT
Organism: Rana muscosa; assembly: GCA_029206835.1. NCBI lineage: Eukaryota > Metazoa > Chordata > Amphibia > Anura > Ranidae > Rana > Rana muscosa. The sequence continues at coordinate 625,956,784 of CM055117.1, read as the reverse complement.
AATATGACCCTGATCCCCGCCCTGGACCGTCTGGGCACACTGGATCCCCCCCTTAACCCACCGACCCATACCAGACTGCACCGCATAATGACCGACTTTGCTCTTGTCGACACTTGGCGCCACAGACACCCGCACACTAAAGTCTTCTCATGCTTTTCAGCCAGTCATAACACAATGTCACAAATTGATTTTGTTTTTATCTCAATGTCCCTGCTGCCTAAGTTAGGAGATGTGGGCTTTGCTCCGAGAGTACTCTCGGATCACGCCCCCTACTGGGTCACGATTCAGCTCCTGAGGGCTTCCCCTGCTGCTCCTTGGCGGCTAAACCCGTTCTGGCTGACTGCCCTGCAGGACCAGGATGACATCCCCACAGAATTGCAATACTATTTTACGGCCAACAGGGACACTGCCGCGCATGATGTGGTGTGGGAAATGTTTAAACTTCACGCTCGTTCCCTACTTTCCACACGTATTAACAGGCTTAAACGGTCATCAACATTTATTGTCCAGCAGGCTGCGGAGTACCTGCAGGTGCTGGAGGAGGCGTTCCACCGGGACCCCTCGCCCAGCGCGGCCAATAATCTAAAGATTCAGGCGCGCCAGGTCTCCCAATTGCACATAGAGAAGGCTAAACAACGTATCTTCTTCTGTAGACAGAGGGTGTTTGAGTATGGAGAGAGATCAGGCAAATTGCTCGCATATCTCGCCCACTTGGATATGCGTCCCCCTGTGGTGGTGTCCTTGACCGACCCGCAGGGGAACGACATCACCGATCCGCAATTGGTGGCGGAGGAATTTGGGAGATTCTACCGTGCACTTTACACTTCCAGGGTCGCCCACACTCCCCAAGACACCAGGGACTACCTAGCGGGAGTTCAATTCCCTAAACTGACAGACGACCAGCTTGAAATTCTGGAAGCCCCTATTACTGAGGAGGACATCTCCGAGGCCATTTCCTGTCTGGCCTCATCCAAGGCCCCAGGATTGGATGGCCTACCTCTTGAATTCTATGCCACCTACTCTGAAATCCTAATCCCTGAACTTAAGTACCTGTATAAATCTATATTTGACTCAGGAGTTCTACCCCCATCTATGCGAGAAGCCCAAATAGTCGTAATTCCCAAACCCGGAAAGGACCCTAAATACCCGGAGTCGTATAGGCCCATTTCCCTGTTACAGGTAGATATTAAAATATTAGCCAAGATTCTAGCCTCCCGCCTTAACCAGGTTATTCTGTCATTGATACACCCTGACCAAACCGGCTTTATGCCAGGGAAGAACACGGCCATGAAAATTCGCCGCCTATTTATGAATATTCAGGGGTCCCATGATGAAATTGGCTCGAGGGTCGTGGTGGCGCTGGATGCCGCCAAGGCCTTCGACTCCGTGGAGTGGAACTACCTGTGGGAGTGTCTCTCAAGATTTGGATTTGGCCCCAGCTTTATTCGCTGGGTCCAACTCCTCTATCAATCCCCGAGGGCCAGAGTGTTTGTGAATGGTTGGCTTTCTGACCAGTTCCCGCTGGAGAGGGGGACCCGGCAGGGCTGCCCCCTTTCCCCCATGCTTTACGCATTGGCTGTGGAGCCGTTGGCCATAATGGTCCGTGCGGACACTTGCATCCGAGGTCTCAGGATGGGGAACCTGGAAGAAAAGATTGGGATGTATGCCGACGACACACTTTTGTATCTGGCGGACTCCGGTCCTTCTCTTATAGCAGCCCTCCAGTCCATAGAACGTATGGGTGGCCATTCGGGTCTGAGTATTAATTGGGCTAAGTCCCAGATCCTTCCGATTGACCATTTCCCCTCCTCGTTCGCGTCCCCTCCTCTGGCTCTTCCAAGGGTCTCCCAGATTAAATACCTTGGCGTACAGGTCACCAGATCGCTCTCAGATTATAAACTACTGAACATTGAACCCCTGTTTGCTCTGATCAAGAACAAGACGCAGACTTGGGCCAGACTACCCCTGGGTGTTATGGGTCGCGTCAGCTTAGTTAAGATGATACTCCTTCCCAAGATACTCTATTTGGTCTGGCATGCTCCCCTCTATATACCACAAAAAATTTTCAGGACAATTGAATCCATCCTGAATTCATTTATTTGGGGTCATGGCAGACACAAATTATCCTGGAGAATCCTGAAGAACCCTGTGACGTTGGGAGGAGCTGCTCTCCCTGACTTTCAGGATTATTATTTTGCCTCCCAGCTGTCCCACTTCTATTATTTTGATAAACATGAACTAACGAGATACCAGACACTACTCTGTGAGCACCCAGATGACTCGGCCCACACCCCACTTCAATCGGTCCTGAGAGCCCCAGTGACAAGACGCCCCCCCCCAACACACAGCAGACATGTTGACTCACCACCGGAGGGTATGGCGGGCGGCACTGCAGAGAACTGGGACCCCAAGGGTACACTCTCATACCCCTCTCTGGTACAATACATGCTTGCCAGAATTATTGTCCATTCCGGACCCCGCGGCGTGGATACGCCATGGGATCTTATACATACACCAGATCATGACTAATTCAGGCCTTAAATCATTCCAAATGCTGAAGGACGAATTTTCCCTCCCCAATTGCCTGTTTTTCAGGTATTTGCAACTCCGCCACGCCATACAGGCCCAGTTTTCTGGCTCTTGCCCGTCCCTGGCAGTTCCCTCCATAGTGGACACAGTCACGGGTAATGTGCCTGCTAAGCTCATCTCCACTTTGTACTCCGCCATTCGTCTCCCTAGCACCACAGCATTGGCCTATACTGCTAAGACTAGATGGGAGGCGGATGTTGGACTTATAGAGGATGGGGACTGGGGCGAGATTTTGGAGGACGTGAGAAAGGTTTCCCCCAAGCTGTCGGACCGCCTCACACAGCTGTACATTATACATAGAACATATCTGACCCCTCAGAGAGTGGCACGTTTCAGGCCCACGTACAATCCGGGATGCCGCCTCTGTGACCATACCCCGGGCTCCTTTTACCACCTCATATGGTTCTGTCCCACCATTCAGGCATATTGGACACAGGTGATACGCTTCCTACACGATCAGATGGGCTCCCCTGCTACCCTTGACCCAAAGATGTGCCTACTTGGCCTGTTGCCAGACTTGGATGCCGACAAACCCCTCCGTACCTTTTTACATGAGACGCTATTCTTGGCAAGAAAAGTAGTGGCCCGTAATTGGATGCAGGCCCTGCCCCCTACAATTCAGTGCTGGAAAAAGGCGGTTAACGATGCTCTCCCATATAAAAAACTGATTTATGTACATAGAGGGTGTCCGCTAAAGTTTGAGAAGGTCTGGGACAGATGGATGGCGGATGGTGAAACGTGTACTTGATATGTCGATTCTTTATTTTTGTTGTATACCGGTTTTACTTTCACTGCTGTTATTATCTTTGTGACACACAGATGCTTCACTGTGTTCATGTATGTACTATTATATTGGCCATACTGGCTTATGTTGATTTATGTACCATGCATACTTTTCAATAAAGTTGATTTCCAATTAAAAAAAAAAATTGTGCGGAATTCCCTTTTCAGGAGACCTGATGTTTGGGCCAGAACTAGAGTCCTTCCTTGACAGGACAGCAGAAAAGGAAAAAAAGCTTTCCCACAGAAGAAGAAAGTGGTTAAGCAAAGCAAACATTTTCGTCCTTTTCAGCAAGCCAATAAGGAAAAAGAGCAAGCTCAGAAAAAGTCCTGGAATCCTAAGAGGAAGAGGCAGGGGTGCTCTTTAGACCTCCCGAGCAAACTCCTAAAAAACAGTGACCATCTCCCAGTAGGTGGGAGACTACAGGACTTTCCAGCTTGGGAAAAAACAATAAGTCCTTTCGTTCTGAGCCTGGACAGGGGTATCAATTAGAATTCTCAGATACCGCCAAATCCATTTTACATCACAAACCTACCAAGGGATCGCAACAAAAGCCCTGGCTATGAAGTCTCTTTTGCAAGAACTGATGCAACAGGAAGTTATTTCCCCAAGTTACCGAAGGATCAAGAAGGGAAGGTGTTTTATTCCCACATTTTTCTGGTCAAAAAACCATCAGGAATGTTCCGCCTGTTCCTCAATCTGAAGATTCTCAACCGGTCCATAAAATACAAAAAAAATCAGAATGGACACGATTTTTTCTGTGAGGAATCTACTCACCCCAGGTTGTCACATGGCATAGATAGACTTGAGAGATGCATATCGCCATGTTCCAAAAGCACCCCAGTCACAAAAATTTCTGCGGCTAGCAGTCAATCTGGGAGGAGCCAAGGTTTGGCACCTGCAGTTCCAGGCCCTGCCCTTCGGCCTTTCCTCTTCTCCCAGAGTATTCACGAAAGTGATGGCAGAGGCTTTGGAACCCCTGAGGCTGAAGGGAATTCCAATAGTACCTTACTTGGACCATCTGCTGTTCGCAGACTCAAGAGATCAGGTGGAGGTCAATCTACAGATAACTCAAACACACCTAAAGGGTCTGGGTTGGCTTCTCAACCTGCAAAAATCAAATCTACCATCCCAAAGGGTGAGGTTTTTAGGGTACGAGATAGACTCAGTACAACAGAGGATATTTCTTCCCAAAGAGAAAATAGAAAAAAATATAGGATTTTTGTACTCACCGTAAAATCCGTTTCTCTTACCGTCCATGGACTGACACAGCATCTTCAATCTTGACAAAGTGGGTTAAGTTCCTGCTCATAGAAGACTAGGCAGAATGTTAAATGTTTTGACATGCATTTATTTACCAGAGCCGTACAGCCCCGCCCAGGGGGCGGTCCCTGCGGACATAACCCTCCTACCTGCAGCCAGAAGCCTCAGTTCGTATCAAAGCAGTACAAACTCTAAATAAAAAAATAAAAAAAAGAAGAAGAAGAGGGGTGGGTGCTGTGTCAGTCCATGGACGTCAGAGAAACTGATTTCACGGTGAGAACAAAAAATCCTATTTTCTCTTACTGTCCATGGACTGAGACAGCCTCTTCATTCTTGACAAAGTGGGATGTCCCAAAGCAGTGCCAAAGAACGAGGGGTAGGAACCATATCAGGGGAAAAAAATAAAAAAATAAAACACGTCACCCCAAACAAGCAGAGCTCCCCAACGGAGGAGTTGCAACATTAAACAGCCGCCTGCAAAACCTTGCGGTCGAAGGAAGCATCAGAAGATGCAGCCACATCAACCTTATAGAAATTTTGAAAAGGTATGTGCGGACGACCAGGTTGCCACCTTGCACAACCGACGCTTGATGTCGGAAAGCCCAGGAAGCACCAATTGCCCTGGTAGAATGCGCCGTAACCGGAATGGGAGGCGCCCGCCCCTTAAGGGCATAGGCCTGAATGACAGTCTGTCCGATCCACCTAGAAATGGTGGCAGACGAAACCGCTTGGCCCTGTTTTGGACCAGACACAGACACAAACAGCGAGTCAGACTTCCTAAACGAAGCCGTAGCAGACAGGTACACCCGTAAAGCACTTACCACGTCTAACGTGTGATGCACAAACTCTCTGGGATGCGATGGACGAGGACATAAAGACGGAAGCACAATGTCCTCATTAAGGTGGAAGGCCGAGACCACCTTCGGGAGAAAAGGCTGTGAGCGTAGCACCGCGTTATCCTTATGGAGGACCAAGTATGGCGGCTTGCAAGACAAGGCCGCCAATTCAGAAACCCTTCTGACAGAAGTAATGGCTACTAGAAAAGCCACCTTCTGAGATGAAGATAGAATCTGTTTTCAAAAGGAGGTTCTTGAAGAACCGAGAGCACCAAATTCAAATCCCAAGGAGGAAGAGGTGCTTCCCCCCCCCCCCCATTTTTTTTTTTATTGAGAAATGCAAAAGAAAAAAAAAAAAAAAAAAAAAAAGAAAAATAAAAAAAAAGGATACAGAAAGGAAACAGTACAACTGTGGTCAAATTCGGCAATCCAACGGATACAGAGGTCTACAATAAAAGGCCCACATTCAGACTGAGGGTAGCACACCATGTGGCAAGCCAATGAAAAGGACGTGGTAAACATAACATTCGCCCCACATGCCAGGTCACACCCCATATACAGACATCTCCAACATTGCTAAGCACTGAGCAGTAGACCCTGTCGGATCACAGGCGGCCTGACTACCACCATCCATCTGAAGAAAAAAAGAACGGCCTCAATATATCCAAACAACTGTAAACATAGCCATCAGTTGAAAAAACAGAGCGAAATAGAGAGCGAAAACGAGTGCAATGGACACGGCAGGGCCGTCACCTACAATCAGTCTGTCGGCTTGCCCTTCAAGAACTCAGCAAGGTCTGTCCATCTGAGAAAATGAACATGTTCCATGCCAACCAGGTTTTAGAATGCTTCTCTTGTTTGTGTTGGGCAGTGAGCACTAGGTCTAACTTTTTAATGTCCTCCACTTTGCGCAACCACAGTCCAACAGAGGGGGGCAAAGTTTGCTTCCATGTGGCTGGAATGCACGACTTTGCAGCATTAAGTGTCGGACCACCGACTTCTTGTACGACCGCGCCGGGACCGCGGTGGCGTGCAGCAGGAAGAACAGGATCTGACTGAATTTTGTGATCTGTAAATTCCTGGACGATTTTCTCAATCGATGTCCAAAAGTGTCACAGTAGCGGGCAAGATCAGAAGATATGGAGGAATGTCCCCTTGTCCGTCTGGCACCTCCAACACCTATCAGAAGTGTTAGGGAAGAATCTGTGTAGCACCTGAGGTGTGTAGTACCACCGAGTCAGAATCTTATAATTCATTTCTTGAAGTCTTGTGCAGATAGATGACTTCAAAGAGAATCTAAGAATGTTTTGTTTCTGCCTGGCTGTGAAAGAACATTGTAAGTCACTCTCCCAGCTCTGCAAAAACTTCAAATCAGGTTGTTCCGTAGGGGTGTTGAGCAGAGTATATGTTTTGGAGAGTAACTGAGATAGTGTGCCTGCGTCCTTACAATAGTCTTCCAGGGTTGTCAAGTCTTTTGAAACAGGCAGGTTCTGGCAGTGAGTGGATGTAATGATGCAGTCGGATCGCTTTCCAAAAAAGGAAGCTGAAAACCCCCCAGCATCACTCAATGATTGGATCGAAGTCCAACCATTCCCGTCTATGTAATGTAAAGCACAATCTTTACCCGCCGTCCATAGTGTCTCGTAATCTGAGTGATCTAGTCCCGGAGCGAACGCCGAATTGCCTAAAATGGGAAATAGAGGAGACTGTCTTGTGGTCAAGGAAGTGGTCCGTATCACTACTGAACCCACACGCAAAGTGGCACCTATGGTAGGGTGTGTGGTCATGTCTGGAGGGAGTCGCTCGTAGCACCATATTGCTCCCCGCAACGGGACCTCTGCCCGAGTACGTTCTACTTGAACCCAGTGTTTAGATTGCTCATGCCTGTTCCAGGCAATAATCCTCCCCAGGTGTACCGCTTGATAGTAATGTTTCATGTCTGGGAGGGCCAGGCCACCACATTGTTTTGGTTGTGTCAGGTAACGTAGGTGTAGTCGCGGTTTCGTCTTAGACCATATAAAATTTTGAGAACAGGGAGTGCACTTGCTTAAAATATAGGGACGGTATTCTTGGCAGCGTTTGAAACAGATACAGGAACTTCGGGAGAATGCACATTTTGACGAGATTGCACCTGCCGAACCAAGAGTGGAGCCCTTTGCTCCACTCTTCGAGCAGCCCCTTTGCCTTAGACAACAATGGTGGGAAGTTCAGTTCAAATGTGCGTTTCAGGTCACTAGGTATATTGGTGCCTAGATAAGCGAGATGGCTGTCGGACCATTTAAAGCTAAATTTAGATTTCAAGGGAGTCAGCAACTCTGTCGCCATGTTCACTCCCATAGCTCTGGATTTATCAAAATACATTTTTAGATTAGATATGTTCCCATACCTCTGAAAATCTTTAATTAGGTTTGGAAGGGACACGACCAGGTTAGAGAGTGAGAACAAGCGATCATCCGCATAAGCGGAGATCTTATATTGGGCCTGACCTATGGGGACACCGGAAATATCCGGATTGCGTCTTATCGTACACAGGAAGGGTTCTAGTACTAGAGAACAGAGGAGGGGCGATAAGGGGCAGCCCTGCCTGGTACCATTAGAGATGGTGAAGGGATCCGAGAGAACTCCATTAGCTTTGACCCGGGCTGTCAGTATGGAGTAGATATTAGAGATCCACTGTAACATGTGTCTACCGAGTCCGATGTGTTTAAGAACTGAGGACATGAATTCCCAACTCACCCGGTCAAACGCCTTCTCAGCATCCGTGCTGAGAAAAACGCATTGCGTCTGAGTCACCGAAGCCCTATGGACTAGGTTCATCACCTTTGTGGTGTTGTCCCTAGCCTCACGACAAGGGACAAAACCAACCTGGTCCAGGTGGATTAAGTCTGTCATATGTTGGGACAATCTGTTGGCCAGTATTTTGGTAAGGAGTTTAAGACCTACATTTATAAAGGGATATAGGTCTGTAGCTCCCACAGGCCGTCGGGTATTTTCCCTCCTTGGGTATGAGGGAGATATGGGCACTCAAGGTATCTCGTTGAAGCTGGCCACCAGATTGTTAAAAAGTTTGAGCATATAGGGACCCAAGACCGGTAGAAGGGTTTGATAGTATTGAAGGGTGAACCCATCGGGACCCGGCGCTTTACCCGATTCCGTACCATCATGGCGCATTGCAACTCCATCAACGTGATGGGCTCTTCCAATGCAGCACTACTTTCCTCCGAGAGTATGGGGATATTGGACACAGTGAGGTAGTCTCTTAAAGAAGTGTCGCTGGCATGCTGTTTCGGGAGGTTGTACAAGGAAGAATAGTAGGCTTGGAACTCATTGGCAATCTGAGTGGGCAAGCTTTTCCTATGTCCCGAAGAGGATATGATTTGGGGGATGTAAGCATGGAGTCTCCGTTGTCTGACTGCTCTGGCAAGAAGTTTTCCACATTTGTTCCCCGATTCGTAGGAGAGTCTCCTACAGAATTGTAGTGCCGCTTTTGCCCTGTATTGCAAAAGATCTACTGTCTGTGGAGGGTTATCAGTTCATCTAGGGATGGCATCGGGTTTCTTTTGTGTGCCTTTTCTAAATCATGCATCTCCCTTTCCCTTTTAATATGGGTCCCGTGCTTGATCAGAACCCCTCTAATCACAGACTTGTGGGCTTCCCACAGTATCCCCGGGTCAGTCAGTATCGTTGGTTTGAAAGTAGTGGTTTAGCTCTTTTGTGACATCAGTCAGCACGGGGTCTGTAGTAGGCTTTCGTTCAGTCTCCAGAACTTGGCTCTAGTCGACGCCGTCGGTGAGAGGGTGTAGCGCATAGTGATGGGCCCGTGGTCTGACCAGGTGATACTACCTATCCCCGGGGCAGACACTGCCTCTAGTTGGCCATGCGGTATCAAGAAAAAGTCAATGCGCGAGTATGTTCTGTGTGGGGAAGCAAAGAACGTGTAGTCCCGGGCCCTAGCGTGGTGAAGCCTCCAAACATCGATCAGTTGGGCCCTAATGAAGGACCCGAGTGATGCGCTTATGTAAACAGGTATGCAGAGACGAGGTACTAGAGGAGGTGTCCACCGCAGGGCTCAGAGGGACGTTAAAGTCGCCTCCCAGAATCAGATGATGTCCTTCAGTAAAGTCCATCAGACTGGTCAATGTATTGTGTATGAAGGTATCTTGCCTATCGTTCGGTGTGTAGACCGTAGCCAGCGTCAACAGCACGTCCCCTATGAGCCCCTTAATGAACACATACCTCCCCTCTGCGTCTATTCTAGTGTCCCAGCATGTCCAGGGTATTTTCCCTGCGAGGAGTATCGAGGCTCCCTTAGATTTACCCGATAGATTCGTAGCATGGTACGTTAGTGGAAAGTAACGGTTTTTTAAACATGGTGGTGCGCCAGTCTTAAAGTGGGTCTCCTGGATAAACGCTATGTCTGCTCGCGCTCTTTTGAGGTCATTCAAGAGCATACAGCGTTTCTCAGGTACATATAACCCCTTGGCGTTCAGTGAGAAGATATTAACATGGTCCATCACGCCCATGTCAAAAAGAAAATTGTGGGTACAACAAAAGGGGGGGAGAAAAGAACAAAGAGGAAGAGCAAGAAAAGCTCAAGAAATAGCAAGTAGACAATAAGTATCACAGATTGTCCTATCTAGTACCAATTGTTTGTAAACAATTGTATGCAAAATTTTTGCAATGAAACACTCCGGTTATCACCGGTAAGGTGTCTCGGCCTACTGGGGATGAGGTTAGACTATGACCAGGGAAGCCTGCCCATAGCTGCCCAACCCCCCTGCCCTATGATATAATTTCGGCATGTAACATGTTACAAATATAAAAACACAGCAAATATTTAGACAAACCAAACAACTTATGAATATATAAGTCACAGATATACTCCAGTACAGCCCAAGTGCAGAAACATAAAACCTGGTAGTATAACCAGCTAACCTTAGTAGGCACAACTGCAGCCCCAAACTGAGTGATGTCTTCCACCTCCCACCCAACCTTAACAGTGGTCCAGTGTGGTATCCTTAAACCCTGTTGAGCTCCAATGAAGTGCAAACAGCCTGTGGTGGGGTCCCTGGAGATATATAATGTATGACATATGGAGGGATTGTCCCCCAGGTGCAAAGAGATCATATGCGTGGGTAGGGGGGCACCATCCGGGGCAGCAATAGTGGTCCAGTGCAGTTGTCCAGTGCACCAGACAGAGGCGTCTTTAAAGGGGCTCATTCCAACTGGCAAGCATTCCCCATCTCCAGTCCCCAAAGTGTAGTCACCACCCTCATGCCCCCCCCCCCCCCGGATGCCCTATACTTAGTGTAACAGAAACCACGGTGTGAGGGAGGAGGTAAGCGAGTGTCCGGTGAGCTCCACATATGGGAAAGGCCACAAAGCAGGCCAGGGTGTCAGGGGGGGCTCCGCAGGAAGGCCACCAGGGGGGGGGGTGACAAAGGGGCACTGGGGTGAAGGCATAAAAGGCTGTATGAAAAGATACAAAATTTCACCACAGCGGCAGCCGCCGCTAGGCCTCCCTGGCTTCCGCTGGTGAGGTGATGTGTGATCTACGTCGACTTCTGTGGTCTCGGTGAGCGGGGTCTCCTGCGAGTCATTCAGTCTAATCGTCGGGCGAGTCGTGGGAGCAACTGGAGCCAGTCCGGAATGTCCAAAGGGTCTGCTTCCAGGAAACCGAACAGTGCAGGGAGTTCTGACGGTGAAGAACTGAGTCTGTTTCTTGAAAGTCACCGCTATGGGAAATCCCCACCGGTAAGTAACGCCAGCATGTTGAGCAAGTGCAAGCACTTGTTTCAGCAGGGCCCTCCGTTGTAAGGTGGCTCGAGAGATCCGGCAGGATCTGAACAGCAGCACCATCAAACTCAACTTCTCTCACCTCCCATGCTTTCCGCAGGATGATTTCTTTGTGTACATATTGATGGATCCGGCAAATCACATCCCCGGGCGATTCGTATCCGCTGATCGCGGTCCCAGGGCCCTGTGAAACCAATCAAATGACAGAGTGGCAGGGAAGTCACTCCCTGCTATGTCCCTGAAAATGGCCAGTGTAGTTGCTGCTAAGTCCTCAGTACTACTGGTGGCCTCTGGTAAGCCTCTGAGCCTCAGGTTGTTCCTCCTGCGGCGGTCCTCCATTTCTTCTAAATGCAGCTGCTGGGCCATCATTGATACTGCCTGACCTGCCTGAGTGTCCTCCACCCGCTTCAATCTCCGTTCCAAGTCGGACACTGCGGTCTCCCGTCCCCATGCGCTCTGTCAAAGCATCCAGATCAGTCCTCGCCTCCGCTATATATCTTTGCGGTGTGAGGCTTCCAGTCTGCTGGCCAGGGATTCAAAGTCCGCCCTGGTCGGCAAGGCCTGTAGCAGGGCTCTCAGTTCCGCATCTGCCCGCAATGTAAGGGGTTCAGGGTGCAGGTGAGACAAGACCTGGGAGGCAGCGTGGAACACTGCAGGGGTAGCTAGGTCACAGTCTAGGGTGCCGGGGGCCATGGACGCTGTCTGTGGAGTGTGTGGTCGTGTACTCACAGAGCCGCCGGACCTCGTGTTGTCCGCCATCTTTAGGGGCTGGAGAGGAGTCCTGAGAGCCGAGGAAGTACTTGCGGATTGTGCCGCTCTGCTGCGGCTTAGGCGATGGCTGCTTGGGTTGCTTGTTTCTCCGCTTCCTAGCAGAGTACATGCCTTACGATGCTGATGGTATGACTGATTATAAGGCAGGAAAGGCCTGGACAGGTAGGGAGCTCCTCAGCAACACGTCTTTACACGGCCATGTCCAGACCACGCCCCCCTCGTTCCGGAAGAGGTGGTTTAATAGGGGGAGAGCACATGGCAGACCCCCTGTACGAAGGTACTAATCAAGGAATGGCCCACTAGCGGCTGCTGAAATAACGGCCAAAGCCAAAATCTGACCCTTAAAGCAAGCTTTTGGGTCACACCACGCTGTAAGAACAGCAGGATCCTGGGAACGGAATACGTCCGTGGACGCTAATTCAGCTCCTCGCACATAGCGATGTAGGCCCTCCAGGTACGGTGGTATATCTTCCTGGAGGAAGATTTCCGTGCCCTCAACTTGGTCGATATGACCGAATCCGAGAGACCCCGGTCTCTCAGTACCTGGCTTTCAATAGCAATGCCGTTAAAGCCAGCAACTGTATGGCAAGAATGGGACCTTGAGACAGAAGGTCCTCCCGCACAGGTAGTCACCATGGGACGTCCGCCACTAGGCGCTCAAGATCGGCGTACCAAGGACGCCGAGGCCAATCTGGCGCGATGAGGATCACCGGAAGGCGAGGAAGCAACTTCAGTGGAGGATAGGCATAAATCAGCCGATACCGACCCCATGGAGCCACCAACGTGTCTGCCCAGGGATCCCTGGACCTGGCCACGAATCTCGACACCTTGCAATTGAGTCGAGAGGCCAATAGGTCCACATCCGGCGTGCCCCACCTCCAGCAAAGGAGGTGAAACACCTCCGGATACAAGGATCATTCCCCATGGTCCATCATCTGGCGGCTCAGATGGACAACTGGCAGGCGGACTACGCCTGGAATGTAAACAGCTGACAGAGTCGGCACGCTTCTTTCCACCCATCTTAGGATGTGAGCGGACGCTGCAGCTGAGCTCCGAGTCCCCCCCTAATGGTTGACATAAGCCACCGCCGTGGCGTTGTCCGAGTGGATCGTGACTGAGCGTCCCTGCAGTCTCCTTGACCACGAGGAGAGGCACAGTCTGATTGCCCGGAGTTCCAGGACATTGATTGGTAGACGGGATTCATCCGGAGTCCAGAGCCCTTGGGCTGAGAGAACTCCCCAGACTCCGCCCCAGCCCGAAAGACTGGCGTCCGTCGTGATCACAGTCCACTAAACAGGAAGGAACGACTTCCCCGACCGAAGGGTCGGGGATCTCAGCCACCACGTCAGGGATGCCCTGATCAGGTGACTCGCCTGGATCTGACGATCCAGCGATAATGGAGACTTGTTCCAGCAAGATAGGATCTCCCTTTGTAAGACTCGAGTGTAGAATTGGGCATACGGCACCGCCTCGAAGGAAGCCACCATGAGTCCCAGGACCCTCATGCAAAAACGGAGTGACGACCATTTGCGGGACATCAACACCCGTACCACAGATTGAAGAATCAAATTTTTCCAAGGGTAGAAATACCCTCGCCTTCGAAGAGTCCAGGATCAAGCCTAGGTACTCCAGACGCTGAGTCGGAACCAGGACCGACTTCTGAACGTTCGCCAGCCAGCCGAATTCCCGGAGGGCCCGACAGGCTATCACCACATTTTCCTCTAATTCTGAGCCAGAGTCTGCTCTCAGAAGACCGTCTAGATAGCCCACGATGGCAATGCCTCGCCGTCTCAGCAAAGCTAGAATCGGGGCAAGCACCTTGGTGAAAACCCATGGTGCTGACGCCAAACCGAAGGGAAGAGCCACAAACTGATAGTGGTCTTCACCTATCGCGAAGCGCAAAAACTTCTGGTGACCCACGCAGATTGGGACATGCAAGTAGGCATCCTTGATGTCCAAGGATGCCAGAAAATCCCCCAGGTAAAAGCGCAGCAATCACCGAGCGAATGGATTCCATGCGGAATTTCCGAACCTTCAAAGGCATTTAGGGCTTTGAGGTCCAGAATTGGACGGACTTCGTCCTTCTTTGGGACCACAAACGGATTCAAATAAAATCCCTGAAACCTCTCCCTTGACGGTACTGGCACAATCACTCTGCACCTTAGCAAGTCTTGCACTGCCCTCAATAGGACAGCTCAACACGCTGGAAGGAGAGAGATTTGAGGGAAAGAACCTGTCTGGTGGCCAGGAAAGGAACTCTATCCTGTACCCCGAGGTGACCACCTCGCATACCCACCGGTCGGAGATCTGGGAGGTCCACCGATCCGTGAACCTGCAAACTCGTCCCCCCACCCCAGAGTCGGGCGGGGGCAAGTCTTAATTCGGTGGCGGATTTACTTGACGGCCTACGCACCCAGGGACGCTTCTGTCACCCAGCCACACCCTTGTCAGTCCGGGAGAATTTTTCCCGTGGGAAGTCAGAGGCAAGGAGATCCTCAAATTGGAGGGAGTTAAGGCTATACAACCAAGTCTTCTCTCTTTTCAACTAGCTCTGAAGAAATATGTACAAATACTAATCGGACAACATGACAGCAGTAATATATTTAACAAAACAGGAAATTGCAAAAACAACGGCCTACTTCTCTCTTCAGAGGCAGGATCAAGCGCTAGGAATAGATGCGCTAGCTCACAAATGGGACTTCCCTTTGTCCTACGCATTTCCCCCGTTCCAAATGGTACCAAGGGTGTTAGCAAAATTCAGAGTGGAATCCACAGGACTAATCCCGATAGCTCCCTATTGGCCAAAGAGGCCTTGGTTTGCCACCTTGACGAACCTCTCAGCAAACCCCCCCTGGGAGATTGCCGATCAGGGCAGACCTGTTGTCTCAGGATCAGATTCTCCATCCAGACTATCTCAACCTAACAGCCTGGTTTCTGAAGAACAAATCTTAAGACAGAAGGGATCAGAAAAACTTATAAATACCCTCCTGGCAAGTAGAAAAGTCACCAGAGCTATATACTTTAAAGTCTGGAAGGTCTATAACACCTAGTGTTCCAGCAAGAACTTTAATTTTCTCAATACTGTTTCAGTCCTAGAATTTCTTCAAGAGGGATTGGAGATAGGTCGAGCAACAAGTACCCTCAAGACGCAGGTAAGCTGCCTTCGTTTTTTTGGAGAAAACCCTGTCAAGGGAACCTTTGATAACTCGATTTTTTAGGGCTATGGCAAAACTGAAGCCTAGACTGATTATTAGTTTTCCCAAATGGGATTTGTCTTTAGTTCTTCAGGCTCTCACTAAGTCTCCGTTTGAACCTATAGAAGAGTCTTCATTAAAAATTTTGACACTCAAAACTATTCTGATGGTAGCAGTAACTTCTGCGCGAAGAATAAGTGAATTACAAGCTCTTTCAACCAAAGAACCTTTTTTGAGATGTCTACCAGACCCAGCTTTCCTACCGAAAGTATCATCAACCTTTTACCGTACACAGGAGATCATTCTCCCTACCTTTTGCCCCTTACACCTTCGGGACCAGGGGAAGAAGCCTTCCACACTTTGGACGTCAGGAGGCATCTTCTAAAGTATCTGGCAGTAACAAAGAATATCAGGAAGTCGTCTTCACTATTTATCCTGATGGAAGGTGCCAACAAAAGGTAGTAAGGCTTCCAAGAGTACCCTGGGAAGATGGTTAAAGCAAGCCATTGAAGAGGCCTACATCCTCTTTAGGACTGGAACCTCCGGTGGATATTTTACCTCATTCTACCAGAGCAGTGGCAGCATCATAGGCATCAAGGCCAGGACATCTCCTGAGCAAATCTGCAAGGCGGTCACTTGGTCCAGTTTCTCAACCTTCATAAGACACTACCGCTTGGATCTAATGTCAGCCTCGGA
This sequence comes from Rana muscosa, assembly GCA_029206835.1. Classification (NCBI taxonomy): domain Eukaryota; kingdom Metazoa; phylum Chordata; class Amphibia; order Anura; family Ranidae; genus Rana; species Rana muscosa. The sequence goes on along the minus strand of CM055117.1, from coordinate 625,940,858 downwards.
CCAGTCCTTTGGTAGGAAGGTTTTATAGGCAGTGGTCCCACCCTGAAGTATGTTTCTTGGTGATCCTCTCCAAGGTGCTGTGCTGAAAAGTGAAGGGAGAAAACCTTAGACTTACCGGTGACGGTATTTCTACAAGCCTTTCAGGACAGCAGCCTACTTCCCTCCCTTGGTTATCAAAAGTAAAATATAATTTGTGGGACCTGGTAATTGTCTGCTTATATCTTCCAGCATGTCGGAGGATTTCTCGGTAACTGAAGGCATGGTGGAAGCAGGGGCGTTGTCACACAGTGTTTCCTGTGAAGAGGTGGAGCTACGCTCTCTCCAAGGTGCTGTCCCGAAAGGCTCGTAGAAATAACGTCACCGGTAAGTCTAAGGTTTTCTCCCTTCACTTTTCAGGACAGCACCTTGGAGAGGATAACCAAGAAACTTACTTCAGGGTGGGACCACTGCATATAAAACCTTCCTACCAAAAGGACTGGTCCGAGGCTGACATCAGATCCAAGCGGTAGTGTCTTATGAAGGTTGAGAAATTGGACCAACTAAGGTTTTTATTTTTTGGGGGATTCCAAGTAATTTTTATTTATTTTTTTGATAGAAAAGTGATTTTAACTTGTAAACACTGAGTCTGAAAAAAGTCCGGTCCTTAAGTGGTTAATGCTGTATTTTTTGCTAGAAATTTCCTTATAACCACCCCAAACACTTTTTTCCTGGCAGAGACCCTAGGAAAAAAAAAATGGCGATCATTGCAGTAGTTTTATGCCACACAGTATTTGCGCAGCGATAAAAAAACAAACAAAAAAAAAAAAACATAATTTTAACCACTTCCCGCCAAGAGGGCGTCCATGTTTCAGTGGTTATACCAGGCCAATGCCTTCACCTACAGGCATCATCCCGGTATTAATGTTTTCAGCCAGGGATTCGCTTTCAGGCAAAAGTGATTGAGTTGCTGATGATCTGATCAGCTACATAGGAGGCCAGAGGAGATTTGGGGTCTAAGACCCCAAATCTCTCCATAACAGGGACCTGTCACAGCCCATGCTATCACAAGGGATGTTGTTCAGCCCTTGTGATAGTAATAAAGTTAGTACAAAAAAAAGATGTTAAAAAAAAATTTAAAGCGCCTCCATCCCACGTGCTTACTCGCAAATGCGAACGCATACGTCACTCCTGCACACACGTAAACGGCGATCGAAACCACACGCGAGTTATTGCCGCAAAAGTCAGAGCGAGAGCAATAATTATTGCACCAGACCTGCGCAACCTAAACTGGTAACTTGTAAAAAGGTGTTGCCTATAGAGAATTTTAACCACCTTAATACCGCACGCCGTCATGACGTCCTGGTATTTGGGGGGGGAATATCTGAATGATACCTGCAGCTACAGGCATTCAGATATCCTTTTCAGCCGGCGATTCTGCGAACCATAAGAACAATCATAGCGGCAGTTCCACCGCTTGATCGTTCTTATAGGGGACGTCTTCCCCCCCCCCCCCCCCCCATCCGGTGCTTCTCCCGTGCCATCGGGGGCCGGAGAACAAATCAAACGGCCGGCGCCAGATGACGAGGATAGAGATTACTGGTGACCAGATGGTCACCGGTCATCTCTGACCATTGGAGGACCGGGTGCGACGTTATGACGTTACGCCCGGGTACCCGGAAGTAAACAAAGCCGCAATTCGCGGCTGTCGGCATGAGATTTTTTTTTTCACAATCACCATCTTATGCTTTCAAGCCTGGAGGAGAGCTGTGGGGTCTTATTGACCCCACACCTCTCCATAAAGAGGACCTGTCACAAAGATTCCTATTACAAGGGATGTTTACATTCCTTGTAATAGGAATAAAAGTGATAAAAAAAAAAAAAAGTAACCATGCCCCTGTAGCTCGCGCTCAGAAGTGAACACGCACACGCAAGTCCCGCCCACATAAACGCCGTTCAAACCACACATGTGAGGTATCGCCGCGTGCAACAATTCTAGCACTAGACCTCTAACTCTAAACTGGTAACCTGTGAAAAAAAAGTCGCCTATGGAGATTTTTAAGTACTGAAGTTTGGCGCCATTCCATGTGTGCGCAATTTTAAAGCGTGACAAGTTAGGTAACATCTTTCACATTATACAAAAAAATTGGGCCAACTTTACCGTTTTGTTATTTAATTCATGAAACCGTTTTTTTAAAAAAAAACAAAGGCGTTTGAAAAATGATTGCGCAAATAACGTGCGAGATAAAAAGTTGCGATGACCGCCACTTTATTGCCTAGGGTGTCTGCTAAAAAATAATATATATATATATATATATATATATATATATATATATATATATATATATATTTGGGGGTTCTGAGTAATTTTCTAGCAAAAATATTAGGAGGTGCACCGAAATTTCGGCCGCCGAAAATTATCGGCCGAAAACTGGCATCGACCGATAGCAAAAATTAGCCGATACCGAAAGGGGGCGGGTGCCGCTTATTGCGGGAGTCTCCTTCGCTCCCTCCTCCTCGATCTACGTGTGCGAGATCCCATAATTGACTGCTCCCTCCCCCTCCTCGCCACGATCCTCCAGGAGACTGCAGAGCTGTTTCAGAGCTCTGTGTAAAATGTGTTATGCCGCGCTGTGACAAAAGTCTCGCCCTCCTCCTAAACCAGCTTGTGTGATAGACGCAGTGTTCTTGTCCATCACTCGAGCTGGTCTAGGAGAAGGGCGGGGACCTTTGTCACAGCACGGCATAACATTTCACACAGAGTTCCGTGATACAGCCAGAGATGCTGCAACGATGGTGGGCCGGCAATGAGGGCACGGAGAGGCGGCATGGACTGGCACAGAGGCTGCATTGATCTCCTGTACCATGTCCCGTCTCTGACCACCTCATGTACAAAAATATTTTTTTAAAACAGTCCTTTTCGGTTTCGGGATCTTGTATTTTTCATTTTCGGTATCAGTTTCGGCACCAAAAAAAACCAATTCTGTGCATCCTATAAAAAATAAAAAAAATGAAGATTTTTACATGGAGAGAAGTGCCAGAATAGGCCCGGTATTGAGGTTGTTAAGCACCGTAGTTTGCTGCCATTCCAGGGATAGATGCAGTTTTAAAGAGCAACATGTTGGGTAGCCATTTACTCGGCGTAACATCTTTCACATTATGCAAAAACAATTGAGCTTTTTTTTTTATTTGCGAGTTTATTTTCAACCAAAAAAAAAAAAAACGCGTTTGAAAAACCAGTGCGCAAATACTGTTTGGCATAATTAAAAACACCCACCATTTTAATTCTATACTTGCTTTAAAAAAAAAAAAAATAGGATTTTTTGTACTCACCGTAAAATCCTTTTCTCTGACATCCATGGACTGACACGGTGTCTCTTTACACGTGGGTTATGTCCCTGCTTGCAGGAGAAGACCTAGGCAGAATGTGAGATGTTATACATACATTCTAAAAGCCAGAGCTGAACAGCCCCACCCAGGGGGCGGTCCCTCCGGACATAACCCTCCCACTACAGTCAGCAGACTTCAGTTCGTAACAAAGCAGTACAAACTTAAAAAGGAAGGGTGGGTGCCGTGTCAGTCCATGGATGTCAGAGAAAAGGATTTTACGGTGAGTACAAAAAATCCTATTTTCTCTTATCCATGGACTGACACGGTGTCTCTTTACACTTTACACGTGGGATGTCCCAAAGCAGTGTCAAGAGGGATGGGAGCAGTATAAATGGAAAAACCAAAAACTTCACTCCAAGAAGGCAGAGCTCCTCAACGGAGGAGTCGCAACTTTAAACAGCGGCCTGCAGCACCCTGCGGCCGAAGGAAGCATCCGGAGATGCAGCCACATTAACCTTATAAAACTTAAAAGGCATGAACAGACGACCAGGTCGCCGCCTTGCACACTTGTGCAACCGACGCTTGATGTCGGAAAACCCAGGAAGCACCAATTGCCCTGGTGGAATGCGCCGTAACCGGAAAGGGAGGCGCCCGCCCTTTGAGAGCATAGGCTTGAATGACGGTTTGTCTGATTCCCCTAGAAATGATGACAGACGAAACCGCTTGGCCCTGTTATGGACCAGAGACAGTCACAAACAGTGAGTCGGACTTTCGAATAGAAGCAGTAGCAGACAGGTACACCCGTAAGGCTTGTACCACATCCAATATGTGCAGCGCAAACTCTCTGGGATGCGATGGGTGAGGACACAAGGACGGGAGGACAATGTCCTCATGTAGGTGAAAGGTCGACACCACCTTTGGCAAAAAGGAAGGTCACGGATGCAACACCGCCTTATCCTTATGGATGACTAAATATGGCGACTTGCAGGACAAAGCCGCCAACTCAGACACCCGTCAAACAGAAGTGATTGCCACTAAAAGGCCACCTTCTGAGACGAGACAAGAGGGGAATATCCCGGATATTCCCAAAAGGAGGTTCCTGGAGGACCGAGAGCACCAAATTCAGATCCCACGGTGGGAGAGGAGGCTTGACAGGAGGGAGCACATGGCGAACCCCCAACACAAGGTGCTAACCAAGAAATGACCCGCTAGAGGTCGCTGAAAGAAGACGGCCAAGGCCGAAATCTGATCCTTGATGGTACTCAAAGCAAGCTTTTGGGTCACTCCACACTGCAGAGGACGCAGGATTCTGGGGAAGGAATACGTCCGAGGACGCCAGTCCAGCGCTTCGCATATGGCGATATAAGCTTTCCAGGCACAGTGATAGATCTGCTTGGAGGAAGACTTCCGTGTCCTTAACATGGTCAAAATGACCGAGTCCGAGAGACCTCGGTCCCTCAACACCTGGCTTTCAACAGCCCTGCCGTTAAAGCCAGAGACTGTAAGCCGGATGAAACATAGGACCTTGAGACTGAAGGTCCTCCCTCATTGGCAACCGCCAGGGAACGTCCGCGACGAGACGTACCAGATCAGCGTACCAGTGATGCTGAGGCCAATCCGGAACAATTAGGATCACCGGAGTTTATATCAGGCGATAAGGACCCTATGGGGCCACCAACTCATCCGAGGCATCGCCCAAGGATCCCTGGATCTGGCCACAACCTCGACCCTTGCGATTGAGTCGAGAGGCCATCAGGTCCACATCCGGCGTGCCCCACCGTCGGCAAAGGAGTTGAAATATGCAAGGACCACTCTTCTTGGTCCGGCGATTGGCGACTCAGATAGTCCGCCTGCCCATTGTCTATGCCCAGAATGTAAATGGCCTACAGAGCCGGCACGTTTCTTCCGGCCCACTTCAGGATACGACTACCTCGGAAGCCGCAGCTGAGCTCCGAGTCCCCCCTTGATGTTTTAAATACGCCACCGCCGTGGCGTTGTCCGACTGGCTCCTAATGGAGCGACCCCGTACTCTCTCAGACCTGAGGAGAGACACAGTCCGATGGCCCGTATTTCCAGAACAGTGATTGGTAAACGGGCTCGTCCGGAGTCCAAGGCCTTGAGCCGACAGGACTCCCCAGACTCCACCCCAGCCCTTCAGGCTGGTGTCCGTCGTGAGTACCGTCCATTGGATGGGAGGGGGAACGACTTTCCGGACCGAAGAGCCGAGGATCTCAACCACCATGTCAGGGGCGCCCTGACCAGGTGAATCACCTGGATCTGAAGATCCAAGGACAACGGGGATTTGTCCCAGGTGGACAAGATCTCCTTCTGCAATGCCCTGGTGTGTGATTGGGCATACGGAACGGCCGCGAAGGAGGCCACCACGAGTCCCGGGACTCTCATGCAAAAAAAAAAAAAAAACGGATTGACAACCATTTTTGGGATGTCAGCACCCGCACCGCAGACTGAAGTGTCAGCAACTTCTCCAGAGGTAGGATACCTTTGCCTCCAAGGAGTCCAGAATCAGAACTAGATACTCCAGACACTGAGTCGGGACCAGGACTGACTCCTGAATGTTCAGGAACCACCCGAAGTCCCTGAGGGTCTAATTGACGATAGTCACCTTTCCTCTAAGTCTGAGCCACTTTCTGCTCTTAGCAGAAGATCGTCCAGATAGCCCACGACAGCAATACCTCGCTGTAACAGAAGGCTAGAACCGGAGCAAGCACCTTGGTGAACACCCTTGGTGCCGAGGCTAGGCCGAAAGGAAGAGCCACAATCGATAGTGGACTTCGCTGATCGCAAGCGCAGAAACTTCTGGTGACTTGCGCAGATCGGAACATGCAAGTAGGCGTCCTTGAAGTCCAAGGACACCAGAAGAAAATCCCTTTGGTGGAGTGTAGCGATCACCGTGCAAATGGATTCCATGCGGAATTTCTGCACCTTCTCGAAGGCATTCAGGGCCTTGAGGTCCAGGATAGGGACGACAAACAGATTCGAGTAGAATCCCTGAAAACTCTCCTGTGACGGAACCGGCACAATCACTCCGGACCTGATCAAATCCTGTACAGCCCCCAAGAGGGCTGCCCGACAGGTAGGAAGGAGAGGAAGATTCGAGGGAAAGAATCTGTCTGGGGGCCAGGATCGGAATACTATCCTGTATCCTGAGGTGACCACCTCGCACACCCACCAGTCGGAGATTCGGGAGGACCACCGATTCGTGACCTGCGAAGTCATCCCCCCACCCCAGAGTCGGGCGGAGGCAAGACTTCACACGGAGGCGGGCTTGGGAGCCGCTTGTTTGGCTTACGCACCCAGGGGCACTTGTGCCCACCAGCCGCACTGCCGTCAGTCTGAGAGGACCTACCCGTGGACTCTGACTGACGAAAAAACCCTGTTTTGCTGGAAAGGAAGGCCCCTGTTTGCAGCGGGCCTCCTCACCCTTGCTAGTCTAAGGAAGAAGAGTGCTTTTACCTCCCATGACATCCATGACGATGTCATCCAGAGCAGCACCGAAAGGTCTACCACCTTTAAATGGTAGATCTGTCAGGAGCTTCCTAAGGCTAGGTCAGCAGACCAGCACTTCAACCAGATAAGACGACGCAATACCACCGCCGAGACAGAGGCCCTGGATATTAAAGGCGTCGCACACATAAACCAGGCCCTGAACCAGTTGGTGGGCCAGAGCAACTGTGTCTGGAGGAAGATTATGCTCCTGTACAGCTAGGTGCAACATTTTTGCCCAACCTGTAAGTGTTTAAGACACAAGGGTCACCGCTACCACAGGCCGTAGGGTGGATCCCAACAAGGCAAACATGGCTCTGCTCACCACTTCTGACCTCCTGTCAGTGGGGTCCTCAAATGCAGGAGTCACCTCCATCGGGAGAGTGATGGCCTTGTTCAACCGGGCGACTGGAGGGTCGACCCTGGGGGAGAAGCCCACTTTTAAGTAGGGCATCTTCAAGGGGTATCTGATAGACAAACGCCGCGGGACCATAAAAAAATTATTCTGCGGCTTTTCCCAGACCTTATCAATGAGCTGGTCAAAGAAAGTACATATGGAAAAACCTCTTTAGAAGGCCTGGCCTTAAAAGAACCAAAAAGGAGACTGTATCCGCCTGAGGTTCTGCATCCGCAGCATTTTAGCTTGAGAGTGTCCCTCACCGCAGTCATGAGTACAACAACAAGCGCCCTGTCATTTACTGACTCAGAACTGGAGTTTTCCTCATAAGGAATGTCCTGTTCAAAACCATCCAATACATTCAGAACTAGGGTCCTGAACGGTAGTGGCTAGGCCCATATCTGAATCAGCGCACTGCACTCATGAAGTAAAGTGGGGAGAGGGCGCTTTTTTTGCTCCCTTGCGCTTGCACACAGCTCCCATCCTGGTCAGAAATGATTCCAGGACTGCCCACAACTGGTCCCTAGGGACCGCAGGTGCTGAAGCACTGCCTGTTGTCCACTGACATTAAGGGGAAGCTGGTGACAGAGACTCCATATTGCCCCCCTCTGAGACTCCTAAGATAAAAAGTCCACCCACAGGCTGTGCTGACTGAGGAGGGGGCGCCCAGGGGACTCACCAAACCGGACCAGGGACCGCTCACTGTCTGTACCGCGCTGTGTCAGCGCTGGTGAGCTGTGAGGAGATTTGCGCTGTTACAGCAGTGCTAGAGGCCAAAACTAGTGCTGAAGAGCGCGCGGGCTACAAGAAAATGGCCGCCGCACTTCACTGAGGCGATCCGCGGCAAGATGGTCGCCATGACTCAGCAAAAGTGAAAAAAACAGCACACACACACACAGCGCCACTCGGCGCTCAGGCCCCAAAACACACAAAAAAAGGCCCCAAGCATATCTGCAGACCAGCATTAGCCCCTCCAAGAACAGTGTGACCCCCAGGCACCCCACACAGCACAGCGCCAGCAATGGTGACAGAGAGCGACAATGAAATACAGGGGGAGACAGGGAAAATCCCCCACAGAGAAACACACAGCTTTTTGTACTCACCTGCAGGCAGGAGAGACTACTTACCCGTCCCCTGAGGGACCCACTGGTGTGTTTCTGACAGGACTATCACAGTGCAGTACTGAGTAGCTGTCGGCCCGGTCCACCGCGAAAGATACAGTCAGTCAGGAACTGTTCAGTCTTGAGAGGACCGTGGGAGCATGAAAGCAAACCCGGCCAACCCTGTAGTCATGGGGCCTGTCGTGAACTGAGTCTCACGCACACAAGGCGAGGATCAGCACGCTTGATGGTCGGACAGGGAAGACTACGAGGATATCTTGTACCCAACCTGTTGCCCAGCCGACAGTTGATAGAAGATTCTCAAAAATAAAATAAAAAAGAATTCCAGAAAAGGAATAAAAATAGGTCAGGAGACTGGCTCCTGAGAGAGCCACGTTTTCTTCTGCTAGGCAGAAAAAAACTGAAGTCTGCTGACTGTAGTGGGAGGGTTATGTCCGGAGGGACCGCCCCCTGGGTGGGGCTGTTCAGCTCTGGCTTTTAGAATGTATGTATAACATCTCACATTCTGCCTAGGTCTTCTCCTGCAAGCAGGGACATAACCCACGTGTAAAGTGTAAAGAGACACCGTGTCAGTCCATGGATAAGAGAAAGTAATTTTTTTGCTAGAAATAGTAGATTTTTACATGTAGGAGTGAAGTGTCAGAAATGGCCCGAAGTGGTTAACGAATAGAGGGGAAAAAATAAAAAATAAAAATAAAAGCCATCACCCCAATTTTTTGCAGAGTATGAAAGATGAGGTTATACCAAACAAATAGATAAAAAAATATTTAAAAAAAACTCCCATTTCCGATTTTAGGAAACCCAGCGTTTCCACCAGGTATGGACTCACAAATACTCAGGAAACTGAGGGAAAAGGGAAGTTTCCAAGCCTCACATTTTTTAGGGGATGTGTATCAATTGGCAACTTAACACAACGAGGAGGGCAATATGAAATCCCCATATGGCAGGCCCGACAGGCGAGACATTATTTGGAAACCCTGGGATCCGCAGGAAGATATAGGCGAACACGAACCAAGTTTGAGGAGTATTGCGAGGGAGAGGAGCCCCTATATCAGGGATATGCAATTAGCGGACCTCCAGCTGTTGCAAAACTACAAGTCCCATCATGCCTCTGCCTCTGGGTGTCATGCTTGCTGCTGTCAGAGTCTCGCTATGCCTCATGGGACTTGTAGTTTGGCAACAGCTGGAGGTCCGCTAATTGCATATCCCTTCCCTATATCATGTAATCTCTAAAATGTATACAATTCTGACGGCTCCATCAGAGGAGTTTAAAATGGATTGTTTTGCCAGATGGGAGCGAGATCTAGGCCAAACTCTCTCCAGCACAAAGCCAGAATATTATAGACCTGTCTTTAAAGTCTACAAGGTGTACGAAAATGCAGGAATCAAATTATAAAATATTAACACGTTGGTATAATACGCCATCGGCCTTGAATACATTTTTCCCCAGAAACGTCTGACAGGTGCTGGAGAGGATGTGATGAAAAAGGGACAATGATACACATTTTCTGGGCATGCCCAGTAATTAAGACAATTTTGGCAAACTGTACAGAGAATTACTCAAATATTTAAGACCAGATTGTAGAAGACCCCGCTTTCTTGTTACACCATACACAAATCCCCCCCAAAAATAAAAAATAAAAATAAAAACTCAGTTCTGTGTCACCTAATAAATGCGGCCAAAAGTTGCATTGCGATGAATTGTTAAGATCCCAGTGCCCCTACGATCTCAATAGTTAAACAAAATTAGAAGGAGTGGGAATAATGGAGAAACTACCACCAATAACGTTGGAGGGGGAAAAAAACAAATACAAAAAATATGGGTACCATGGGAGCAATTTGCAAAATCTGAAGGGAAGAGGTTATAAAAGGAGAGTAAAGATAAAAACTAGGTTGACAGGCAGAAAGAGTAAGTAGGAGTTTTCCGAGAAGCTCCACATTTAAATTAAAAAATTTTTTTGATGATTGGTTAAATATTCCACTGCGTAAGCAGTGGTAAAGGAAGGAGGAAAATGGGGTCGAAAGGAGGGGAGTGGGGGAGGATCAGGTTAATAGGAATGGGAAATAGGGATTAAGGAAGAAGGAGATGCAGAGGAAAAAAAGAAAAGAGGGAGGTAATAGGAAGAAGAGTCTAGAAGACGATAGTAAAAAAGGGATTTTTATAACAGCTTACCTGTAAAATCCTTTTCTTGGAGTACATCACGGGACACAGAGCGACTTAGTCATTACTAATGGGTTATATAGTTTACCTTCAGGTGTTGGCACTGGCCAATTCCAAACCGGAAGTACCCTCCCCTATATAAGCCCCTCCCACCCGGGAGCACCTCAGTTTTGTAGCCAAGCAATAAGTGTCCCAAAAAGAGGGGTGGGAGCTCTGTGTCCCGTGATGTACTCCAAGAAAAGGATTTTACAGGTAAGCTGTTATAAAAATCCCTTTTTCTTTTTCGTACATCACGGGACACAGAGCGACTTAGTCATTACTAATGGGACGTCCCAAAGCAATGCCAAATGAGGGGGGGGGTACATAAGCTGGGCGCCATCAGGCATGAGGATCTTTTGCGGCCTGCAACACACTGCGCCCAAAGGCGACATCCTCCTGACTTCTAACGTCTACCTGATAGAATCTAGTAAACGTGTGTACCGAAGACCATGTTGCGGCCTTACATACTTGAGCCAGGGAGGCCTGGTGATGCACTGCCCATGAAGTTCCAACCGCTCTTGTGGAGTGCGCCCTAACTTTGAACGGAGGCGGTCTCTTTCTCAAGCCATAGGCTTGTATTATGACCTGTCGAATCCACTTGGCTAAAGTAGATTTTGATGCTGCCTGACCCCTTCTGGGGCCTTCCGGCAGAACAAACAAAGAATCCGTTCTGCGAATCTGAGCAGTGGCTTTTAGATAAGCTTTAACTGCTCTTACCACATCCAAAGAATGTAATAACTTTTCCTCTACTGAGATAGGTTTGGGGAAAAAAGAAGGAAGAACCACATCTTGGTTCAAATGAAACCTCGATACCACCTTAGGAAGAAAGGCTGGATGAGGACGTAATACTACTCTGTCCTTATGGACAACCAGATATGGCTCCTTACAGGACATAGCTGCTAATTCCGACACTCTTTTAGCCGAACAAATGGCTACTAAGAAAACCAATTTCCTGGTGAGAAGAACCAAGGAAATGTGTTGTAATGGTTCAAACGGTTGTTTCTGTAGAACCGACAGAACCAGGTTTAAGTCCCAAGGACATATGGGAATACTAACCGGAGGGCTAATACGCATCACTCCTTGTATAAAGGCTTTGACTAGTGAATGCGAAGCCAAGGGCCTTTGAAAAAATATTGACAAGGCCGAAATCTGACCCTTGATAGTACTCAAGGCCAGCTTCCTATCTACAGCCCACTGTAGGAAGTCCAGAATCCTCCCTATCATGTACTTACGTGGATGCCATTTCTTGGTCTCACACCACGTAATGTACGCTTTCCAGATCCTATAATAGATCTGCCTGGATACCGGTTTCCTGGCATTGATCATGGTAGATACCACAGAATTAGAGAGCCCTCTCTTTTTCAGAATGTGGGCTTCAATAGCCAGGCCGTCAAACCTAGGGCTGGTAAGGAAGGGTGGTATATCGGTCCTTGCGACAGCAGGTCCGGACGAAGTGGGAGGGTCCAAGGACTCCTCACTGACATTTTTACCATCTCCGCGTACCATGCCCTTCGGGGCCACGCTGGAGCCACCAGAATCACTGGTTTCTTTTCTACCCTGATTCTGCGGAGTAATCGCGGTAACAATTGTGGCGGTGGGAATGCATATATCAGCTTGAACCGATCCCAAGGGAACACTAGGGCATCCGAGCCGCAAGCTAGGGGATCCCTTGTGCGAGACACAAACCTGTCCACCTTTGCGTTGAATCTGGATGCTAGCAGATCCACATCCGGTGTTCCCCACCGCTGGCATATTGCCTGGAAAACCTCGGGGTGAAGAGACCATTCCCCCGGGCATAATTGTTGGCGACTTAGAAAGTCCGCTCTCCAATTTTCCACTCCTGGGATGAAAACCGCGGATATGGCTGGGACATATCTTTCTGCCCACTCCAGGATGCAATTTGCTTCCTTCTGGGCTGCACGACTTTTGGTGCCACCCTGATGATTGATATATGCCACTGCCGTGGCATTGTCTGATTGAATTCTGACAGGGGACCCCTGGAGTTTGGATGTCCATGCTACTAGGGCATACCGGGCTGCTCGTATCTCTAAGAGATTGATGGGCAGGGCCTTTTCTGCTTCTGACCACCTGCCCTGGAGAGACCATTGCTCCAGCACTGCCCCCCAGCCGATGAGGCTGGCATCTGTAGTGACCACCTTCCAAGAAACCGGACTGAAGGGTTTCCCTCTTTCCAGATTCTGGGGCACCAACCACCAATGGAGGCTCTTGCGAACGGAAGGGGACAGGGACATTGGTAAGTCTAAAGCCTGAACTTTTTTGTTCCAGGCTGACAGTATGGCCCTTTGCAAATTCCTTGAATGGAATTGACCGTAGGGTACCGCTTCGAATGAAGCCACCATCTTTCCCAGCAGCCTCATGCAGAGACGTATGGATGGTTTTCTTTTTGTACCCACTAAGTGGGTCAAATTTCTTAAAGACGACACCTTCTCTGGAGGTAAGAAAATCTTTCTCTGATTTGAATCCAGCCTTAGCCCTAAGTATTCCAGACTTTTGACTGGTCTTAGAGCTGACTTGTCCCGGTTGATAATCCAACCGTGATATTCCAGATACTCGATTGTCTTGTGAATAGCTACTTCCAGCTTTTCCACTGAGTGGTCTATTAGTAGCAGGTCGTCTAGATATGCCATTATCGTTACACCCTGTGTTCTTAGATTGGCCAATAATGGGGCCAGAATTTTTGTGAACACTCGTGGTGCTGTGGCCAGACCGAAAGGTAAGGCTCTGAACTGAAAATGGCGCCCTTCTACTGCAAAGCGTAGAAATTTCTGATGGGCCGGAAAGATGGGAATATGCAGATAAGCATCCCTTATGTCGATCGAGGCTAGCCATTCCTGCCCTTGTAGGGCGGTGGCCACTGATCGGATCGACTCCATCCGAAAGGTCCTGATATTTAGGAACTTGTTTAGCCCTTTTAGATTTAATATGGGCCTCACGTCCCCATTTGGTTTGGGGACTGTGAAAAGGTTCGAGTAAAACCCGAATCCGCTTTCTTCCAGGGGAACCTTCATGATTACCCCTTGGAGCAATAGTTGTTCTAGTGCCAGAAGGAGGGATCCTCTCTTTTGGGGATCTCTTGGCACGTTTGACCTCATAAATTGGGCAGGAGGAGTGCCTTTTAACTCCAGCTTGTATCCCAGACTTACTGCGGAGAGCACCCATCTGTCTCTGATGGTGTCCCGCCAGGTCTCTGTGAACAACTGAAGTCTTCCCCCCACCCGATTGAGCGGGGGCAATACTTCATGCCTTAGGGGGAGGTTTTGTACCTCTCTTGATCCAGGGCTTCTTGTTACCCTGTGATTGTCCCTGATTTCTGCCCCCTGAATTTGACCGCGGAGGCCGTCGGAACTGCTTCACAGCCGATGTGCCCGGGACTGGAGAGGTAGGCCTCTTAAAAGAAGGACTTCTACCCTTGTTCTTAACCGGTAAGAGTGAACTTTTACCGGCAGAAATTTTCTGGATATATTTGTCCAGATCTTCTCCAAATAAGCGTTCTCCATGAAATGGGAAGCTAACCAGCAGTTTTTTACAGGGAGCTTCAGCAGACCAGTTTTTGAGCCACAGAAGCCTACGCATATGTACTATAGACAGCGTAAAGCGGGAGGCCTGTTGGATTGTATCCTTTATGGCGTCCACTGCAAAACACAAGGCTCTAGGCAGGTCAGCTAGGGCATGAGCCTGCTGATCTGGTAAGTCCCTTAAGACTTGTTTCAACTGATCTTTCACTGCTTGGCAGACTCCAATCGCTGCTACCGCAGGTTGTGTCACCATACTTGCTGTAGAGAAAGCAGATTTTAGTAAAGACTCCAATTTTTTATCTATTGGGTCTTTGAACATTGGAACATTATCTACTGGACATGTCAGTGATTTGTTAACAGAAGAGATGGCTGCGTCCACTATAGGGACCCTCCATTTTCTTATGAACTTATCCTCCATGGGATAGATCACCGGAAATCTCTTGGGGGGAGCAAATATTTTATCAGGATGCTCCCAATCCTGGTAAATAAGCCCTTCTAATAAAGGGTGGATTGGGAAGGAACAGACCGCCTGGGGAGCTTTTAGCGACCCCAGCGAGGAAACCGTAGTGGATGGTGGTTCCGCCAGAGGCATTTTAAATGCTGATCGGACCATGTTAGTCAGAGACTGAACCCATAATCTTTCAGCCTGAGAAGCTGAGAAAGGTTCTTCCACTGTTGATTCCTCTATAAGTGAATCAACCTCATCCTGATCCCCTTCAGGTAGGTCGATCTCTGTGTGGGGCTGTTCCTCCACTAACAGGCACTCTGAAGGAGGAGACGGAGATCGGACGCGCTTTTCCTGTGACAGGGAAGCAGCGATCAATGCTGTTAATCTCTCTTCCAATCCTCCCAGAGTTGAGGATAAAACCTCCTCTGTTATATATACAGGAGCAGGTGGACTGGGGACAGCCGCAGCACCAGGCATTCCTGCGGGGTTTCTACGGCTACTGACCTCTGCATTCTCAGGGGAGATTGGTGCAGTGCAAGCATGCCCAATATCCTCAGAGCCCGATGGAGACCCCTTTGGCTTCCTGGAAGATCTATTTCCGGAGCGTCTGGACGACATATCCTTTAAGCACAAAGCTGAGGTATTCCCGTCGTCATACACCAATTTTTGCTGGTAATAGTCTAACACAGGTGCTGCTATATACCAGCTGGTGTCCACTAAAGTGCCTTTCTATGGGGATGCCTGCATCAACCGCCTCTGTGTGCCACTGTTTGTTGCTAGCTCTGTTTGCATGCAGCTGACACTTGTACTGTGTCTTTTAACCATGCTGGGACGCCCGCACATGCGCAGAAGCGCCGCGGCGCGCATCGAGCGTCATCCACCCGCCCCGCCCCTTTTTTTTCATAGGAGGCGCGTGCACGCGCCCGCGCGCGCGCCCGTGCGCCAATGGCGCCCTTTTCGAAAACCAACAGAGGACTAGGAGCCAGGGCCCTTTTTGCCGGAGGGCCTGTGCGGTGGATGAACGCAGCAACAGGGCAGAGGAAGTGGATTCCCTCAGAGAAACTTACCAGCTGCCTGGATCTTTTGAGTTGAGAAAACCAAAGATCCACATTTACAAGAAAAATGGACTACAGCGGCCTCTAGTGGTTTAACACAGGTACCGCGGTCCCTGTTTTTTTTTTTTTTTCTTGACTACTATTAAAATTTTACATTTTCAGTAGTTATAGGCAAACACAGATATTTAGCGGGAATACCGTTAGGTAACAGACAGAAAGACAAATTAGGCTTGGGGGTCCCCCAATAGAACCAAGTTCCTGAGGGCCCCCACTTACCTGATCCCCGCCGCAGGACTTTGTTTGGTCCACAAAAGTCCAAACTTCACCTATCACGGCAGGCATTGTAATTAAACCTTCAGGGACCGGGTTCCCAAGGATTCCACTCCCCTGGACCTGTATAGCACCCTGCACAGACAGCGTCTTGGTCGTGGGTATGACCAGAGCTCTGGATCCCAGGGTCCAGCCCTCCTAAGAGAAGCATTACAGGCAAAACCTTGCTCTTCTGCTGCAAGGCCCGGGTACCGACCGTTTAGCTATGAAGCTTTTTTGGTGGGATCCGGAACAGCTTACTAAGGCCCAAAAGAACCTGTACGCAAGCCCAGTGAAAACACATGTTACTCTTTGGCCAACACCTTAGACACTGGCAAAAAACTGAGGTGCTCCCGGGTGGGAGGGGCTTATATAGGGGAGGGTACTTCCGGTTTGGAATTGGCCAGTGCCAACACCTGAAGGTAAACTATATAACCCATTAGTAATGACTAAGTCGCTCTGTGTCCCGTGATGTACGAAAAAGAAATAATGAAAGTGAAATAATATGGTTTAACCACTTAACAACCGCTCATTGTATATATACGTCGGCAGAATGTCACGGACAGGCACAATCACGTACCTGTACGTGCCTGCCTTCGTATAGTTGGGGGTCCCATCGGGCCCCCCTTCTATACAGTGAGCGGTCGGCATCGTTCCGGGAGCAATCCGTGATGAGGGGACGGCCATTCGTTTCCGGCCACCCCCTCGCGATCGCTCCCGGCGAATGAAAAGCTTCCTCTGCCTGTGTAATGTTTACACAGGCAGGAGGAAGTGATGTCATCTCTCATGCGGCGCTCACATATACCGAGCGCTGTTGAGAGAAGACATCAGGTTAGTGCACTAAACAGCACACTAACACCAGGACACATAGGCACACGATCGCCCTCCCAGGCCCCCCCAGATCACCCTCCAGTCACAGTGTCACTGATTGCAGTGACCATTTATTTACTGATCACTGCAATCAGTGACATTTGCGACTGTAAAAGTGTCAGGGCAGAGTGTTTTAGGTCCAGTGTAGCCCCCTAACCCCCCCTAAAAGGTTTAACCCCTTGATCGCCCCCCCGGTAACCCTTTCACCCCTAGCACCGCTGTCACCAAGCGATCGTTTTTCTGATCGCTGTATTAGTGTCAGTGATGCCGATAGGTAGCCAGTTATTTTTTTTTAGGTTCGCGCAGGTTTTTATAGCGTCAGGTACCCCCATATATTACCTAATAAAGGTTTAAACCCCTTGATCGCTCCCCCAGGTAACCCTTTCAACCCCTTTTGCCAGTGTCACTAAGCGATCGTTTTTCTGATCGCTGTATTACTTATGCTGGTGCCGATAGGTAGCCAGTTCTTTTTTTTAGGTTCCCCGTCAGGTTTTTATATAGCGTCAGGTACCCCCATTACCCAATAAAGGTTTAACCCCGATTGCCCCTAGTTAACCCTTTCACCAGTGATCACCATATAAGTGTTACGGGTGACGCTGGTTAGTTTGCTTTTTATAGTGTCAGGGCACCCGCCGTATATAACCCAATAAAGGTTTAACCCCCTGATCTCCCGGCAGGTGATATCAATTAGGTTTTAGCATCAGAGAGGGGCTGCGTCGCCCCAGGCAGCGTCAGGTTAGTGCCAGTAACGCTAACACCCACCTCCCTTAGTGGTATAGTATCTGAACAGATCAATATCTGATCAGATCTATACTAGCGTCCCCAGCAGTTTAGGGTTACCAAAAACGCAGTGTTAGTGGGATCAGCCCAGATACCTGCTAGCACCTGCGTTTTGCCCCTCCGTCCAGCCCAGGCCACCCAAGTGCAGTATCGATCGATCACTGTCACTTACAAAACACAACACACATAACTGCAGCGTTCGCAGAGACAGGCCTGATCCCTGCGACTCCAGTGCTGTAGGAGGTGATTTCACCACCACAGTTAAAAAAGCATATATGCCGAAGCATGGGGGCAGCAGGGGCGGAGGAGCGATTTTGCTCCTAATGCCGCGTGCATACGGTCAAAATTCCGACGGAGGCATGCCCGTGGAAAAGTCCGACCACGTGTGTGCGGCATAACTTTTGCGGGATATATGCCGAAGCATGGGGGGCATCCTAAATGGTGCATGTATGCCCATCATTAGAAGTGGGTGGATGAAGGGAGGTATTCTAATGGTGGGCATACCCACCGATCTCTTTTTTTGTTCAGCCAACAGGCTGCATGAAAAAAAAAAAAGATTACAATACATGTCCAACAAGGACCAGCAACGTACTGGTATGTTGCTGGACTTTGAATGGTTATACCAGATTGATGCCTGCGGGTTTAGGTATTCTTTTCAGCCAGCGGCCGACTTTCATGTAAAAGCAATCCTAGCGGCTAATTAGCCTCTGGACTGCTTTTACGAGCAGTGGGAGGGAATGTCCCCCCCCCCCCCCCGGATATAAAAAGTGCCATTGGGAAAGCATTTTATCACACCAATCCTTTGTGTGGTCAGATGCTTTGAGGGCAGAGGAAAGATCTAGGGTCTAATAGACCCAATTTTTTTCAAAAAAAGTACCTGTCACTACCTATTGCTATCATAGGGTGCTTTTTTTTTTAATCATTTTTATTGTTCTCAGGGAATGTAAATTTCCCTGAGATAACAATAAAAATGATAGATAGATCTCTCTCTCTCTCTCTCTCTCTCTCTCTCTCTCTCTCTCTCTCTCTCTCTCTCTCTCTCTCTGGAACAGTTTAAAAATAAAATAAAAAAGCAAACTTAATAAAAAAAAGCACCCCTGTCCGCCCTGCTCTTGCGCAATGGTGAACGCAAGCGTCTGTCTGGCGTCATATGTAAACAGCAATTGCATCATGCATGTGAGGTATCACCGCGAAGGTCAGATCGAGGGCAGTCATTTTAGCAGTAGACCTCCTCTGTAAATCAAACATGGTAACCTGTAAAGGCTTTTAAAATGTATGTAGTTTGTCGCCACTGCGCAAAATTTTAAAGCATGTCGTGTTTGGCATCCATGTACTCGGCCTAAGATCATCTTTTTTATTTTATCAAACATTTGTGCAATAGTGTGTTTTAGTGCATTAAAATAAGTGTATTTTTTCCCCAAAAAAGGCATTTGAAAAATCGCTGCACAAATACTGTGTGGGGAAATTATACATATAATGTTTGGGGGTTCAACATAATTCTTGCGAAAAAAAAATATATATATTTCTCTTACCATCCATGGACTGACACGGTGTCTCTTTACACTTTACACGTGGGTTATGTCCCTGCTTGCAGGAGAAGACCTAGGCAGAATGTGAGCTGTTATACATACATTCTAAAAGCCAGAGCTGAACAGCCCCACCCAGGGGGCGGTCCCTCCGGACATAACCCTCCCACTACAGTCAGCAGACTTCAGTTTTTTTCTGCTTAGCAGAAGGAGAAGACGTGGCTCTCTCAGGAGCCAGTCTCCTGACCTATTTTTTATTCCTTTTCTGGAATTCTTTATTTTATTTTTGAGAATCTATCAACTGTCGGCTGGGCAACAGGTTGGGTACAAGATATCCTCGTAGTCTTCCCTGTCCGACCATCGAGCGTGCTGATCCTCGCCTTGTGTGCGTGAGACTCATTTCACGACAGGCCCCATGACTCCAGGGGTGGTCGGGTTTGCTTTCATGCTCCCACGGTCCTCTCAAGACTGAACAGTTCCTGACTGACTGTATCTTTCGCGGTGGACTGGGCCGACAGCTACTCAGTACTGCACTGTGATAGTCCTGTCAGAAACACACCAGTGGGTCCCTCAGGGGACGGGTAAGTAGTCTCTCCTGCCTGCAGGTGAGTACAAAAAGCTGTGTGTTTCTCTGTGGGGGATTTTCCCTGTCTCCCCCTGTATTTCATTGTCACTCTGTCACCATTGCTGGCGCTGTGCTGTGTGGGGTGCCTGGGGGTCACACTGTTCTTGGAGGGGCTAATGCTGGTCTGCAGATATGCTTGGGGCCTTTTTTGTGTGTTTTGGGGCCTGAGCGCCGAGTGGCGCTGTGTGTGTGCTGTTTTTTTCACTTTTGCTGAGTCATGGCGGCCATCTTGCCGTGGATCGCCTCAGTGAAGTGTGGCGGCCATTTTCTTGTAGCCCGCGCGCTCTTCAGCACTAGTTTTGGCCTCTAGCGCTGCTGTAACAGCGCGAATCTCCTCACAGCTCACCAGCGCTGACACAGCGCGGTACAGACAGCGGAACTGAGCGGTCCCTGGTCCGGTTTGGTGAGTCCCCTGGGCGCCCCCTCTTCAGTCAGCACAGCCTGTGGGTGGACTTTTTATCTGAGGAGTCTCAGAGGGGGGCAATATGGAGTCTCTGTCACCAGCTTCCCCTAAATGTCAGTGGACAACAGGCAGTGCTTCAGCACCTGCGGTCCCTAGGGACCAGTTGTGGGCAGTCCTGGAATCATTTCTGACCAGGATGGGAGCTGTGTGCAAGCGCAAGGGAGCAAAAAAGCACCCTCCCCCCACTTTACTTCTTGAGGGCAGTGCGCTGATTCAGATATGGGCCTAGCCACTACCGCTCAGGACCCTAGTTCTGAATGTATTGGATGGTTTTGAACAGGACATTCCTTATGAGGAAAACTCCAGTTCTGAGTCAGTAAATGACAGGGCGCTTGTTAGTGTACTCATGACTGCGGTGAGGGACACTCTCAAGCTAAAATGCTGCGGATGCAGAACCTCAGGCGGATACAGTCTCCTTTGGTTCTTTTAAGGCCAGGCTTTCTAAAGAGGTTTTTCCATGTGTACTTTCTTTGACCAGCTCATTGATAAGGTCTGGGAAAAGCCGCAGAAGAATTTTTTTATGGTCCCGCGGCGTTTGTCTATCAGATACCCCTTGAAGATGCCCTACTTAAAAAGTGGGCTTCTCCCCCAGGGTCGACCCTCCAGTCGCCCGGTTGAACAAGGCCATCACTCTCCCGATGGGGGGGGACTCCTGCATTTGAGGACCCCACTGACAGGAGGTCAGAAGAGGTGAGCAGAGCCATGTTTGCCTTGTTGGGATCCGCCCTACGGCCTGTGGTAGCGGCGACCCTTGTGTCTTAAACACTTACAGGTTGGGCAAAAATGTTGCACCTAGCTGTACAGGAGCATAATCTTCCTCCAGACACAGTTGCTCTGGCCCACCAACTGGTTCAGGGCCTGGTTTATGTGTGCGACGCCTTTAATATCCAGGGCCTCTGTCTCGGCGGTGGTATTGCGTCGTCTTATCTGGTTGAAGTGCTGGTCTGCTGACCTAGCCTTAGGAAGCTCCTGACAGATCTACCATTTAAAGGTGGTAGACCTTTCGGTGCTGCTCTGGATGACATCGTCATGGATGTCATGGGAGGTAAAAGCACTCTTCTTCCTTAGACTAGCAAGGGTGAGGAGGCCCGCCGAAAACAGGGGCCTTCCTTTCCAGCAAAACGGGGTTTTTTCGTCAGTCAGAGTCCACGGGTAGGTCCTCTCAGACTGACGGCAGTGCGGCTGGTGGGCACAAGTGCCCCTGGGTGCGTAAGCCGAACAAGCGGCTCCCAAGCCCGCCTCCGCGTGAAGTCTTGCCTCCGCCCGACTCTGGGGTGGGGGGACGACTTCGCAGGTCACGAACCGGTGGTCCTCCCGAATCTCCGACTGGTGGGTGTGCGAGGTGGTCACCTCAGGATACAGGATAGTATTCCGATCCTGGCCCCCAGACAGATTCTTTCCCTCGAATCTTCCTCTCCTTCCTACCTGTCGGGCAGCCCTCTTGGGGGCTGTACAGGATTTGATCAGGTCCGGAGTGATTGTGCCGGTTCCATCACAGGAGAGTTTTCAGGGATTCTACTCGAATCTGTTTGTCGTCCCAAAAATAGGACGTGGTTCGACCTATCCTGGACCTCAAGGCCCTGAATGCCTTCGAGAAGGTGCAGAAATTCCGCATGGAATCCATTCGCACGGTGATCGCTACACTCCACCAAAGGGATTTTCTTCTGGCGTCCTTGGACTTCAAGGACGCCTACTTGCATGTTCCGATCTGCGCAAGTCACCAGAAGTTTCTGCGCTTGCGATCAGCGAAGTCCACTATCGATTGTGGCTCTTCCTTTCGGCCTAGCCTTGGCACCAAGGGTGTTCACCAAGGTGCTTGCTCCGGTTCTAGCCTTCTTTTACAGCGAGGTATTGCTGTCGTGGGCTATCTGGACGATCTTCTGCTAAGAGCAGAAAGTGGCTCAGACTTAGAGGAAAGGTGACTATCGTCAATTAGACCCTCAGGGACTTCGGGTGGTTCCTGAACATTCAGGAGTCAGTCCTGGTCCCGACTCAGTGTCTGGAGTATCTAGTTCTGATTCTAGACTCCTTGGAGGCAAAAGGTATCCTACCTCTGGAGAAGTTGCTGACACTTCAGTCTGCGGTGCGGGTGCTGACATCCCGAAAATGGTTGTCAATCCGTTTTTTTTTGCATGAGAGTCCCGGGACTCGTGGTGGCCTCCTTTGTGGCCGTTCCGTATGCCCAATCACACACCAGGGCATTGCAGAAGGAGATCTTGTCCACCTGGGGCAAATCCCCGTTGTCCTTGGATCTTCAGATCCAGGTGATTCACCTGGTCAGGGCGCCCCTGACATGGTGGTTGAGATCCTCGGCTCTTCGGTCCGGAAAGTCGTTCCCCTCCCATCCACGGGACAGTACTCACGACGGACACCAGCCTGACGGGCTGGGGTGGAGTCTGGGGAGTCCTGTCGGCTCAAGGCCTTGGACTCCGGACGAGCCTGTTTACCAATCACTGTTCTGGAAATACGGGCCATCGGACTGTGTCTCTCCTCAGGTCGGAGAGAGTACGGGGTCGCTCCATCAGGAGCCAGTCGGACAACGCCACGGCGGTGGCGTATGTAAACCATCAAGGGGGGACTCGGAGCTCAGCTGCGGCTTCCGAGGTAGTCCGTATCCTGAAGTGGGCCGGAAGAAATGTGCCGGCTCTGTAGGCCATTTACATTCTGGGCATAGACAATGGGCAGGCGGACTATCTGAGTCGCCAATCGCCGGACCAAGAAGAGTGGCCCTTGCATATTTCAACTCCTTTGCCGACGGTGGGGCACGCCGGATGTGGACCTGATGGCCTCTCGACTCAATCGCAAGGGTCGAGGTTGTGGCCAGAGCCAGGGATCCTTGGGCGATGCCTCGGATGCGTTGGTGGCCCCATAGGGTCCTTATCGCCTGATATAAACTCTGGTGATCCTAATTGTTCCTGATTGGCCTCAGCATCACTGGTACGCTGATCTGGTACGTCTCGTCGCGGACGTTCCCTGGCGGTTGCCAATGAGGGAGGACCTTCAGTCTCAAGGTCCTATGTTTCATCCGGCTTACAGTCTCTGGCTTTAACGGCAGGGCTGTTGAAAGCCAGGTGTTGAGGGTCCGAAGGTCTCTCGGACTCGGTCATTTTGACCATGTTAAGGACACGGAAGTCTTCCTCCAAGCAGATCTATCACCGTGCCTGGAAAGCTTATATCGCCATATGCGAAGCGCTGGACTGGCGTCCTCGAACGTATTCCGTCCCCAGAATCCTGCGTCCTCTGCAGTGTGGAGTGACCCAAAAGCTTGCTTTGAGTACCATCAAGGATCAGATTTCGGCCTTGGCCGTCTTCTTTCAGCGACCTCTAGCGGGTCATTTCTTGGTTAGCACCTTGTGTTGGGGGTTCGCCATGTGCTCCCTCCTGTCAAGCCTCCTCTCCCACCTTGGGATCTGAATTTGGTGCTCTCGGTCCTCCAGGAACCTCCTTTTGGGAATATCCGGGATATTCCCCTCTTGTCTCGTCTCAGAAGGTGGCCTTTTAGTGGCAATCACTTCTGTTTGACGGGTGTCTGAGTTGGCGGCTTTGTCCTGCAAGTCGCCATATTTAGTCATCCATAAGGATAAGGCGGTGTTGCATCCGTGACCTTCCTTTTTGCCAAAGGTGGTGTCGACCTTTCACCTACATGAGGACATTGTCCTCCCGTCCTTGTGTCCTCACCCATCGCATCCCAGAGAGTTTGCGCTGCACATATTGGATGTGGTACAAGCCTTACGGGTGTACCTGTCTGCTACTGCTTCTATTCGAAAGTCCGACTCACTGTTTGTGACTGTCTCTGGTCCATAACAGGGCCAAGCGGTTTCGTCTGCCATCATTTCTAGGGGAATCAGACAAACAGTCATTCAAGCCTATGCTCTCAAAGGGCGGGCGCCTCCCTTTCCGGTTACGGCGCATTCCACCAGGGCAATTGGTGCTTCCTGGGTTTTCCGACATCAAGTGTCGGTTGCACAAGTGTGCAAGGCGGTGACATGGTCGTCTGTTCATGCCTTTTAAGTTTTATAAGGTTAATGTGGCTGCATCTCCGGATGCTTCCTTCGGCCGCAGGGTGCTGCAGGCCGCTGTTTAAAGTTGCGACTCCTCCGTTGAGGAGCTCTGCCTTCTTGGAGTGAAGTTTTTGGTTTTTCCATTTATACTGCTCCCATCCCTCTTGACACTGCTTTGGGACATCCCACGTGTAAAGTGTAAAGAGACACCGTGTCAGTCCATGGATAAGAGAAAATAGGATTTTTTGTACTCACCGTAAAATCCTTTTCTCTGACATCCATGGACTGACACGGCACCCACCCTTCCTTTTTAAGTTTGTACTGCTTTGTTACGAACTGAAGTCTGCTGACTGTAGTGGGAGGGTTATGTCCGGAGGGACCGCCCCCTGGGTGGGGCTGTTCAGCTCTGGCTTTTAGAATGTATGTATAACATCTCACATTCTGCCTAGGTCTTCTCCTGCAAGCAGGGACATAACCCACGTGTAAAGTGTAAAGAGACACCGTGTCAGTCCATGGATGTCAGAGAAAAGGATTTTACGGTGAGTACAAAAAATCCTATTATATTTTCATGTAAACAAAAAGTGTCAGAAAGGGCTTTGTCTTCAAGTGGTTAGAAGAGTGGATGTAAGCTTCCTAATGTGTATAAAATGCCAGGACAGTTCAAAACCCCCCCAAAATGACCCAATTTTGGAAAGTAGACACCCCAAGCTATATACTGAGAGGCGTGTCGAGTCCATGGAATATTTTATATGTTGACACAAGTGGCGGAAAAAATATTTTTTTTTTGCACAAAGTTGTCACTAAATTATATATTGCTCAAACATGCTATGGGCATATATGGAATTACACCCCAAAATACATTGTTGCTTCTCCTGAGTACGGGGATACCACGTGTGAGACTTTGGGAGCTTAGCCGCGTACGGGACCCCAAAAACCAAGCACCGCCTTCAGTCTAAGGGTATAAATTTTTGATTTCACTCCTCACTGCCTATCACAGTTTCGGAGGCTATGGAATGCCCAGATGGCACAAACCCCCCCCCCCCCAAATGACCGCATTTTGGAAAGTAGACACCCCAAGCTATTTGCTGAGAGGCATGGGGTGAGTATTTTACAACTCATTTGTTTTTGAAAATGAAGAAAGATAAAAAAAAAAATATTTTCTCTCTTCATTTTCAAAAACAAATGAGTTGTAAAATACTCACCCCATGCCTCAGCAAATAGCTTGGGGTGTCTACTTTCCAAAATGGGGTCATTTGGGGGGGTTTTGTGCCATTTTGGCATTTTATGGCTTTCGAAACTGTGATAGGTAGTGAGGAGTGAAATCAAAAATTTGTGCTAGGCTCCTAAAAAGTCCCACACATGTGATATCCCCGTACTCAGGAGAAGCAGCAAAATGTATTTTGGGGTGCAATTCCACATATGCCCATGGCATGTGTGAGCAATATATCATTTAGCAACAACTTTTTGTAATTTATTTTTTTAAGTCATTATTCAATCACTTGAGACAAAAAAATAATATTCAATGGGCTCAACATGCCCATCAGCAATTTCCTTGAGGTGTCTTCTTTCAAAAATGGGGTCATTTGGGGGGGGGGGGGTTTGTACTGCCCTGCCATTTTAGCACCTCAAGAATTGAGACAGGCAGTCATAAATTAAAAGCTGTGTAAATTTCAGAAAATGTACCCTAGTTTGTAGACGCTATAACTTTTGCGCAAACCAATAAATATACGCTTGACATTTTTTTTACTAAAGACATGTGGCTGAATACATTTTGGCCTAAATGTATGACTAAAATTGAGTTTATTCGATTTTTCTTATAACAAAAAGTAGAAAATATCATTTTTTTCAAAATTTACAGTCTTTTTTCCGTTTATATTGGGAAAAAAAAAAAATAAATAAAAAAAAAAAAATCGCAGAGGCAATCAAATACCATTAAAAGAAAGCTATATTTGTGTGAATTAAAGGGCGCAAATTTCGTTTGGGTACAACATTGCATGTCCGCACAATTTCCAGTTAAAGCAGCACAGTGCCAAATTCTGAAAACACCTCTGGTCATTAAGCTGCATAATGGTCCGGGGCTTAAGTGGTTAAACAAGGTTTTCTTGATTTATGTATGACGAATTTACCCATCCTTTTTTCTTTCCTAAATGGCAATGTTATATATGCATACCCTGTTTTAAGAAAATAAAGAATTGGGGGAAAAAATAAAAAAAAACGAACATGTCACGCATTAAAATTGTGCACGCTCGTGGAATGGCGCCAATTACAGTACTTAATCTCCATAGGCTAGGCTATAAATGCCTTTTACAGGTTACCTGTTCAGAGTTAGAGGTCTAGTGCTAGAAATATTGCTCCCGCTTCAATGTTTGCAGAGATACCTCACGTGTGGTGTGAACATAGTTTTTATACGTGTGCGATTTACGTATGCACTCATTTCACGTGTGAGCTTTAAATAATCAAAACCAAAAAAAAAATTAATGGACAGTGTAAATCTCAAAAATTAGGGAAAAACTTTTTTTTTTTTTTAATCACCTTAATTCCTATTACAAGGCATGTAAACATGCCTTGTAATAGAAAGATCTGGGGTCAAAAATACACTTCCAAGACCATAGAGGCGATCAAAGACAATCTAGTCTTATCGACTGACCTGCCGGCAGAAACGGTAAGCCTGAGAAACACTTGCGAGCCTCCCCTCCCGCTTCTGAAATCCAGCCGCCATCTGAAAAAACACAATACGGGGGGGTTATGGCTGATTTCTTCAGCCATAATCCCGGTAAACCGCAACACACTGCAGCCGGCAAGTGGCTAGGTACGAGAGCCGTAACACTGAAGTGATATCAGCAAATTTCACTCCAAATCTCAATAGCCCTCGGAGGCACAGTGCCTTTCAAGCTGCAGATATGCAGCCAAGCTGCTGTAGGCATAGAAGGGTGCACTGCAAATTTTTATTTTTAGAAGAAATGCTAGGGGGAGAGAACACACACGCGCACACACACACACACACACACACACACACACACACACACTATAACAATTTTAAATGTTCCCTACAACATGGCAAGGCTGCTCTTTTTTGGAGTTTAGGTCCGCTTTAACTTTGCCTTCTTGCGTTTAGATTAGGAGTGGCACTGCTGATATAAACTTTTAATCTGGCATAAAAAGTCCTGGCCTTCAGTGTCTTGAAGTTATTTTCATGAAGGATATACATTTTATTTTTTTATACGCCAGTCAGTCGCACATGAATTTAAGCGCTCTGCCTAAACAGTGAGTTATTGAAAGGTTAGCAAGTTTGCACTGGCAGCAGGCAAACCTATTTCTGTTTGCTAAAGCCATCCAGTGCTACCTTATCACAAGAGTGAAACCTTGTGCTGTATACTTAAGTAGATCTACTGTTCTGCCTCTGTATAGGAAGCATGAATTATACAGTGACTTGGGAGATAAGATGCAGAGAACAAAGGACAAGCACATACACTGCATGAACCAGTGTATTAGAGTCTCCTGTATTTTCTGTGAAAGTAAACTTGTTACACTATTAGCACTATGTTCCATTATTATGAAAGTAGTTATCAGTAACTTTTATTCCTTAGTGTGCCAGCCTCACAACCCCCATTTAATTATTTGTTATAATTCAAAGCAAACTCAACCATCTATGTCTCCATGCTTTGAAAGCAGTAGTGGGGCTCGGGAGTGAGCACGCCCAAGTGCCCCCATGGGAAACTGCTTCCTAAAAGTGTCACTGGACAGGGAGATGGGGACCAGGAGTGCCAGCAGGGAACACAAGAGGAGGTTCAGGGCAGCTCAGTGCATTTCTGTTGCACAGAGCAGATAAGTATAGACGTGTTTTTTTATTCCGCTTTATAGCCAGTTTAAATACCCTTGCTATAGCAATACTATAGTTGTTGGTCATTTACATACCTCTTAAATCCTGGTGGAAAAGCTCCCAGAGGTGGCATAATTCCATTCTGCCTTGTCGCTAGGACATTGCTAAGACACTTCCAGCCAACTTAACGCTACAAGCTCTTTCTCCCGTCACAATAGTTCTAAGCTCAGCGATGTTGCGACAGATCGTGGACCAAATATGTGAGGGGGGTGGAGGTGAGCAGTAATGACAGTATATTAGCAACAAGGCAGGATGGGATAATGCCACCAGTGGGAGTATTTCGGCGAGGCTTTGGGAGGTATATAAAATTACTTACACCTATAGCAAGGGCATTTATGCATCTTTAGTCAAAGCTAGACAGTTTGTTTTTATCTACAAGCACCCCTTACCTCAGGGCACGACAATCCCCGGGCGCCAGGTCGCCATTGCAACTAGAATGAGCTGGCGCAGCACAGTTGGGGTATCCTGTGTCTCCGTGACTCATGTTTTGAGTTACAGAGGAGGTCTAGGGCTAGAATTATTGCTCTCGATCTACCAATCGCGGCGATACCTCAAGTGTGGTTTTAACACCACTTTCATATGCGGGCGCTACTCATGTATGCGTTCGATTCTGCGCGCAAGCTCGGCGGTACGGTGCGCGTTCCTGGCTCCTAACTTTTTTAGCTGGCTCCTAGATTCCAAGCAAATTTGTCAAGCCCTGCCTTACCTGTATAGGCCGTTTTTCTGGTAAATGGGAATTAGCTTTTTAAAGTGATACCAACGTCTTTTAGACAAAAAAATTAATAAAAAAAATTATGTTATACTTGCCTGCTCTGTGAAATGGTTTTGCACAGAGTAGCCCGGATCCTCCTCCAAGGTTCTTTTTCGACTCTCCTGACCCCCTCCCCCCTGGGGGCACCCGAGCCACTGCTGTGTCTCCATTCAGACACGGAGCCCCTGCCCTGTCTCATTGGCTCACTGACTTATTGAGAGCAACGGCTCTCCACTGCCGTCTCAGCCAATGAGGAGAGTCTCGGGCAGCCCAGTCTTTGCGGCAACAATCGCTGGATAGAGAAAGGTTCAGGTAAGTATTAGGGAGGCTGCTGCACACAGAATGTTTATATCGTAATGCATTGAGAAAAAAACACACACACACACACACACACACACACACACACACACACACACTTTAATGTGGTGCCCAAAAAATAAAAAAATTTAAAAAAATAAATGCAGCCATAATGATTGGTAAACTGCAATATATAAAATTTTGTCCTGAGATTTAATACCACTATGTGAATTCTCTGTTCTAATACATTGTTTTCCTCCTAATACATCCTTTCTACAGTGAGGTACATACCGTATATACTCACGTATAAGCCGAGTTTTTCAGCACTTTTTTTGTGCTGAAAATGCCCCCCCTCGGCTTATACTCGAGTCACCTTTGCGCCTGATCTCCTGGACTTTGGGGACCCGGTACCAGCCGACTGTAGGTCCCCTGGACCCCAACTTTGGCACACATGTAGCCACAGCCTTCCTCTACAAGTGTACAAAGTTTGTTGTCCGGGGAGCACTGATTTTTCAAACCCGGGCACCCCTTCTATAGACTCCCATGTTAAACGGTCATTTCTCCAGTGAATTTGGGGACCCAGTACCGGCCGGTCGTAGGTCCCCTGGACCCGAAAATTGGCACACATGTACCCCCCCCCCCTATTTCTCATCTACAAGTGTGCAAAGTTTTGTGTCTGGGGGACCTACGGCCGGGGAGCACTGATTTTTCCTTTCAAACCAGGCACCCCTTCCATAGACGCCCATGTTAAACGTCAGTCTAGGCATGGGCACATGGACACCCTAGGCTTATACTTGAGTCAATACGTTTCCCATTTTTTGTGGTAAAATTAGGTGCCTCAACTTATATTCGGGTCGGCTTATACAGTACTTATTGTAAGTTACCTGATAACCTTTTTAAAGTCAATTTCAGACCGAAATGCTGTACGATTATTAAAACAATGTTTTGTCATACATGTTTTGGAGAGCAATTTTAAAAAGGCAACTTTATTAAAAATAAAAAAGGCAAAAATATTGCGCCAACCTCGCAAAAAACTTATGTTAGCAGCCAACATAACAATCTGACAGAAAAAGTAAAAATTATATGAATATATAAATGTAGGCGCTATGTGAAATTCAAAAGTGAATTCAAATGTGTGTTGGGACTCAATGGAGAACCGAATGGCCTAATGAAGACCAAATGATAAACGTTGTAACAAACACGTGTGACGTGTATACTTAAAATAAATTCAAACAGTGGTACGGTGATATGTCACCATGATCTAAGAGAACTACTGATACCCCTAGAAATAGATCAAAATAAAAGATGTAGTGACTCTTTACAGTGAACACTTATAAACAATCATAAGGAATCTATAACACCTATTTGGTGCCTAAATCATATACAAAACTGTAAATCACCTATAAGGAACAGAACTATGTGACATATGAAATATCCACAAAGTTCAGTGCAAACAAAATTTTAAATGTCTCTGAGTACAGGTAGGAAAACAATATCCAAAAGTGGTCGTCTGTGGATATGCAAGTCCTGTTTCAAATGGTTCCTTGAAATAGATGGTTTGTATGCCAATATGATGTAACACCCGGGAGTGCCTTCACCATTGGGTCAGGGACAATAAGTAAGAAATAAATACTCTTACCAAGTGTTGTAGATCCAGCTCACCATATAGCGGTGGATCTATCAGGCTTATGTCCACGTCAGGGACCAGCAAATAGAAACCAAAGTTGTCCTCTCCTGTTGGTGGCGTCTTTCAATGTTTCCAAATGTGACTCGCTCCAGGTGTGGGTAATCAGCATATAGACCCGAAGCCCTCCATATGGATGGTGTCACCCAAAAAAACAGGAAAGAGCACTTCCACATAGTGTAAATCCAAAAATGGGAATTTATTTAAAAGCAACCATAAAATTCCAGTAAAAAACAGCAGCAAACAAGCAGTTCAATCTCAAAATAGAAGGCAATCCACTCAAAAATTACAAACAAACCCAAGGATGAACTTCAGAAGTGGTAAGCTTCAAATATCAAGAATGCGTGAGATGGGCAATAAGGACTTATTGCCCATCTCACGCATTCTTGATATTTGAAGCTTACCACTTCTGAAGTTCATCCTTGGGTTTGTTTGTAATTTTTGAGTGGATTGCCTTCTATTTTGAGATTGAACTGCTTGTTTGCTGCTGTTTTTTACTGGAATTTTATGGTTGCTTTTAAATAAATTCCCATTTTTGGATTTACACTATGTGGAAGTGCTCTTTCCTGTTTTTTTGGTGACACCATCCATATGGAGGGCTTCGGGTCTATATGCTGATTACCCACACCTGGAGCGAGTCACATTTGGAAACATTGAAAGACGCCACCAACAGGAGAGGACAACTTTGGTTTCTATTTGCTGGTCCCTGACGTGGACATAAGCCTGATAGATCCACCGCTATATGGTGAGCTGGATCTACAACACTTGGTAAGAGTATTTATTTCTTACTTATTGTCCCTGACCCAATGGTGAAGGCACTCCCGGGTGTTACATCATATTGGCATACAAACCATCTATTTCAAGGAACCATTTGAAACAGGACTTGCATATCCACAGACGACCACTTTTGGATATTGTTTTCCTACCTGTACTCAGAGACATTTAAAATTTTGTTTGCACTGAACTTTGTGGATATTTCATATGTCACATAGTTCTGTTCCTTATAGGTGATTTACAGTTTTGTATATGATTTAGGCACCAAATAGGTGTTATAGATTCCTTATGATTGTTTATAAGTGTTCACTGTAAAGAGTCACTACATCTTTTATTTTGATCTATTTCTAGGGGTATCAGTAGTTCTCTTAGATCACGGTGACATATCACCGTACCACTGTTTGAATTTATTTTAAGTATACACGTCACACGTGTTTGTTACAACGTTTATCATTTGGTCTTCATTAGGCCATTCGGTTCTCCATTGAGTCCCAACACACATTTGAATTCACTTTTGAATTTCACATAGCGCCTACATTTATATATTCATATAACTTTATTAAAAAACAGGTTATACTTACCTAAAACACAAAGCTCTAGAAGTCCATAAATGTAATTCATAAACTATAGCAGCGCTTTAAGACAGAAACATCAGCATCCAATAGTGATGATGTGCACTCTGAAGAGCGAGTCCAAAGCAGAATTCATATGGTGTCTTGTCAAATAGATTATAACCTTCACCGCACCACGCGAGACCGTTCCCCTCAAAAAACTCACCAGAACGGTATACTAAAACCGCCTTGTTACAACGATGGATCTTTAACTTGTAGCAAGCCCGCATCCTTAATCAGCATTCATACGATAGGTCCGATTGTCACATTTGGATATTGAGGTTTCCATCTTAACCACTTAACGACTGCTCACTGTATATATACGTCGGCAGAATGGCACCGACAGGCACAATCACGTAGAGTGTACGTGATCGCCTTTGTACAGTTGGGGGGTCCGATCGGACCCCCCCTTCTATACAGTGAGCGGCCGTTTATCGTTGGGGAGCGTTCAGAGATGAGGGGGTGACCATTCGATTTCGGCCACCCCCTCGCGATCGCTCCCGGCCAATGAAAATGCTTCCTCTGCCATGTGATGTAAACACAGGCAGTAGGAAGTGATGTCATCTCCCTCGCGGCGGTCTTTGATTCCGGCGCCGAGGAGAGAGGAAGCAGGTTAGTGCACCAACAGTCCACTGACACGTAGGTACACATAGGCACACATTTCACCCCCCAGTCACCCCCAGATCACCCCCCAGCCCCCAATCACAGTGTCACTGATTGCAGTGATCATTTATTTTACTGATCACTACTTTTAGTGTCATCTGTGATAGTAAAAAGTTGCAGGACAGTTAGGATTAGGCCCCTTTAGGTCCAGGGTAGCCCCCTAACCCCCCCTAATAAAGGTTTAACCCCTTGATCGCCCCCCAGGTAACCCTTTCACCCCCTAACGCCAGCGTCACTAAGCGATCGTATTTTCGATCGCTGTATTTAGTGCCGGTGGTGCCCTAGATAGCCAGTTATTTATTTTTAGTTTCACCGCAGGTTTTTAGAGCGTCAGGTACCCCCATATATTATTTTAACCCCCTGATTGCCCCTAGAGTTAACCCTTTCACCAGTGATCACCGTATAAGCGTCACTGGTGACACTGATTACCCAGTTAATTATTTAGTTATTTAGGTAACCCGTCAGGTTTTTATATAGCGTCGGGTACCCCCATATTTAACCTAATAAAGGTTTTAACCCCCTGATTGCCCCTAGTTAACCCCTTTCACCAGTGATCACCATATAAAGGTTACGGGTGACACTGGTTGGTTAGTTTGCTTTTTATAGCATCAGGGCACCCGCCATATATCACCCAATAAAGGTTTAACCCCCTGATCGCCCGGCGGGTGAGATCAATTAGGTTTTAGCGCCAGAGAGGGTCTGCGTCGCCCCAGGCAGCGTTAGGTTAGTGCCAGTAACGCTAACACCCACGCGCAAAGCATACACCTCCCTTAGTGGTATAGTATCTGATCAGATCTATACTAGCGTCCCCAGCGGTTTAGGGTTCCCAAAAACGCAGTGTTAGCGGGATCAGCCCAGATACCTGCTAGCACCTGCGTTTAGCCCCTCCGCCCAGCCCAGCCCACCCAAGTGCAGTATCGATCGATCACTGTCACTTACCAAACACAACACACATAACTGCAGCGTTCGCAGAGACAGTCCTGATCCCTGCGACCGCTAACAGTTTTTTTTGTAGCGTTTGATATATTTCCTGACGACAGTCGGGTGCTTTTTTTCCTGTGAATCTTACTAGTGTACCCCTAAATTTAGAGCCCAAAATGGCAAGACGAAGGTACACTAGTAAAGAGGCCTACGAGATTCTGAGCATGACAGATAGTGAAGAGGAGGTCACGTATCTGTCAGATTCAGGCTCAGAATATCTTCCCGTAGAAGACAGTGACGTCAGCGGCCCCACGTCAGATAGCTCTGACGACGAAGTTGAGGTCCCTGCTAAGGTCAGGTGTACCCGATCCCGATCTTCTGAGGTTGTTGAGGAGCAAGAACCGCAGGTCTCTCGTATCATGGAGCAGAGTAGTACTAGCGCCGCTATTCCTTCTGGTGAACTGGCAAGCACCAGCGGCCTAGTACAGCCTGGACGTACATCCAGCACTGCAGTAACACTTGGTGACGTGGCGAGTCCCATAAGTGCAGTTCAAGCTGGCGAGGTGGCAAGCACAAGTAGTGTCCCGCTGCCACCAAGAAGACAAAGGCAGGCCCGTCGTGCCCATACTGCCCTTCCTGCAGAATTCGCCCATCCTGATTGGGTCCCCACCACTTCTGCAGAACCCGTACTTCCCCCATTCACTGCCCAACCCGGTATTCAGGTGGAAACAGCTGATTTTATTCCAATTGATTTTTATTCGCTGTTTTTCACAGAAGATCTCTATAGATCTATTGTGGACCAGAGTAATTTATATGCTGGTCAATTTATCGCCGCTAACCCCCAGTTGCCTAAAATTGCCAGAAATTGGAAACCAATTACGGTTTCCGAATTTAAGGCCTTTCTGGGCCTTTCCCTCAACATGGGCACACAAATTTCCGTCATTGCGTGCTTATTGGTCCACGCACCCAATTGACCACATGCCCGTGTTCTCTGCCTCCATGTCCAGGGCACGATACGAGCAGATTTTGCGGTTCATGCACTTCAACGACAATGAACTTTGTCGTCCACGTGGGGACCCTGAATACGACCGGCTCTATAAAATTCGGCCCCTCATAAACCACTTCAACTAACGTTTTGCAGCCTTGTTTACTCCCGATCAAGTTGTCTGCGTTGATGAGTCCCTGATTAAATTTTCTGGCCGCTTGTCTTTCAAGCAGTACCTTCCCAGCAAGCGTGCCAGATACGGGGTCAAGCTCTACAAGTTCTGTGACAGGGCAACAGGCTATGTAGTGAACTTTACGGTTTATGAGGGAAAAGATAGTCAGATTGAGTCGGTCAACTGCCCGGATTACATAGGGAGCGCTGGCAAGATAGTGTGGAACTTGATGTCACCCTTATTCGGAAAGGGGTACCACTTGTATGTGGACAATTATTACACGAGCGTGC
The DNA here is from genome assembly GCA_029206835.1 of Rana muscosa. Taxonomy (NCBI): domain Eukaryota; kingdom Metazoa; phylum Chordata; class Amphibia; order Anura; family Ranidae; genus Rana; species Rana muscosa. The sequence continues at coordinate 625,905,689 of CM055117.1, read as the reverse complement.
CACTGTTTAGTCACTTGTTTGATCATCAGATTGGAGCATGTGGCACCGTGCGACCTAATCGCCGGGGCTTTCCCCAGCGGCTTGTAGATGCCCGTCTTAGGCTGGGGGAGAGAGCCTGCGTAAAGTGTAATAACTTGCTCGCTATGAAGTGGAGGGACAATAAGAATGTTTTCCTTCTTACCTCCCTTCATGCAGACACGACAGTCCAAATTCCTACGGCGACTGGTGTTGTGGAGAAACCCCTCTGTGTCCACGAATATAACAAAAATATGGGAGGGGTGGACCTCAACGACCAGTTGATGGCGCCGTATCTAATTGACCGTAAGGCGAGACGCTGGTACAAAAAAGTGTCTCTATCATTATTCCAATTGGCTTTGCTGAACGCTCATGTGCTATACAGAGCTTCAGGCGGGACGTTATCTCTTCTAAAATTCCAGAATGAGATAGTCACAGAACTCCTGTATCCAGGCGGTTCTGCACCTCACCATCCCCAACCAAATGCAGTAAGCCGGCTGCATGAGAGGCATTATTCGTATGTCCTCCCGAGTACCCCTACCCAAAGCCACCCCCAAAAAGATGTCGTGTCTGTAGCAAGCGCGGATTTAGGCGTGACACCCGTAGTTTTTGTCCACTCTGTCCTGACAAGCCTGGTCTTTGCCAAGGTGAATGTTTTGAACGCTACCACTCAAAAGTGAAGTTTTAGCGTAGGGTACAGCATTTCACAGACTAGGACACACTTACACAGGGTCTCCCAAGATGCCATTACATTTTGAGAGACCCGAACCATTACAGTTGTTAAAGTTTAAAAAAAGAGTGTAAAAAAGAAAAAAAACAAAAACGTAAAAAACAAAAACACAAAAACACAAAAAAATATAAAAGAAAAAAACCAAAAATAGTTGTCGTTTTATTGTTCTCTCTCTCTATTTTCTCTATTGTTATGCTCTTTTTTACTGTATTTCATTCTGCAATGTTTTATCATGCTTGCTTTTCAGGTATGTAATTTTTTGTTTTCAGGTGCGCCATTCAACTGCAGCGCGGAATTTTTTATCTTGACAGCAACAGCGTTTGCTCCCACGATACATAAAGCCGTGACTCCAGTGCTGTAGGAGGTGATTTCACCACCACAGTTAAAAAAAGAGCATATATGCCGAAGCATGGGGGCAGCAGGGGCGGAGGAGCGATTTTGCTCCTAATGCCGCGTATATACGGTCGAAATTCCGACGGAGGCTTGCCCGTGGAAAAGTCCGACCGTGTGTACGCGGCATAACGTTTTTGCGGGAGGATGCCCCCATGCTTCGGCATATATATATATTTTAGGCACAGGTTGCGTTAAAAAAGTGTTTTATTTTTTACTAGGTTTTGTTTTGGTATTTGCTTTGCAGGTATGGTATGGTAAGGTCTTACTGTTGTACTGTAATGTTACTTTGTTTTAATGTTAACCATCATTTGCTTAGCAGGTACGCCATTCAGTTGCATCGCGGATTTATTTATCTTGACAGCAACAGCGTTTGCTCCCACGAAACATAAAGCCGTGACTCCAACGCTGTAGGAGGTGATTTCACCACCACAGTTAAAAAAAGAGCATATATGCCGAAGCATGGGGGCAGCAGGGGCGGAGGAGCGATTTTGCTCCTAATGCCGCGTATATACGGTCGAAATTCCGACGAGGCTTGCCCGTGGAAAAGTTCGACCGTGTGTACGCGGCATAACCTTTTTGCGGGAGGATGCCCCCATGCTTCGGCATATATGCCCATCATTAGAAGTGGGTGGATGAAGGGAGGTATTCTAAGGGTGGGCATACCCACCGATCAATCTCTTTTTTTCGTTCAGCCAACAGGCTGCATGAAAAAAAAGATTACAATACATGTCCAACAAGGACCAGCAACGTACTGGTATGTTGCTGGACTTTGAATGTTTATACCAGAATGATGCCTCCAGGTTTAAGTATCATCTTGGTATCATTCTTTTCAGCCAGTGGCCGGCTTTCATGTAAAAGCAATTCTAGCAGATAATTAGCCTCTAGACTGCTTTTACAAGCAGTGGGAGGGAATGCCCCCCCCCAGATATAAACAGCGCCATTGGGAAATTGGGAAAGCATTTTATCACACCGATCTTGGTGTGGTCAGATGCTTTGAGGGCAGAGGAAAGATCTAGGGTCTAACCCCCATTTTTTTTCAAAAAAAGAGTACCTGTCACTACTATTGCTATCATAGGGGATATTTACATTCCCTGAGATAACAATAAAAATGATAAAAAAAAAAATATATGGAAGGAACAGTTTAAAAATACAATAAAAAAGCAAAATAAATAATAAAAAATAAAAAAAACACCGCTGTCCCCCCTGCTCTTGCGCAAAGGCGAACGCAAGCGTCGGTCTAGCGTCATATGTAAACAGCAATTGCATCATGCATGTGAGGTATCACCGCGAAGGTCAGATCGAGGGCAGTAATTTTAGCAGTAGACCTCCTCTGTAAATCTAACATGGTAACCTGTAAAGGCTTTTAAATATGAATGTAGTTTCTCGCCGCTGCGCGTTTGTGCGCAATTTTAAAGCATGTCGTGTTTAGTATCCATGTACTCGGCCTAAGATCATCTTTTTTATTTCATCAAACATTTGGGCAATATAGTGTTTTTTAGTGCATTAAAAATAAAAAAAAGTGTGTTTTTCCCCCAAAAAATGCGTTTGAAAAATCGCTGCGCAAATACTTTGTGGAAAAAAAAAATGCAACACCCACTATTTTAATCTGTAGGGCCTTTGCTTTAAAAAAATATATAATGTTTGGGGGTTCAACATAATTTTCTTGCAAAAAAAAAAAAATGTTTTCATGTAAACAAAAAGTGTCAGAAAGGGTTTTGTCTTCAAGTGGTTAGAAGAGTGGATGATGTGTGACATAAGCTTCCTAATGTTGTGCATAAAATGCCAGGACAGTTCAAAACCCCCCCAAATGACCCCATTTTGGAAAGTAGACACCTCAAGCTATTTGCTGAGAGGCATGTTGAGCCCATTGAATATTTTTTTTTTTTTTGTCCCAAGTGATTGAATAATGACAAAAAGAAAAAAAAAAAAAAAAAAAAAAAAAAAAAAATGTACAAAAAGTTGTCACTAAATTATATATTGCTCAAACATGCCATGGTTATATGTGGAATTGCACCCCAAAATACATTCTGTTGCTTCTCCTGAGTACGTGGATACCACATGTGTGAGACATTTTGAGAGCCTAGCCGCGTACAGGACCCCGAAAACCAAGCACCGCCTTCAGGATTTCTATGGGTGTAAATTTTTGATTTCACTCCTCACTGCCTATCACAGTTTCGGAGGCCATGGAATGCCCAGATGGCACAAAACCCCCCCCCCACATGACCCCATTTTGGAAAGTAGACACCCCAAGCTATTTGCTGAGAGGTATGTTGAGTATTTTGCAGATCTCGCTTTTTGTCACAATGTTTTAAAAATTGAAAAAAGAAAAAAAAAAAAAAATGTTTTTCTTCATTTTCAAAAACAAATGAGAGCTGTAAAATACTCACCATGCCTCTCGGCAAATAGCTTGGGGTGTCTACTTTCCAAAATGGGGTCATTTGTGGGGGTTTTGGGCTATCTTGGCATTTTATGGCCTTCAAAACTGTGATAGGTAGTGAGGAGTGAAATCAAAAATTTGTGCCCTTAGAAATTCTGAAGGCGGTGCTTGGTTTTCGGGGGCCCGTACGCGGCTAGGCTCTCAAAAAGTCCCACACATGTGGTATCCCCGTACTCAGGAGAAGCAGCCAAATGTATTTTGGGGTGCAACTCCACATATAACCATGGCATGTTTGAGCAGTATATCATTTAGTGACAACTTTTTGTACATTTTTTTTTTTTTTTTTGTCATTATTCAATCACTTGGGACAAAAAATAAAAATATTCAATGGGCTCAACATGCCTCTCAGCAATTTCCTTGGGGTGTCTACTTTCCAAAATGGGGTCATTTTGGGGGGTTTTGTACTGCCCTGCCATTTTAGCACCTCAAGAAATGAGATAGGCAGTCATAAATTAAAAGCTGTGTAAATTCCAGAAAATGTACCCTAGTTTGTAGACGCTATAACTTTTGCGCAAACCAATAAATATACGCTTATTGTCATTTTTTTTTTACTAAAGACATGTGGCTGAATACATTTTGGCCTAAATGTATGACTACAATTGAGTTTATTCGATTTTTCTTATAACAAAAAGTAGAAAATATCATTTTTTTTCAAAATTTTCGGTCTTTTTCCGTTTATATCGCAAAAAATAAAAATCGCAGAGGCAATCAAATACCATTAAAAGAAAGCTCTATTTGTGGGAAGAAAAGGACGCAAATTTCGTTTGGGTACAACATTGCATGTCCGCACAATTTACAGTTAAAGCAGCGCAGTGCAAAATTCTGAATTCACCTCTGGTCCTCTAGCTACCAAATGGTCCGGGGCTTAAGTGGTTAAAGCGCTGCTATAACTTATGAATTACATTTATGGACTTCTAGAGCTTAGCGTTTTAGGCAAGAATACCCTGTAATTTAGTTTTTTTTTTTTTTTAACAAAAGAAAGTTGCCTTTTAAAATTGTTACCCAAAACATGTATAACAAAAACATTGTTTTTATAGTCATACAGCATGTCTGTCTGAAATAGACTTTTAAAAAGGTTATTAGGTAAGTTACAGTAAGTATGTACCTCACTGCAGAAAGGATGCATCAAGAGGAAAATCAATGTATTAGAACAGAGAATTCACATAAAGTGGTATTAAAGAGGAAGTAGACATCGGTGCCTTGTAGGTAGGGTTGTCCCGATACTGATACTAGTATCGGACTATCGGTACCGATACCGAGCATTTGCCTGAGTACTTGTACTCAGGCCAAATGTTCCCGATGCCTGATCCGATACTTGTACAGTCAGCGGTGATCATGTGTGGGGGTGTTACAAGCACCGATAACCACTGTATAGATTTAAAAGATTGACAGCTGTTTCTCCGCTTCTCTCACACCCCCCCCTCCGCAGCTTTCAGTTGCTTTAAAATCAGCGGTGATCGGTGCTTGCAACTCCCCCACACACACACACACAATCACCGCCGATTGCCCCCGTATCCGCCTCCAGTCCCCTCCATTTTGCTGCTGTCTCCCTCCCTCCGTGTCCCCCTCCATGCCGCCGTTCCCCTCCGTGCTCCTTCTCCAACCCCTCGATCTGTCAGAATGGAGAGCGGAGGTAGGAGTCAGTAAATCCGGCTCCTTACTTGTCGGAATGTACAGAGTCAGTGATCACTGACTGTCCATTCACATAACTGAAACATCGTAACCTGTGTTTACAATGTTTCAGTTTATGAATGGAAAGGAGCCGCTGTCTTCTCTCCATTCATTTTCAGCACAGCTGAGGCTGCTGAGAAAGGGACAGGGGAATCTGTGTCCCTAGTCCCTGACTCAAAGGGGAGATGGCAGAGGTCTGATAAGACCCCTGATATCTCACCAAAGCCCAACGGGGCTATTAAAAAAAAAAAATTGAAAAAAAATAAAAGAACACACACACACACAAAAAAAAAAATAAAGCATTGTAAATAAATACAAATACTGACACGAGATTAAAAAAAAAAAAAGTATCGGTATTGGCGAGAACTTGAAAAAAAAAAGTATTGGTACTTGGTCTTAAAGTGGTATCGGGACAACCCTACATGTAGGTTTAGGAAATATTTCTTGCACCTACCAGGAAAGCCTTAATCCAGGCTTACCTGTAGGTAAAAGTGGTCTGTAAGGGTTTACAACCACTTTAAATCCCAGAACAGAATGTAATATATTGCAGTTTACCAATCAGATATGATGGCTGTATTTTTTTGGGAACCACATTAAAAAAATTGTCAGCACTATTGGATGCTGATGTTTCCATCTTAACCACTTAAAAGAGGAAGTAAACCCGTTTTTTTTTTTTTGTAGGAAAAACAAAAAAAAACCTGCAAGAGAAAGGCATAATGAGCTAGCATGCATAGCATACTAGCTCATTATGTGGCACTTACCTGAGATCGAAGCCCCGAAGCGCTCCTCGTTCCCCACCGCCATGTCCCCTCCGAGCGTCTTCCATGTATCGCTGCAGCGATGACGTCACTCCCGCGCATGCGCGCAGGACCGGCAGATCCCCACGCATGCTCGAGGTTCCGGCATTATCCCATTCAGAAAACCGGCACGCCCGGTGCACATGCGCTGTAGACGTCGGTGTAGTGTTTTCTGCAAATATCTCCTTAACCGTGTAGGTTAAGGAGATATTTCTTGCATCTACAGATAAGCCTTAATCTAGGCTTACCTGTAGGTGCAAGTTGTCAGAGTGGGTTTACAACCACTTTAAGGACCGAGCCCCTTTTTCAGATTTGTTTACAAGTTAAAAACACGTTTTTTGCTCGAAAATTACTTAGAACCCCCAAACATACGTTTTTTTTCTTTCCTAAACACCCTAGAGAATAAAATGGCGGCCATTGCAATACTTTGTCACACCGTATTTGCGCAGCGGTCTTGCAAGCGCACTTTTGGAAAAAATACAAGTTTTTTTAATTAACCACTTAACGACCGCCCACCGCCGATTTACGTCGGCAGAATGGCACCGACAGGCAGAATCACGTAGATCTACGTGATCGCCTTTGTGCAGTTGGGGGGTCCATCCGGACCCCCCTTCACTGCAGTGAGCGGCCGTTAAGTGTTCGGGAGCGATCAGGCATGAGGGGGCGGCCGCTCGATTCCGCCCCCCCCCCTCGCGATCGCTCCCGGCCAATGAAAATGCTTCCTCCTGCCTGAAATGTAAACACAGGCTGGAGGAAGTGATGTCATCTCCCTCGCTGCGGTCTTTTCGTTCCCGGCGCCGAGGAGAGAAGACAGAGGTTAGTGCTCCAACAGTCCACTGACACGTAGGTACACATAGGCACACAAATCACCCCCCAGTCACCCCCAGATCACCCCCCAGGTCACCCCAAAGCCCCCAATCACAGTGTCACTGATTGCAGTGATCATTTTTTTTACTGATCACTGCATTTAGTGTCATCTGTGATTGTAAAAAGTTGCAGGGCAGTTAGGATTAGGCCCCTTTAGGTCCAGGGTAGCCCCCTAACCCCCCCCCCCTAATAAAGGTTTAACCCCTTAATCACCCCCCAGGTAACCCTTTCACCCCCTAACTTCAGCGTCACTAAGCGATTGTTTTTCCGATCGCTGTATTCGTGTCGCTGGTGTTTTAGATAGGCAGTTATTTTTTTTTAGGTTCGCCGCAGGTTTTTATTAGTGTCAGGTACCCCCATATATTATTTTAACCCCCTGATTGCCCCTAGAGTTAACCCTTTCACCAGTGATCGCCGTATAAGCGTCACTGGTGTCACTGGTTAGCCAGTAAGTTATTTAGTTATTTAGGTTACCCGTCAGGTTTTTATATAGCGTCGGGTACCCCCATATTTAACCCAATAAAGGTTTTAACCCCCTGATTGCCCCTAGTTAACCCTTTCACCAGTGATCACCATATAAAGGTTACGGGTGACGCTGGTTGATTAGTTTGCTTTTTATAGCATCAGGGCACCCGCCGTATATAACCCAATAAAGGTTTAACCCCCCTGATCGCCCGGCGGGTGAGATCAATTAGGTTTTAGTGCCAGAGAGGGTCTGCGTCGCCCCAGGCAGTGTTAGGTTAGTGCCAGTAACGCTAACACCCACGCGCAAAGCATACACCCCCCTTAGTGGTATAGTATCAGATCTATACTAGCATCCCCAGCGGTTTAGGGTTCCCAAAAACGCAGTGTTAGCGGGATCAGCCCAGATACCTGCTAGCGCCTGCGTTTAGCCCCTCCGCCCAGCCCAGCCCAGCCCACCCAAGTGCAGTATCGATCGATCACTGTCACTTACCAAACACAACACACATAACTGCAGCGTTCGCAGAGACAGGCCTGATCCCTGCGATCGCTAACAGTTTTTTTGTAGCGTTTGATATATTTGCTGACGACAGTCAGGTGCTTTTTTTCCCTGTGAATCTTACTAGTGTACCCCTAAATTTAGAGCCCAAAATGGCAAGACGAAGGTACACTAGTAAAGAGGCCTACGAGATTCTGAGCATGACAGATAGTGAAGAGGAGGTCACGTATCTGTCAGATTCAGGCTCAGAATATCTTCCCGTAGAAGACAGTGACGTCAGCGGCCCCACGTCAGATAGCTCTGACGACGAAGTTGAGGTCCCTGCTAAGGTCAGGTGTACCCGATCCCGATCTTCTGAGGTTGTTGAGGAGCAAGAACCGCAGGTCTCTCGTATCATGGAGCAGAGTAGTACTAGCGCCGCTATTCCTTCTGGTGAACTGGCAAGCACCAGCGGCCTAGTACAGCCTGGACGTACATCCAGCACTGCAGTAACACTTGGTGACGTGGCGAGTCCCATAAGTGCAGTTCAAGCTGGCGAGGTGGCAAGCACAAGTAGTGTCCCGCTGCCACCAAGAAGACAAAGGCAGGCCCGTCGTGCCCATACTGCCCTTCCTGCAGAATTCGCCCATCCTGATTGGGTCCCCACCACTTCTGCAGAACCCGTACTTCCCCCATTCACTGCCCAACCCGGTATTCAGGTGGAAACAGCTGATTTTATTCCAATTGATTTTTATTCGCTGTTTTTCACAGAAGATCTCTATAGATCTATTGTGGACCAGAGTAATTTATATGCTGGTCAATTTATCGCCGCTAACCCCCAGTTGCCTAAAATTGCCAGAAATTGGAAACCAATTACGGTTTCCGAATTTAAGGCCTTTCTGGGCCTTTCCCTCAACATGGGCACACATAAATTTCCGTCATTGCGTGCTTATTGGTCCACGCACCCAATTGACCACATGCCCGTGTTCTCTGCCTCCATGTCCAGGGCACGATACGAGCAGATTTTGCGGTTCATGCACTTCAACGACAATGAACTTTGTCGTCCATGTGGGGACCCTGAATACGACCGGCTCTATAAAATTCGGCCCCTCATAAACCACTTCAACGAACGTTTTGCAGCCTTGTTTACTCCTGATCAAGTTGTCTGCGTTGAGGAGTCCCTGATTAAATTTTCTGGCCGCTTGTCTTTCAAGCAGTACCTTCCCAGCAAGCGTGCCAGATACGGGGTCAAGCTCTACAAGTTCTGTGACAGGGCAACAGGCTATGTAGTGAACTTTACGGTTTATGAGGGAAAAGATAGTCAGATTGAGTCGGTCAACTGCCCGGATTACATAGGGAGCGCTGGCAAGATAGTGTGGAACTTGATGTCACCCTTATTCGGAAAGGGGTACCACTTGTATGTGGACAATTATTACACGAGCGTGCCACTGTTTAGTCACTTGTTTGATCATCAGATTGGAGCATGTGGCACCGTGCGACCTAATCGCCGGGGCTTTCCCCAGCGGCTTGTAGATGCCCGTCTTAGGCTGGGGGAGAGAGCCTGCGTAAAGTGTAATAACTTGCTCGCTATGAAGTGGAGGGACAATAAGAATGTTTTCCTTCTTACCTCCCTTCATGCAGACACGACAGTCCAAATTCCTACGGCGACTGGTGTTGTGGAGAAACCCCTCTGTGTCCACGAATATAACAAAAATATGGGAGGGGTGGACCTCAACGACCAGTTGATGGCGCCGTATCTAATTGACCGTAAGGCGAGACGCTGGTACAAAAAAGTGTCTCTATCATTATTCCAATTGGCTTTGCTGAACGCTCATGTGCTATACAGAGCTTCAGGCGGGACGTTATCTCTTCTAAAATTCCAGAATGAGATAGTCACAGAACTCCTGTATCCAGGCGGTTCTGCACCTCACCATCCCCAACCAAATGCAGTAAGCCGGCTGCATGAGAGGCATTATTCGTATGTCCTCCCGAGTACCCCTACCCAAAGCCACCCCCAAAAAGATGTCGTGTCTGTAGCAAGCGCGGATTTAGGCGTGACACCCGTAGTTTTTGTCCACTCTGTCCTGACAAGCCTGGTCTTTGCCAAGGTGAATGTTTTGAACGCTACCACTCAAAAGTGAAGTTTTAGCGTAGGGTACAGCATTTCACAGACAAGGACACACTTACACAGGGTCTCCCAAGATGCCATTACATTTTGAGAGACCCGAACCATTACAGTTGTAAAGTTACAAAAAAAAAGTGTAAAAAAGAAAGAAAAAAAAAAAAAAAAAAAACGTAAAAAACAAAAACACAAAAAAAATATAAAATAAAAAAACCAAAAATAGTTGTTTTATTGTTCTCTCTCTATTTTCTCTCTATTGTTCTGCTCTTTTTTACTGTATTCTATTCTGCAATGTTTTATCATGCTTGCTTTTCAGGTATGTAATTTTTTGTTTTCAGGTGCGCCATTCAACTGCAGCGTGGAATTATTTATCTTGACAGCAACAGCGTTTGCTCCCACGATACATAAAGCCGTGACTCCAGTGCTGTAGGAGGTGATTTCACCACCACAGTTAAAAAAAAGAGCATATATGCCGAAGCATGGGGGCAGCAGGGGCGGAGGAGCGATTTTGCTCCTAATGCCGCGTACATACGGTCGAAATTCCAACGGAGGCTTGCCCGTGGAAAAGTCCGACCGTGTGTACGCGGCATAACCTTTTTGCGGGAGGATGCCCCCATGCTTCGGCATATATGCCCATCATTAGAAGTGGGTGGATGAAGGGAGGTATTCTAATGGTGGGCATACCCACCAATCAATCTCTTTTTTTCGTTCAGCCAATAGGCTGTATGAAAAAAAAGATTACAATACATGTCCAACAAGGACCAGCAACGTACTGGTATGTTGCTGGACTTTGAATGTTTATACCAGAATGATGCCTGCGGGTTTAGGTATCATCTTGGTATCATTCTTTTCAGCCAGCAGCCGGCTTTCATGTAAAAGCAATTCTAGCAGATAATTAGCCTCTAGACTGCTTTTACAAGCAGTGGGAGGGAATGTCCTCCCCCCCGGATATAAAAAGCGCCATTGGGAAATTGGGAAAGCATTTTATCACACCGATCTTGGTGTGGTCAGATGCTTTGAGGGCAGAGGAAAGATCTAGGGTCTAATCCCCCAATTTTTTTCAAAAAAAAGAGTACCTGTCACTACTTATTGCTATCATAGGGGATATTTACATTCCCTGAGATAACGATAAAAAAATAAAATATGGAAGGCACAGTTTAAAAATAAAATAAAAAAGCCAAATAAATAATAAAAAAAAAAAAAGCACCGCTGTCCCCCCCTGCTCTTGCGCAAAGGCGAACGCAAGCGTCGGTCTATATGTAAACAGCAATTGCATCATGCATGTGAGGTATCACCGCAAAGGTCAGATCGAGGGCAGTCATTTTAGCAGTAGACCTCCTCTGTAAATCTAACGTGGTAACCTGTAAAGGCTTTTAAATGCTTTTAAAAATGAATGTAGTTTGTCGCCGCTGCGCGTTTGTGCGCAATTTTAAAGCATGTCGAGTTTGGTATCCATGTACTCGGCCTATGATCATCTTTTTTATTTCATCAAACATTTGGGCAATATAGTGTTTTTTAGTGCATTAAAAATAAAAAAGTGTGTTTTTCCCCAAAAAAATGCGTTTGAAAAATCGCTGCGCAAATACTGTGTGGAAAAAAAAAATGCAACACCCACTATTTTAATCTGTAGGGCCTTTGCTTTAAAAAAATATATAATGTTTGGGGGTTCAACATAATTTTCTTGCAAAAAAATTTTTTTCTTCATGTAAACAAAAAGTGTCAGAAAGGGCTTTGTCTTCAAGTGGTTAGAAGAGTGGATGATGTGTGACATAAGCTTCCTAATGTTGTGCATAAAATGCTAGGACAGTTCAAAACCCCCCCCAAATGACCCCATTTTGTAAAGTAGACACCTCAAGCTATTTGCTGAGAGGCATGTTGAGCCCATTGAATATTTTTTTTTTGTCCCAAGTGATTGAATAATGACCAAAAAAAAAAAAAAAAAAAATGTACAAAAAGTTGTCACTAAATTATATATTGCTCAAACATGCCATGGGCATATGTGGAATTACACCCCAAAATACATTCTGTTGCTTCTCCTGAGTACGGGGATACCACATGTGTGGGACTTTTTGGGAGCCTAGTCGCGTACGGGACCCCAAAAACCAAGCACCGCCTTCAGGATTTCTATGGGTGTAAATTTTTGATTTCACTCCTCACTGCCTATCACAGTTTGAGGCCATGGAATGCCCAGATGGCACAAAACCCCCCCAAATGACCCCATTTTGGAAAGTAGACACCCCAAGCTATTTGCTGAGAGGTATGTTGAGTATTTTGCAGATCTCGCTTTTTGTCACAAAGTTTTGAAAATGTAAATAAAGAAAAAAAAAATAAAAAAAAATGTCTTTCTTAATTTTCAAAAACAAATAAGAGCTGTAAAATACTCACCATGCCTCTCAGCAAATAGCTTGGGGTGTCTACTTTCCAAAATGGGGTCATTTGTGGGGGTTTTGGGCTATTTTGACATTTTATGGCCTTCAAAACTGTGATAGGTAGTGAGGAGTGAAATCAAAAATTTACGCCCTTAGAAATCCTGAAGGCGGTGCTTGGTTTTTGGGGTCCCGTACGCGGCTAGGCTCCCAAAAAGTCCCACACATGTGGTATCCCCGTACTCAGGAGAAGCAGCAGAATGTATTTTGGGGTGTAATTTCACATATAACCATGGCATGTGTGAGCAATATATCATTTAGTGACAACTTTTTGTAATTTTTTTGTCATTATTCAATCACTTGGGACAAAAAAAAATATTCAATGGGCTCAACATGCCTCTCAGCAATTTCCTTGGGGTGTCTACTTTCCAAAATGGGGTCATTTGGGGGGGTTTTGTACTGCCCTGCCATTTTAGCACCTCAAGAAATGAGATAGGCAGTCATAAATTTAAAGCTGTGTAAATTTCAGAAAATGTACCCTAGTTTGTAAACGCTATAACTTTTGCGCAAACCAATAAATATACGCTTGACATTTTTTTTACTAAAGACATGTGGCTGAATACATTTTGGCCTAAATGTATGACTAAAATTGAGTTTATTCGATTTTTCTTATAACAAAAAGTAGAAAATATCATTTTTTTTCAAAATTTTCGGTCTTTTTCTGTTTATATCGCAAAAAATAAAAATCGCAGAGGCAATCAAATACCATTAAAAGAAAGCTCTATTTGTGGGAAGAAAAGGACGCAAATTTCATTTGGGTACAACATTGCATGTCCGCACAATTTACAGTTAAAGCAGCGCAGTGCCGAATCCCAAAAACAGGCCTGGTCCTAATGGCCCGAAATGGTCCGGGGCTTAAGTGGTTAAAAAATAAAACAGTAAAGTTAGCCCAATTTTTTTATATTGTGAAAGATAAATGTTACCCCGAGTAAATTTATAACCAACATGTCACACTTCAAAATTGCGCCTGCTCGTGGAATGACGACAAACTTTAACCCTTAAAAATCTCCATAGGAGACGTTTACATTTTTTTTTTTTTTTTTTTAAATAGGATTTTTGTACTCACCGTAAAACCCGTTTCTGACGTCCATGGACTGACAGCTCTCATACTGATTACATGTGGGTATGTGTCCCTGCTTGCAGGAGAAGACCTAGGCAGAATGTTAGATGTTAAAACATTCTAGAACAAACCAGAGCTGAACAGCACCGCCCAGGGGGGGCGGTCCCTCCGGACATTACCCTCCCACCTGCAGCTAGCAGTCTCAGTTCGTAACAAAGCAGTACAAACCTTAAAAGGAAGGGTGGGTGCTGTGTCAGTCCATGGATGTCAGAGAAACGGATTTTACGGCGAGTACAAAAATCCTATTTTCTCTTATCGTCCATGGACTGACACAGCTCTCATACTGATTACGTGTGGGACGTCCCAAAGCAGTTTAAGAAAAGGGTGGGAGCAAAAATAGTAAAAGGAACAACCAAAACTTCACTCCAAACCGGCAGAGCTCCTCAACGGAGGAGTTGCAACATTTAACAGCGGCCTGCAACACTTTGCGGCCGAAGGAAGCATCCGAAGATGGAGCCACATCAACCTTGTAGAATTTTGAAAAGGTATGGACGACCAGGTCGCCGCCTTGCACACTTGTGCAACCGACGCTTGATGTCGGAAAGCCCAGGAAGCACCGATTGCCCTGGTGGAATGCGCCGTAACCGGGAAGGGAGGCGCCCGCCCCTTAATGGCATAGGCCTGTATAACAGTCTGTCCGATCCACCTAGAAATGGTGGCAGACACCGCTTGGCCGTTTTGGACCAGAGACAGATACAAACAGTGAGTCAGACTTCCGAATAGAAGCAGTAGCAGACAGGTACACCCGTAAGGCTCGTACAACATCCAAATTGTGAAGCGCAACCTCTCTAGGATGCGATAGATGAGGGTACAAGGACGGAAGGACAATGTCCTCATTAAGGTGAAAAGCCGAAACCACCTTAGGAAGGAAAGACGGTCGCAATACCGCCTTATCATTATGGAGGACCAGGTAAGGCGACTTGCATGACAGAGCCGCCAACTCAGACACTCGTCTAACAGAAGTGATGGCCACTAAGAAAGCCACCTTCTGGGACAAAGTTAAGAGGAATATCTCTGATATTCTCAAAAAGGAGGTTCCTGAAGACCAGAGAGCACCAAGTTCAGATCCCAAGGAGGGAGCGGGGGCTTGGCAGGTGGAACCACATGGCGTACCCCCTGCACAAAAGTACTAAGGAATGACCTGCTGGGGGTCTTTGAAAGAAAACGGCCAAGGCCGAAATCTGACCCTTAATAGTGCTCAAAGCCAGCCTTTGTGCAACACCACGCTGCAAGAACCGCAGGATTCTGGGGACAGAGTACGTCCGTGGACGCCAGTCTAGCTCTTCGCACATAGCGATGTAAGCTCTCCAGGTACAGTGATAGATCTTCCTAGAAGAAGACTTCCTTGCCCTAAGCATGGTCGAAATTACCGAATCCGACAGGCCTCGGTCTTTCAGCACCTGGCTCTCAATAGCCATGCCGTTAAAACCAGAGACTGTAAAGCAGGATGAAAGATAGGACCTTGAGATAGAAGGTCCTCCCGCAAGGGCAGGCGCCAAGGGACGTCCGCGATGAGACGTACCAGCGACGCCAAGGCCAGTCCTGGGGTAATGAGGATCACCGGGATGCCTTCGGCTGCTATCCTACGCAGCAGGCGAGGAAGCAACTGCAGCGGAGGGTAGACATACATTAAGCGATACTGACCCCATGGGGCCACTAACATGTCCGAGGCATCTGTCCAGGGGTCCCTGGACCTGGCAACAAACTTCGACACCTTGCGATTGAGTCGAGACGCCATCAGGTCCACATCCGGAGTACCCCACCGCCGACAAAGGAGTTGAAACACCTCCGGATGCAAGGACCACTTCCCCTGGTCCAGGGACTGGCGGCTCAGATGGTCCACCTGCCAGTTTTCTACGCCCGGAATGTAGACGGCCGACACGCTTCTTTCCGCCCACCTTAGGATGTGGGCGACCTCGGATGCCGCAGCCGAGCTCTGAGTGCCCCCAGTGATGGTTGACATACGCCACAGCCGTGGCGTTGTCCGACCGGATTCTGACCGAGCGGCCCTGTAGTCTCTTCGACCATGCGGAGAGACAGTCTGATCGCCCGCAATTCCAGGATGTTGATTGGAAGACGAGATTCGTCCGGAGTCCAGAGCCCTTGAGCTGACAGGACTCCCCACACTCGTCCCTAGCCCGTCAGGCTGGCGTCCGTCGTGACCACCGTCCAGTGGATGGGGAGGAACGACTTCCCGGCCCGAAGATCTCAGCCACCACGTCAGGGACGCCTTGACAGAGTGACTCAACTGAATCTGAAGATCCAGTGACAATGGGGACTTGTCCCAAACAGACAGAATTCCCTTCTGCAATGCCCAAGTGTGTGATTGAGCATACGGAACCGCCTCAAAAAAGGAGGCCACCATTAGTCCCAGGACTCTCATGCAGAAGCGAATTGACGACCATTTTCGGGACGTCAGAACCCGCACTGCTGACTGAAGTGTCAGTAACTTCTGAGGATAGAAACACCTTCGCTGCCGAAGTGTCCAGGATCAGACCCAGATACTCCAAGCGTTGAGTTGGGACTAGAGCAGACTTCTGCATGTTCAGAAAGCATCCAAAGTCCCGGAGGGTCTGACTGACTATTGTCACATTTTCCTCCAATTCTGAGGCATTTTCTGCTCTGAGAAGGAGATCGTCCAGATAGCCCACAATAACAATTCCTCGCCGTCTCAGCAAAGTTAGAACCGGGGCAAGCACTTTGGTGAAAACCCGTGGTGCGGATGCTAGGCCGAAGGGAAGAGCCACGAACTGATAGTGGACTTCGCCTATGGCAAAGCGCAGAAACCTCTTGCGGCTTGTGCAGATTGGAACGTGCAAGTAAGCGTCCTTGATATCCAAGGATGCCAAAAAATCCCCTTGGTGGAGTGTCGCGATCACCGTGCGAATGGATTCCATCCGGAATTTTAGTACCCTCACATAGACGTTCAGGGCCTTGAGGTCCAGGATTGGCCAGACCCCGTCCTTCTTCGGGACAACAAACAGGTTTGAGTAAAACCCCTGAAACCTCTCTTGCGACGGAACCGGCACAATTACTCCGCACCCGAGCAAATCCTGTACGGCCCACAAGAGGGCCGCCCGGTGGGCAGGAAGGAGAGGGAGGTGCGAGGGAAAAAACTTGTTTGAGGGTCAAGAGCGGAACTCTATCATGTATCCCAAGGTGACAACCTTGCACACCCACCAGTCAGAGATCCAGGAGGTCCACCGCACCGAGAACCTGCGAAGACGTCCCCCCACCCCAGAGTCGGGCAGGGGCAAGACTTCATGCGGT
This sequence comes from Rana muscosa, assembly GCA_029206835.1. Classification (NCBI taxonomy): domain Eukaryota; kingdom Metazoa; phylum Chordata; class Amphibia; order Anura; family Ranidae; genus Rana; species Rana muscosa. The sequence continues at coordinate 625,888,901 of CM055117.1, read as the reverse complement.
GGCGGACTTGGGAGCTTGCTCGGTAGGCTTACGCACCCAGGGATGTCTGTCCCCCAGCCACACTTTTTTCAGTCTGGGCGGGCTTACCCGTGGAATCTGACTGACGAAAAAAACTTCTTTGCCGGAAAGGAAGGGCCCGGCCTGCGGTGGGGCTCCTATCCCTTAATAAACTGGGGAAGGAAGGTGCTCTTACCTCCTGTGACATCTTTAATAATGTCATCCAGGGCAGCCCCAAACAAACACTCTACCGCCCTTAAAAGGGCAAGTCAGCCAGGAGCTTTTGGAAGCTAGGTCGGCCGACCAGCATTTCAGCCAGATAAGGCGACGCAGCACCACAGCAGAGATAGAGGCCCCTGATTAGCGGGGCCACATCCAAAGTGGCATCGCACACGAAGACTAAACCCTGCGCAAGTTGGTGCGCCAGGGCAATGGTCTCAGGAGGGAGATTATGCTCCTGCACTGTCTGGTGCAAAATCCTTGCCCATCCTGTGAGTGTCTGAGACACAAGTGTTGCCGCCACTATAGGGCGTAAAGCACCCCCCCAATAAAGGTTAACATAGTTCTACTTGCCACTTCTGACCTCCTGTCAGCTGGATCCTTAAATGCAGGAGTCCCTTCCATCGGGAGTGTGGTAGCCTTATTCAAACGGGCAACCGGAGGGTCGACCACTGGGGGGTGAGCCCACTTCTTAGCCAGGTCCTCCTCAAAAGGGGTACCTTAAAGCTATGCGCCGTGGGACCGTCAAAGTCTTCTGCGGCTTATCCCAGACTTGGTCAATGAATGTATTAAAAAAAAAAAAAGGCACATATGGAAAGACCTTTTTTAACGAAGCGGCTTTAAAAAGGAACCAAAGTATACAGCATCCACCTGAGGTTCCTCAGCCTCAACATTCAGCTTGAGAGTGTCCCTTACAGCATCAATGAGTTCACTTACAAGCACCCTGTCAGTCAGTGATTCAAGACAGGGGTCTTCGTCACAAGGAATGTCCTGTCCAAAGACATCAAAATCCTCAGAACTAGGGTCCTCAGCAGCAGTAGCTAGGCCCATATCTGAGTCAGAGCACTCCCCATGTGGAGATTGTGTGGGGAGGGGGCGCTTTACAGCCCCCGTGCGTTCGCACCGCAGGTGCAGCACTGCCAGTTGCCTCCGACAAGTGTGGAGAAGCAGGTGTACCAGACTCCATACTGCCACCCTCTGAGACCTTATTCACCATTACAGTGAATAATATAGTCCACCCACTGGCTGTGCTGAGGACTCACCACCCTTAGGGACCGCTCGGTTCCGCTGTATGAGCCGTGCGAGTGAAGAATTTGTGAGGAGACAGATTTTTGCGCCATCAGCAGCACCGCTAGAGGCCAAAAACGAAAGTGAAAGCGCAGCGGCTACAGGAAAATGGCCGCCTGGCGCTTGTATAACTGCGCATTTGAGCCACGGCAAGATGGCCGCCGAGCGCACCATTTAAATTTAAAACACAGCGCCAATGGCGCACGCAATAAGGCCTCACACACTCCACCAGAACACTTCCCAGAGTTCACCAACAGCCATGAGTGCCTCTCCCCCCCCAGGCCAGAGTGACCCCCCCAAGCACCCCCCACAGCACCAGTACAGGGTGCAGAGAGCAGCATAACAGGGGGGGGGGACAGGGAGAACCCCCCACATAAAGAAACACAGCCAGCATGAAAGAAGAAAGAAGAAAGAAGAAACACAGCCAGCATGAAAGAAGAAAGAAGAAACACAGCCAGCATGAAAGAAGAAAGAAGAAAGAAGAAACACAGCCAGCATGAAAGAAGAAAGAAGAAACACAGCCAGCATGAAAGAAGAAAGAAGAAAGAAGAAACACAGCCAGCATGAAAGAAGAAAGAAGAAAGAAGAAAGAAGAAAGAAGAAAGAAGAAAGAAGAAAGAAGAAAGAAGAAAGAAGAAACACAGCCAGCATGAAAGAAGAAAGAAGAAAGAAGAAAGAAGAAAGAAGAAGAGGCTGCTAGCTGCAGGTGGGAGAGTAATGTCCAGAGGGACCGCCCCCCTGGGCGGGGCTGTTCAGCTCTTGTTTGTGCGAGAATGTTTTAACATCTAACATTCTGCCTAGGTCTTCTCCTGCAAGCAGGGACATATACCCACACGTAATCAGTATGAGAGCTGTGTCAGTCCATGGACGATGAGAAAAAAAAATAAAAAAAATTCTACAGGTTGCATGTTTTGAGTTAGAGGAGGTCTAGGGATATAATTATTGCTCTCGCTCTACCGATCGCGGCGATACCTCACAAGTGTGGTTTGAACAGTTTTCATATGCGGCCGCTGCCCACGTATGCGTTCGCTTCTGCACGTGGGCTGCTGCCATAACAGAGATATCCCTCTTCAAAGTGCCAACGTATATAGTCGTGCAGTGGTCCGGAAGTGGTTAAAGTGCTGCGATAGCTTATGAATTACATTTATGGACTTCTAGAGCTTTGTGTTTTAATTATTTAATTTTAGCAGCAGCTAAATTCAATTATAGGACTTTTCTTCCAGAAGCGCCGGATGAGCTAAGTTTTATTTGCTTGAGGTTATACTTGCCTGCTCTGTGCAGTGGTTTTGCACAGAGCAGCCACAAACCTTTTCTCAGGTCCCCCAGTAGCACTTCTGGCCCCTCCCTCCTGCCACATGCCCCCTGACTATGCATCTTGCTGTCGAGGCACCCAAGCAGGCTCACTCCCCTGCCGCTGCTCTGTCCCATCCCCCTCTCGCCTCACTGGCTGCGCACAGGATGCATGAAGGCAATAAAACCTTGAGCCTTTAAACCACTTTAATATCCCCTGTTGAAGCACCCAAGTGGTAAACAAAATTGCCTTGCTTCAGCCACAATCCATGCGATACACTGGGATCCTTCAGTCTCTAACTAGCTTGGTATGCATCAAATTTGCATGCGAGTTATAACTTTATTTTACAGACTTCTAAATAAATCTGCACAATATGTAATGAATGAAGAAATAAGTGGTCTTAAACACACAACAGATGCTTCAAATGTAATACATTCTTTACCCACATTAATAACTCCAAAGCCTTTCACAATCTACAACACCCACTTGCCTTACATACAGCAGCAAACAGCTGAAGGCATAGGTTCTGTATATAGACACCATTTTCAGTATTTAACAGTGCATCCTGTTCACAAGGACTTGAGTAGAAACAAATATACTGAAGAATCCTTAGCTTTCCCAGGACATACCATAAAGTGATAAGCAACAGCTGAGATACAACCTAAAATTGTGCACTGCTCAACACCCATGTTTTCTGGTCTCTTAGCCCCCTCCCCCCCATTCTCATTGGAGCAACTTGTCATGCAATTTGACAGGACAAATCACATGAAAAGTTGCTCCAATGTTAACAGGGACTAAGATGAGAAAACAGTGGATTGACAGGTCAAATCGCAGCCTATTGCCAGCACAATTGCACTGCTCAAAACGGTGCCGTATTGATTTGAAAAGACAGTACCATGCACTACTTTTGGGTGCGACGTGAATAGACATCCGTGCATGAAGCCACACAGAGGTCTTCAAAGTTGCACTGACACGTGGCTTTGAAACCATGTGATTTTAGATGAAGTTGCAAGATTTCAAAGAAGGGATCAACCAATATCGTTTTTCGGTGCCGATAAAAAAAAATAAAAAAAAAATTTACATTTAAATTTTTTGTTTATCACTGTTATTGCCATCACAAGGAATGTAAACATCCCTTGTGACTGTAATAGGCATGTGAGTGGTACTCTTTATGAAAAGATTTAGGGTCTTTAAGAGCCCAAACCCCTCCACTGCACTTCAAAGTACTAAAAAAAAAAAAAAAAAAAAAAAAAAAAAAAAAACCCCACACCCTTCAAGGATCTGCATTTTTGAACACTTCATTTTTTTTAAACTGGCGCCTTTAAGATGCCAGTAATCCGGGAAGTGATGTCATCGCTTCCGGATTACTAGATCCGAGACCCGAACAAAGCATCGGCTTAATTCGGGTCTTCGGCCAGCCGACGGACGTGCTGGCTGGTTGGTCCTCCTGGTGGGACGGGAAAGCCTGGGCGAGCTGCTGAAGGCAGTGTCCCCTCCCACTGTTTGTAATAACAGCCGAGCGGCTGCTGAGCCGCATCGGTTATTATTACAATAAAGCCGACCATCTGCTCTAAAGAACGGTACGGGGGTGATGCATGCATTTACCCTGGTAAAACCCCTTGAAGCAATAAATCGGTCAGTTTTTTGATCGATACTTCTAAAAAAAGTTAATATCGGCCGCACAGATAAAAATCGGTCGATCCCCATTTCAAAGCCGCAGTCAGTCAATGTTGACAGGGGCTAAAATGGCAGGAGAAGGAAAAATGTATCCAACAAAGAAGCAACGTATAATTTAGAGCCCATTCACACAGGGGCGTCTTTGGATCCGACTCCAAATCGCCCCAGGTCGCGCTGGCTGAAGAAATCAATGTAAGTTAACGGAGCCGTCTTAATGTACACTACTGCAGTCGCTCCGACTTCAAAAAAAGGTCCCTGTACTACTTCAATCCGACTCCTAGGTGACCTGTAACCATTCATTTCAATGGGAGTCGCCTCTTACTGTCTTAATAGGAGCAACTCTCCAGGAAGAAAACATACATTTATCAGGCAAAACTCTCCCTCCCCCCTCCCTCCCACAGAGCTGATTCTTGTTTGATTGGCCACTGGAAAGTCTCCTGTCCTGCAGGCAACTTGGAGTTGCCTTGTAAGTAGCTCCAGGTCGCCCTGTGATTCATTCTCAAGTCGTGTCTGAGTTGCCTCATAAAATCGTGCTGGAAGTCGTGTTGCCCCTGTGTGAATGGGCTATAATGTAGAAGTTTAGAATTCCCTTGCTTACAAACTTACCCTGTGATTACCAAAACCTATTTCAAAATAGGAAACCTTCATAAAAGTAGTGATTAATTGACTTACTGAACAGCTGGTGTTGGGATAGCCAGAAAAATCCCTCAGGAAACATGATACATTTGAATCTCAGACCATTTTTGTTTTCCAAATAAAAAGAGAACCTAAAACAAGTCTGCCCTAATCTCATATTAAAAAGGTGATCTTCAGTCACTTTTTCAAAAATGAAAAGTGCGATGTACTGTATGTGCGATGCAAATTCAGCCACAAAAACTGCATTGCATTCAGACCAAACTCGTGCAAGACCCTTTTGTTTGTCCGCGCCAGAATTAGATCGCATGGGTGTTCAAATTTTTACTGAACCGTTGTGTCCCAATATGACTTGTGTGGGTGTGGCGAGTTTCCCAAAACACAAATAGGGTACGTTTGGGGACATGCACCCACATGGATGGCATTATTGGGCCACAGTGGCTGTGTCCCTGCAGATTGACATCAATGGTACAGTCTGCAATGGGGGACGCACAAACACCCGTTTATTCTCATGCACAGCCCTGCATTGGCGTATAGTACATCTTGTGTGGCTGAGGCCTAAAGCTTGCCACACATGGTTCAGTTTGTTCAGCCGGTAGGCTGAATGAAAAAAGCTGAACCAAATACCCCCATCCACAAATTCAAGGTGGATGGGAAATGAATCCTCCCTGCCGCACTATTGTATTGTGAGAACAGGGAGACTCCCCTGCTGTCAGAGTACACAAATTAGTGCTGAAGCCACAGATGTGGCTTTTATCCAAAGCGGTTGAACAGAAGACGATTGGTAGATCAAGTTATGCCTAACTGCAGTGGTCACATGTATCAAAATACAGCCAGTCCTGCTGAACTTCGATCATTTCAGGCCAGAGTAAAAAAAATAAAAAATAAATAATAATATACTAAAAAACTAAACTACACCACAACCTCACTCCTCTTCGCTCGATTCAAAGGAATCCATACTTTTGGCACTTCCAAGAATACTGTATGCCGGCTTCTCCAGTCACAAACCGTGGTTCCCTCTGCTGACCCCTATTGTCCTGTATTGGCTGGTCCATAGAACCTAGAGCACAACATAAGACCAAGAATATGATCCACCCAGCAGTTGCTATAGCAAGATTTTTAAAAGGCATTTGAAAAGATTTCAGCCAGATCAAGCAGCTTTCTTAGGCCTTGACAACACGCTTTAGCTCCTGCCTGGGCATATTTTTATGTTACATCTTAATACAGTACTGCGCAGAAGTTTTAGGCAGGTGTGTGAAAAAAAAAAAAAAAAAAGCTATAAATAAAGCTATACAAATGTTAGTTTATTTTTATCAAACAACAAAGAAAGTAATTGAACAGAAGAAAAATCCAAATCAATATTTGGTGTGACCACCCTTTGCCCTCAAACCAGCATCAATTGCTAAGTTCAGAAATATTCCTTTATCCCATTGTTTTGAAAATCTATGTACACTACATACTATGTGATTGAATCGGTTCTGTCATCACTGTTTTACTAACCTGACAGCTCATTATTCTAAATAGGAAAACTTTATTTTGTTTGCACATATTAAAGATACTACCAGCAAGAATAAGTCCTTATATTTAACTGCTTCAGACCCGGAAGAATTTACCCCCTTCCTGACCAGAGCACTTTTTGCGATGCAGCACTGCGTTGCTTTAACTGACAATTGCGCGGTCGTGCGACGTTGAACCTAACCAAAATTGACGTCCTTTTTTCCCACAAATAGAGCTTTCTTTTGGTGGTATTTGATCACCTCTGCGTTTTTATTTTTTGCGCTATAAACAAAAGAAGAGCGACATATTTGAAAAAAATGCAATATTTTTTACTTTTTGATTTAATATCACAAATTATTTTTTTTAAACAATTTTTTTCCTAAGTTTAGACCGATACGTATTCTACATATTTTTGGTAATTTTTTTTTGGAATAAGCGTACATTGATTGGTTTGCGCAAAAGTTATAGCGTCTACATAATAGGGGATAGATTTATGGCTTTTTTTTTTTTTTTTTACTAGTAATGGCGATCTGCGATTTTTATTGTGACCGTGACATTGCGGCGGACACATCGGACACTATTGACACGTTTTTGGGACCATTCACATTTATACAGCGATCCCTGCTATAAAACTGCACTGATTACTGTGTAAATGTAACTGGCAGGGAAGGGGTTAACACTAGGGGGCGATCAAGGGGTTAATATGTTCCCTATTGAGTGATTCTAACTGTAGGGGAGGGGACTCACAAGGTGAGGAGACCGATCTGTGTTCCTCTGTACTGGGAACACACATCGGTCTCCTCACCTCTGACAGGAGGTGGATCTGTGTGTTTACACACAGATCCACACTTCTGCCGTGATCGCGGGTAATCGGCCGGCCGGGAAAAAAGGACGTCATATGACGCCCGCCCGGAGGGAGGGTTCCTGCCGGCGTCATATGACTGACCCGGTAGGAAGTGGTTAAAGAGCACCTGTCATTTCAGATCTATCATGGCAGAGCATCCACTCACCTGCTGCAGCATCACCAGCTGTCCCATTAAAGTGAATGGGACTATCGTTGAGTCAACAGCGTGTTAGAGAAGGAGCAGCTGAGGGACAGAGATGACAGTTGCTCTTTAACCACTTAACGACCGCTCACTGTATATATACACGTCGGCAGAATGGCACCGACAGGCACAATCACGTAGAGTGTACGTGATTGCCTTTGTATAGTTAGGGGGTCCAATCGGACCCCCCTCCTATACAGTGAGCGGTGGCTAAGTGTCCGGGAGCGTTCCGGGATGAGGGGGCAGCCATTTGTTTCCGGCCACCCCCTCGCGATCGCTCCCGGCGAATGGAAATGCCCCCTCTGTCTGTGTCAGGCAGAGGAAGCAGGAGGAAGTGATGTCATCTCTGGTGCGGCGCTCACATATACCGAGCGCCGTACAAGAGAAGACATCAGGTCAGTGCACACAACACTACACTGACACCAGGACACATAGGGACATAAATCGCCCCCCCAGTCACAGTGACCATTTATTTAGTGATCACTGCAATCAGTGACATTTGTGACTAAAAGTGTCAGTACATTCAGTTTTAGGTCCAGTATAGCCCCCTAACCCCCCCTAATAAAGGTTTAACCCCCAGATAACCCTTTCACCCCCTATCACCACTGTCGCTAAGCGATCGTTTTTCTAAACGCTGTCTTAGGGTCGGTGATGCAGATCGGTAGCCGGTAATTTTTTTTAGGTTCGCCGCAGGTTTTTATAGCGTCAGGTACCCCCATATATTATCTAATAAAGGTTTTAACCCCCTGATTGCCCCTAGTTAACCCTTTCACCAGTGATCACCATATAAGTGTTACGGGTGACGCTGGTTAGTTAGTTTGCTTTTTTATAGTGTCAGGGCACCCGCCGTATATAACCCAATAAAGGTTTAACCCCCTGATCACCCGGCGGGTGATATCAATTAGGTTTTAGCGTCAGAGAGGGTCTGCGTCACACCCCAGGCAGCGTCAGGTTAGTGCCAGTAACGCCAATACCCACGCGTGAAGCATACACCCCCCTTAGTGGTATAGTATCTGAACAGATCAATATCTGATCAGATCTATACTAGCGTCCCCAGCAGTTTAGGGTTCCCAAAAACGCAGTGTTAGCGGGATCAGCCCAGATACCTGCTGGCACCTGCGTTTTGCCCCTCCGTCCAGCCCAGGCCACCCAAGTGCAGTATCGATCGATCACTGTCACTTACAAAACAAAAACACACATAACTGCAGCGTTCGCAGAGACAGGCCTGATCCCTGCGACTCCAGTGCTGTAGGAGGTGATTTCACCACCACAGTTTAAAAAAAAAAAAAAAAAAAAAAAAAACATAAATGCCGAAGCATTAGGGCAGCAGGAGCGGAGGAGCGATTTTGCTCCTAATGCCGCGTACATACGGTCGAAATTCCGACGGAGGCTTGCCCGTGGAAAAGTCCGACCATGTGTGTGCGGCATAACTTTTTTGCGGGAGGATGCCCCCATGCTTCGGCATATATAAGTGGTGCGTGTATGCCCATCATTGGAAGTGGGTGGATGAAGGGCAGTATTCTAATGGTGGGCATACCCACCGATCAATCTCTTTTTTCGTTCAGCCAACTGGCTGCATGAAAAAAAAAAAAAAGATTACAATACATGTCCAACAACGTACTGGTATGTTGCTGGACTTTGAATGTTTATACCAGAATGATGCCTGCGGGTTTAGGCATCATCTTGGTATCATTCTTTTCAGCCTGCGGCCGGCTTTCATGTAAAAGCAATCCTAGCGGCTAATTAGCCTCTGGACTGCTTTTACAAGCAGTGGGAGGGAATGCCCCCCCCCCCCCCCCGGATATAAAAAGCGACATTGGGAAATTGGGAAAGCATTTTATCACACCGATCTTGGTGTGGTCAGATGCTTTGAGGGCAGAGGAAAAATCTAGGGTCTAGAAGACCCCCGTTTTTTCAAAAAAAAAAAAGAGTACCTGTCACTACCTATTGCCATCATAGGGGATATTTACATTCCCTGAGATAGCAATAAAAAAAAAAAAAAAAAAAAAAAGCACCCCTGTCCTGCCCTTGCCCAATGGCAAACGCAAGCGTCGGTCTGGCGTCATATGTAAACAGCAATTGCACCATGCATATGAGGTATCACCGCGAAGGTCAGATCGAGGGCAGTCATTTTAGCAGTAGACCTCCTCTGTAAATCTACTGGGGTAACCTGTAAAGGCTTTTAAAAATGTATGTAGTTTGTCGCCAATGCGCGTTTGTGCAAAATTTTAAAGCATGTCGTGTTTGGTATCTATGTACTCGGCCTAAGATCATCTTTTTTTATTTCATCAAACATTTGGGCAATATAGTGTGTTTTAGTGCATTAAAAAGTGTATTTTTTAACCCAAAAAATGCATTTGAAAAATCGCTGCGCAAATACTGTGTAGAAAAAAAAAAAATGCAACACCCACCATTTTAATCTGTAGGGCCTTTGCTTTAAAAATATATATAATGTTTGGGGGTTCAACATAATTTTCTTGCAAAAAAAAAAAAAAATGTTTTCATGTAAACAAAAAGCGTCAAAAAGGGCTTTGTCTTCAAGTGGTTAGAAGAGTGGATGTAAGCTTCCTAATGTTGTGTATAAAATGCCAGAACAGTTCAAAACCCCCCCAAATGACCCCATTTTGGAAAGTAGACACCCCAAGCTATATACTGAGAGGCATGTCGAGTCCATGGAATATTTTATATGTTGACACAAGTTGCAGAAAAACTACAATTTTTTTTTGCACAAAGTTGTCACTAAAATGATATATTGCTCAAACATGCCATGGGCATACGTGGAATTACACCCCAAAATACATTCTGTTGCTTCTCCTGAGTACGGGGATACCACATGTGTGGGACTTTTTGGGAGCCTAGCCGCGTACGGGACCCCAAAAACCAAGCACCGCCTTCAGGCTTTCTAAGGGTGTAAATTTTTGATTTCACTTCTCACTGCCTATCACAGTTTCGGAGGCCATGGAATGCCCAGATGGCACAAAACCACCCCAAATGACCCCATTTTGGAAAGTAGACACCCCAAGCTATTTGCTGAGAGGTATTGAGTATTTTGCAGATCTCGCTTTTTGTCACAAAGTTTTGAAAAAATATATATATATATATATATATATATATATATATATATATATATATATATATATATATATATATATATATAATTTTTTTTTCATTTTCAAAAACAAATGAGAGCTGTAAAATACTCGCCATGCCTCTCAGCAAATAGCTTGGGGTGTCTACTTTCCAAAATGGGGTCATTTGGGGGGGTTTTGTGCTATTTTGGCATTTTATGGCCTTCGAAACTGTGATAGGTAGTGAGGAGTGATATCAAAAATTTGCGCCCTTAGAAATCCTGAAGGCGGTGCTTGGTCTCCGGGGTCCCGTACGCGGCTAGGCTCCCAAAAAGTCCCACACATGTGGTATCCCCGTACTCAGGAGAAGCAGCAAAATGTATTTTGGGGTGTAATTCCACATATAACCATGGCATGTGTGAGCAATATATCATTTAGTGACAACTTTTTTTTTTTTTTAGTCATTATTCAATCACTTAAGACAAAAAAAATAAAAAATTCAATGGGCTCAACATGCCTCTCAGCAATTTCCTTGGGGTGTCTACTTTCCAAAATGGGGTCATTTGGGGGGGTTTTGTACTGCCCTGTCATTTTAGCACCTCAAGAAATGAGATAGGCAGTCATAAATTTAAAGCTGTGTAAATTTCAGAAAATGTACCCTAGTTTGTAAACTCTATAACTTTTGCGCAAACCAATAAATATACGCTTATTGACATTTTTTTTACTAAAAACATGTGGCTGAATACATTTTGGCCTAAATGTATGACTAAAATTGAGTTTATTCGATTTTTCTTATAACAAAAATTAGAAAATATAATTTTTTTTTCACAATTTTCGGTCTTTTTCCGTTTATATTGCAAAAAATAAAAATCGCAGAGGCAATCAAATACCATTAAAAGAAAGCTCTATTTGTGGGAAGAAAAGGACGCAAATTTCGTTTGGGTACAACATTGCATGTCCGCACAATTTACAGTTAAAGCAGCGCAGTGCAAAATTCTGAATTCACCTCTGGTCCTTTAGCTACCAAATGGTCCAGGGCTTAAGTGGTTAAAAATTATGATTTAAAATCGAGTTGATTTAAATCAAGCCTTTTTACTAGTGATTTAAAACAAATCCTCCCTGGGTTGTTCCAAACATCTTGGAGAATGAGCCACATATCTTCTGTGGATGTAGGCTGCCTCAAATCCTTCCATCTCTTCATGTAATCCCAGACAGACTCGATGTTGAGATCAGGGCTCTGCAAGATTCACCATCTCTTCCAGGACTCTGTTCTTCATGACAATGGCTGCATGTTTGGGGTCATTGTCCTGCTGCAGAATAAACTTGGGGCAATCACTTCTGATATGGCATGATGGATAAGTATCTGTCTGTATTTCTCAGCAAGTGTACCTAGAAGAATTGATTCCAGTTTGAAGCCAAAAAGGAAGACACCAAATATTGATTTGACTAAAATTCTTCTGTTCATTGACGTTGAATTTTGTAAATTGATAAAAACAATTAAAATGATATACTTTTGAAAGCATTCTTACTTTACACCTGCCTAACTTTTGCACAGTACCACAAATCAAATTGGTGTTCTTGTGGCCATACACAGGGCCTGTTCACACAACGTGCAGTTACGGGTGTTTCTTTATGGATTATTGCAGGTAACCACAATGACACAGAAAACGATTTTCTGGACGTCCTGTTCTCACAAGAATGCAGCGTTTGTGCGTTCCAGAGCTGTACATTATGAAACATTTGCATATTGTCACACTGCTCCAAATTTGCCCTGCATGGCAGCACGCTACTGTGCAGTGACATAAAGTGTCACTTTGTGCACTGCACAAAAAACTCCCACTGTCCAAAGAACCCAAGTCAAGTGTAGTGTGTGGGCAGCAGCAGCAGCCAACAAGTGTGAATGGGCGCTCAATCCTTTATAGCCCTCATTTGCTTTAACGATTTACACTGAATGAGGCCCCAGCTGTTCTCAAGTTTGTAAAATCTTTACTTTCCTACATATTTTTTGGCCGTTTTTCTGGAATAAAATGTTATAGTTCAAACTTTAAAAGGCATAGATCACCTTTACCAAAAAGGTTGCCTATGCAGATAAAAATAAGCTGTGCAGCTTTGAACAAAGTTGAATACTGCCTGTTCTATAGGTGTAGGCCATTTACTTTCCTAATGATGCCGGACTGGAAAACTTCCAGGACGTTGCTAAGAGAGGCCCAGCTATAACCGTTCACCTTCTCAGGAGTGAGCCTTCTAATTCAAACCCACTCATATGACCTCTCTCCCTGACGCAGTAGCTTGGAGTTCAAGGTTTGAGAGCTCACTCCTGTGATTGTGAAGGTGATCAGTAACAGCTAGGTGTCTTAGCAACGTCCTGGGAGTTTTCCATTCAAGCTTTCTGAGATACATAAATGGCCTACACCTAAAGCAATAGCATTATCCACATTTTGTCAAAGTTGCAGCTTTTATGTACAGACTTTAAATGTTAACTGCGAACATGCTATAATCTTTTCTGGAAGAACGACTCTGAAAGATTTATTCCACGCAATGGATTTGCATCTTACATGGCCATCTGAACCAATTGCAGTGTGCTTCGATTATAAAAAAAAAAAAAACACACACACCACACAAATAACCGTTTACAATGCAAATGGCTATAGCAAACCATGTCTCAATCTGTTGATAATGTGCACTCACAATGATCCAACATGGAGGTGAGAGGTCATGCAAATGTACAATATTATGTCAAGCGCTACGTAACGGACGGTGCTATATAAAATACATCAACACTTGATGGCCAATTAGACTATGCAGGATGAAAATAAATAAAACTGGTCTATCATGCAGTCGCTAGACAACTGCTTTAAGGGCACATTTACATTCTTACTGGTGCGTTGAAATGGTTTAAAAACAAAAATCGCATTTTTAACACTCTTTTAAAAACTTTAACCACTTCAATACCCACCTATTGTAATATGATTTCCGCAGATGTGTCTTCCATCCTGGGCAGGCATCATATGACGTCCTCTGCTTCCTGGCGGTATAGGGGCACGCGCCACATCACAGAGGAACCGTTGCGTGTGCCCGGCAGCCACAATGTCTGCCGGGCACCCGCGATTGCTCGTGACAGGAGCAGGAACGTGGATCTGTGTGTGCAAACACACAGATCCACGTCCTATAAGGGGAGAGGAGACCGAGCGTGTGTTCCTAGTATATAGGAACATCGATCGGTCTCCTCCCTCAGTATCATGCCCTATGCAACACATTTAACCCCTTGATCACCCCCTAGTGTTAACTCCTTCCCTGCCAGTGACATTTACACAGTAATAGCACTGATCACTGTATAAATGTCAATGGTCCCAAAATAGTATCAAAAGTGTCCGATCTGTCTGCCACAATGTCACGATAAAAACAACAATCACTGCCATTACTATAAAAAAAACAAAGTCATAAATCAATAACCTATTTTGTAGGCGCTAAAACTTTTGCGCAAACCAAATATACCAATCAATACATGCTTATTGCGATTTTTTTTTTTACCTAAAATATGTAGAAGAATACATATTGGCCTAAACTGAGGAAAAAATAAAAAAGCGCAGAGGTGATCAAATACCACCAAAAGAAAGCTCTATTTGTGGGAATAAAAAAAAAAAAATGATAAAAATGTAATTTGGTTACAGTGTTGCATGACCACGCAATTGTCAAAATGTTACAGCGCTGAAAGCTGAAAATTGGCCTGGGCAGGAAGGGGGTGAAAATGCCCTGTATTGAAGCGGTAATGCAACGCATGTGTTTTACATGCAATTTAATTCCTGCTTACCTAGGAAGGAACTGACATGACAAAAATTGCACCAAAAAATAATAAAAAAAATAGGGAGATGTACCAAAATTTCGGTGGCCAATACATACTGGCTGAAAATTGTGTTTTTCAGGATTTTGCCGATAGAGAAAAAGGTGCAGAAAATGCTGATTTTGCAGCGATTTTACTGCTCTTATAGGTCGTCTGACTCAGAAACCGCAAAAACGTACCACGGGTGCATTCTTGCTGTGCTTTCAATGGGGAGGTGTGTTTTCTTTAAACTGACCAAAAATGCAGCAAGCAAGATTTAACACAACAGACCAGTGTTAAGAGTAAAAGGGATGCATTTTTTTGTAAGCTTTTCTTGTATTTTAATACAAATACACACATACATAACAAAGGAAAGGAAAAACGTACCGCTCAAAAGCTTGAGAATTCACCAAATAGCTGCTTCCGCCCGGTCACTCACACAGGTGCTGGCTCTGCACTGATGCATGGGAGAAAAAGAAACCCTGGACTGCCGCACTCTGTATAGACAGTTATTTATTCCAAAATTTCAGGTAAAAAATCCAAATTCAAAATAAACCCATAAATCCAAAACAACAAATGCAGATGGTGTGCATGCAGGGAAGGGTGGCTAACGCGTTTCACGTCACGAATTGACGCTTACTCATAGCTCATACACATACATAACCTTTTCTTTTTTAGAACGGTCATTTTCAGTACACCACTAAAATAAAATAGTGCTTTTTCATTGAACAAAATGTACGTTTTGAGCGTTTTTCAAACAGGGCACTTAGGCCCCTTTCACACTGGCACGTTTTTCAGGCGGTTTAGCGCTAATATTAGCGCTGTTTTACCGCCTGAAAAAATCGTGCCCTGTATTCTTCAATGTGAAAGCCCGAAGGCTTTCACACTGAAGCGGTGCGCTAGCAGGACCGCTCCAAAAGTCCTGCTAGCCGCATCTTTACAGCAGTGAAGGAGCGGTGTGTTCGCTCCTTTACCGCGGCTGCCCATTGAAATCAATGCAATAGCCGTGGTTTGCGGGCGGTATTAACCCCTTTTTCAGCCGCTAGCGGGGTTTAAATTCACCACCCCGCTAGCGGCCGCATACCGCGGTGATAACGACGGCATAGCGGCGCTGAAAATCGCGCCGCTATACCGCCACCGCACCTGCCCGCCCCAGTGTGAAAGGGGCCTAAGTCTCCATGACGCTAGCTTAAAAAATAAATAAAAAAAATTAAAAAAAATTGCTGCTTCTAGTTTTGTGTTCTGCCTGTAGAAGCAGCTCAATGTTATCCATGTACATCATGATGATTACAGGCATATTTTAAAGTGGTTGTAAACCCACTTTTGCAACTTGCACCTACAGGTAAGCCTAGATTAAGGCTTACCTGTAGGTGCAAGAAATATCTCCTAAACCTACACGGTTTAGGAGATATTTGCTAAAAATGACATGCATCCGTGTCTATGGCGCATGCGCGCCGTAGACAACAGCGCATTCATAGGGTTAATCCCATTCACAAATCCGGCTAAGTCCCAGCAATGCTTCAGCTTAGCCGGATTTTACGGCTCCCGCGCGCATTCGCGGAGTCACGTCTTTGCTGCTCCGGCCAATCACAGCGTAACCTTCCGGCTATCGCCGCAGCGATGGCTGCGGCTGAAGAGGGAGACGAGGGCCCCGATCTAAGGTAAGTGATGCATAATGCATAAGTCATATTAGCTCATTATGGCTTTCTCTTACAGTTGGTTTAAAAAAAAAAATATATATATATATATATATATATTTTTTTTTTTTTTTTTTTTTTTTTTTTTTTTTTTTTTTTTTTTTAGGGGTTTACAACCACTTTAAGCTCATCGTTTAGAGGGGGGGGAAAACAAAAAAAAAAAAAAAAAAACACACCTTTCTGCTTTGCGCTTCTGATTGGAGCTTTCGGGTAAAAGGAAAAAAAACACAGCCACGCAAAAAACTCTTAAACTCATCTAAACTTTGTACAAAAAAGGTTCGATATGAGTGTTTTTTTCTGCCATGGGAACTGGCATTTTTCCAAGCCCAGTTTGCATGGAGCCTTAAGCTGCAGCAAGCAAACCTTTTTAAAAACACAGTGCACACATGTGAACAGTAGAATATGATTTAAAGGCGACTTTTTCCTCACGTGCTTTTGGAGGCACCAAGAATGTGCGTTTAGTGCAGCAAAAGTGAACCAGTGTGAACAGGGCCATAGCCCTTGTCCAAACTGGTGTGATTTGTCATGCAATTTGACAGTTCCAAATCGCACCCCACTGCTGGCAATGAAATCGCTCAGGTCACAGCGACTTTTGTCAAATTTCCTGGACTACTTCTCTCCCCCGACTTGCATAGACTTCTGTTAAACAAAGTCAAAATGAAATCACAGGTGCAGGTTGCACTAATCTGCTGAAGTGCAGTTTTAAAAATCGTGCTACTGGAGTGAACCCATTCACATCGGGCAGATTTGACAGGTCGGTGTGGCGCCGCAAAGTCAGCGTTACACTGATTCGGATGGTGCTGGCATTGCCAGCAGTGCAGGAACTACTTTTGGGAATCGGTGTGACGCTGCAAAGTCCAAATCACTGCGACACCGCAGAGTCCCACCAATTCGGATTTGCGCCGCCGCACCGATTCCCAAAAGTTCCTGCACTACTTTTGGTGACTTCAGGGGCGATTTCAATAGACATCTGTGCAGGAACCCGCACAGAGGCCCCTGAAGTCAGACTGAAATGCGGATTTGAAACTGTGCGAGTTCAGAAGTCGCAGTATTTCAAACCCGCATCAGTGTGAACCCTGGGCTTAGTATCCACATTCAGCTACAAAAAAACATTTCACCAAATTTGGAGCAAATCCAATGCCATGCCAGTTTATACCTTATCTAAAAAAAAAAAACGTTATTTATAAGGAAGGTAAAAGTAACGGTGTGCATGGCAGCGTTTATTTTTTTTCCCTTACTTTGAGGTGTAACGCGACTTGTAACCAACTGCAACGCCTTAATTTGGTAAGACAAGCTGCTAAAAATAGAATCTGATCCAAAATTTAAAAAGCGATCAGCATAGAAGTGAGCGAAGGCCAATCTACATGATGGGTGTAGAATAAAGGACGGGGAGGACTGACAACACCCAGCACCCATGGCAGACCGGTGATCACCTGTAGAGCGGAGGAAGGAAGGGCGGTGATGACCTTTGATATAGAAGACTAAAGGCGAGTTGGGGTGACCTTGGTGGAAGCACCTCAGGTCACACACATGCACTCATAGCCTGAAGGTTATATGGTGACCTCACGGTCCTGGGCCGTCTACAGGAGGACAAAAGACAAGGCAGCAAGTTCACGGCCAGGCTCCTCTTACACACACAGTGCGAGCACGTGCACACACAAACTTCCATATATACACCGATATATATACACACACAGCAGCAAACCAGAATAGCTTCCATGATGGCAGCGTCTATTTATAGCCTCCAGGCCGGCCATGGCCGCTCGGTGACCGATGGCTGCATACACACAGTGCTCTCCCGGTCCCTCTGAACTGACAGGCGGACACGTGACAAATCTCAGCCGCCAACTCATGGGATTGGCTGCGCTCCTCCGCTACCACAAGGACGGCGGCTCCAGCATGAGGTCACACACCGGGCATGAGGTAGAAGAAGAACACCAAGCACAGGTCACACACTAAGCACCTGACACCCTCCGTCCACCACCAAGACCGCCCGCACCGTGACCAGCAAGAGCCCCCCGCATGCATTCATTCCGTCTGTCCTTCCTTCTCCCCCTGAACACTCAAAGGACAAGCAGGCCGCTAGCAACTCACCTAACCCAAGTGCTTGTGGCTACTACTCAGTTCACCGTCTGAGGGGCGGAGAAAACGGCGAGGAGGCGGAGCATGACGGGTCCTCTGCACGCCCCGACCAATCAGTAGCCTGGAGCGTCACTGCAAAGCGAGGCAGGCTAGAAATAAAAAAAGAAACATAACACACGTTAGTACGGGAGCCGTGCTGGGGTAGATGATGTGCGTCACTTGGCACCCTCCGGATGACGTCGCTTCCTTTGACCATTCCGCTTTCCATGTGGGAACGTATGGGAGAAGTGCGGCTGTGCTGTACTGTAACTGAGCATGGCAGGAGAAGGCGGAGGCCATCCATCTTCAATGGGACTTGTGTGCCTATGGCTCTACTTCATACTACCGTTATCTTCTCTTCTCACCTTTCACACTTGGTGAATACATTTATTACAGGCGGGGCGGTCCTTTAAGTGGTATTAAACCCTGTTTAGTTTAGCACTTTTTTTTTTTATGGGCCACATCGTATATTGTACACACATTCGCAGGCCGAAAAAAATTAATCTACAAAAGCAGAAAATAATAGAATTTGACAGACTGCTGGCTGTGGGGCTTAATGGTACACATGTATCCTTACACATCTGTGTCCCCATCACAGCCTTTCCACACATCTGTGTCCCCATCAGAGCCTTTCTGCACATCTGTGTCCCCGTCAGAGCCTTTCCACACACCTGTGTCCCCGTCAGCCTTTCCACACACCTGTGTCCCCGTCAGAGCCTTTCCACACACCTGTGTCCCCGTCAGAGCCTTTCCAGACATCTGTGTCCCCATCAGAGCCTTTCCAGACATCTGTGTCCCCATCAGACCATTTCCACACATCTGTGTTACCCGTCAGAGCCTTTCCACACACCTGTGTCCCCGTCAGAGCCTTTCCACACATCTGCGTCCCCGTCATAGCCTTACCACACATCTGTGTCCCCGTTAGAGCCTTTCCACACATCTGTGTCCCCTTCAGAGAATTTCCACACATCTGTGTCCCCATCAGCCTTTCCGCACTTCTGTGTCCCCATCAGACCGTTTCCACACATCTGTGTTACCCGTCAGAGCCTTTCCACACACCTGTGTCCCCGTCAGAGCCTTTCCACACATCTGCGTCCCCGTCAGAGCCTTTCCAGACATCTGTGTCCCCGTCAGAGCCTTTCCACACATCTGTGTCCCCATCAGCCTTTCCGCACATCTGTGTCCCCTTCAGAGCCTTTCCACACATCTGTGTCCCCATCAGAGCCTTTCCGCACATCTGTGTCCCCATCAGAGCCTTTCCACACATCTGTGTCCCCATCAGAGCGTTTCCACACACCTGTGTCCCCGTCAGAGCCTTTCCACACACCTGTGTCCCCGTCAGAGCCTTTCCACACACCTGTGTCCCCGTCAGAGCCTTTCCAGACATCTGTGTCCCCATCAGAGCCTTTCCACACATCTGTGTCCCCATCAGACCATTTCCACACATCTGTGTTACCCGTCAGAGCCTTTCCACACACCTGTGTCCCCGTCAGAGCCTTTCCACACATCTGCGTCCCCGTCATAGCCTTACCACACATCTGTGTCCCCGTTAGAGCCTTTCCACACATCTGTGTCCCCTTCAGAGCCTTTCCACACATCTGTGTCCCCATCAGCCTTTCCGCACTTCTGTGTCCCCATCAGACCGTTTCCACACATCTGTGTTACCCGTCAGAGCCTTCCACACACCTGTGTCCCCGTCAGAGCCTTTCCACACATCTGCGTCCCCGTCAGAGCCTTTCCAGACATCTGTGTCCCCGTCAGAGCCTTTCCAGACATCTGTGTCCCCATCAGCCTTTCTGCACATCTGTGTCCCCATCAGCCTTTCCGCACATCTGTGTCCCCTTCAGAGCCTTTCCACACATCTGTGTCCCCATCAGAGCCTTTCCGCACATCTGTGTCCCCATCAGAGCCTTTCCACACATCTGTGTCCCCATCAGAGCGTTTCCACACACCTGTGTCCCCGTCAGAGCCTTTCCACACACCTGTGTCCCCGTCAGAGCCTTTCCACACACCTGTTTCCCCGTCAGAGCCTTTCCACACATCTGTGTCCCCATCAGCCTTTCCGCACATCTGTGTCCCAGTCAGAGCCTTTCCACACATCTGTGTCCCCGTCAGAGCCTTTCCACACACCTGTGTCCCCGTCAGAGCCTTTTCAGACATCTGTGTCCCCATCAGAGCCTTTCCGCACATCTGTGTCCCGTCAGAGCTTTTCCACACATCTGTGTCCCAATCAGCCTTTCCGCACATCTGTGTCCCTTTCAGAGCCTATCCACACATCTGTGTCCCCATCAGAGCGTTTCCACACACCTGTGTCCCCGTCAGAGCCTTTCCACACATCTGTGTCCCTGTCAGAGCCTTTCAAAACATCTGTGTCCCCATCAGCGCCTTTCTGCACACTTGTGTCCCCATCAGAGTCTCTCCAATATCAGTGTCCCCCATCAGAGCCTTTCCACACATCTGTGTCCACATCAGAGTCTCCCAAATATCAGTGTCCCCAATATCAGTGTCCCCCATCAGAGTCTCCCCAATATGGGTCCTCAATGAGAGTCTCACCAAGATCAGTGTCCCCCATCAGACCCTTTCCACACATCTGTGTTCACATCAGTGCCTCCCCAATATGTGCTCCTATCAGAACCTCCTCAATATCAGTGATAAAAGCAGCTGTTTTTAAAAGCTAGCAGATTGGCAGTGCTGTGTCTGCAGTATTGGCAGAGTCTGGGTGAGCTGTGGGTCAAAGAAAACACACAAGGGGGCCAGATGTGGGCCAGGGTTTGGGGACCCCCGGTTTAGCACATCTAGCACAATAAAATAAACATCCCCAGTAAATGGTTAACAATTTTACCCCAACACTTCTAGTTTACAACTTTAAATGCTGCTGTCTACTGTTCTCTGAGTGCTGCTTCCCTGAACTTTTGGTTTTTACAGGAACAGTGGACAGTGTAGTCTCCAGCCAGTCTGTTAGCTTGGAGAGGGCAAGCGGAGGGGAGTGCCTTGTTATTCTAGCCGGGTGGTCTCCAAACTGTGGCCTTGGGGGCCCAGATGCAGCCATTTGCTTGCTTTTATCCAGCCCTCGGGGCAGTATCCCCCCCTCCCTTCAGCAACAGTGGGGCATAGGTCCTGGCACTGACACCAATGATGGGGCACTCTTCTTCTCACTGATCCCTATGATGGGGCACTATTCTTCCCAATGACACCAATGATGGGACACTATTCCTCCCATTGACACATACGATGGGGCTCTATTCCTCTCATTTATAGCAATGATGGGGCACAATTCCTCCCACTGACACCAATGATGGTGCACTATTTTTCCCACTGATACCAATGATGGGGCACTATTCCTTCCATTGACACCAATAATGGGACTTTAGTCCTTCCACTGACACCAATGATGGCACACTATTCCTCCCACTGACACCAACTATGAGGTACTATTCCACCAGCTGACATCAATGATGGGGCACTATTCTCCCCCACTGACACCAATGATGGGACACTATTCCTCCCACTGACACCATCGATGAGGTACTATTTCACCAGCTGACACCAATGATGGGGCACTATTCCTTCCACTGTCACTAATGATGGGACACTATTCCTCCCACTGACACTAATGATGGGACACTATTCCTCCCACTGACACTAATGATGGACACTATTCCTCCCAGTGACACTAATGATGGGACACTATTCCTTCCACTAACACCAATGATGGGGCACCATTCTTGCCACTGAAACTAATGATGGGACAATATTCCTCCCACTGACACTAATGATGGGACACTATTCCTCCCACTGACACTAATGATGGGACACTATTTCTTCCACTGACACTAATGATGGGACACTATTTCTTCCACTGACACTAATGATAAGACACTATTCCTCCCACTGACACTAATGATGGGACACTATTCCTTCCACTGCCACTAATGATGGGACACTATTCCTTCCACTGCCACTAATGATGGGACACTATTCCTCCCACTGACACCCAACAATAAGGCACTATTCCACCAGCTAACACCAATGATGGGACACTATTCCTTCCACTGACACCATGATGGGACACTATTTCTCCCACTGACACTAATATCGGGACACAATTCCTTCCACTGACACTAGTGATGGGTCACTATTCCCTCCACTGACATAAATAATAGGACACTATTCCTTCCACTGACACTAATGATGGGGCACTATTCCCCCCACTGACACGACTAATGGGACACTATTCCTTCCACTGACACTAATAATGGGACAGATTTCCTCCCACTGACTCCAACGATGAGGCACTATTCCACCAGCTGACACCAATGATTGGGTACTCTTCCCGCCACTGACACTAAGTATGGGACACTATTCCTCCCCCTGACACCAACGATGGGGCACTATTTCACCAGCTGACACCAATGATGGGGCACTATTCCTTCAACTGACACTAATGATAGGACACTATTCCTTCCACTGACACAACAGATAGGACACTATTCCTTCCACTGACACTAATGATGGCACACTATTACTCCCAGTGGAACTGTTTGACAGCTGAGCGGCCCGCTCAGAGAAGGAAGGGCTGAGCCCAGCCCTGACAGTACCCCCTCCTCAATGACCCCTCCCTCTCGGAGGACCACTGGGTTTGAGGGGAAAACGTCTATGGAAATCACGGAGGAGGACAGGGGCATGTACGTCCGAGGATGAGACCCAAGAGCGTTCCGCCGAACCGTACCATCTCCAATGCACCAGGTACTGTATGCGCCCACAGAACATACGGGAGTCAACAATGTACTTCATACTCCTCATGGTTCTCAACCTGTATAGGGTGAGGACATGGCACCGAGGTGGCAAAACGGTTGCAGACCAAAGGTTTCAATAAGGAGACATGAAACACATTAGAGATACGTATACTGGAAGGAAGGTCCAACGCGTAAGCCACTGGGTTAATCCTGCGAAGGATACGGAAAGGCCCAATAAACTGAGGTGCGTACTTCAGAGAAGGAACACGAAGTCGGAGGTTGCAAGATGACAGCCAGACCCTGTCCCCAACCTGGTAGGAAGGTGCAGGCAGGCGTCTGCAGTCAGCATGGAGTCTGTACCTATCGTTAGCATGTCGCAAAGCCTCCTGGACTTGTGCCCAAGTGGAACGAAGACCACGGAGATGCTCCTCTAACGCAGGAATACTCTGCGAAACAAATGAGTCAGGCAACATGGAAGGTTGGAAACCATAGTTCGCCATAAACGGGACAAACGGGAAGCAGAATTCAAGGCATTATTGTGAGCAAACTCCGCCCATGGTAAAAGGTCTGACCAGTTGTTGTGATGGTCAGAAATATAGCCACGTAGGAATTGCTCCAAGGACTGATTGGCTCGTTCTGCGGCCCCATTAGACTGTGGGTGATAGGCAGAGGAGAAAGCAAGCTAAATTCCCAACTGTGCACAAAAGGCTCGCCAGAACCGGGACACAAACTGACCTCCCCTGTCTGAGACAATGACCTTGGGTAGGCCATGTAAGAAAAAAATCTCCCGAGCAAAAATGGAAGCCAGTTCCTTAGACGTAGGCAACTTCTTAAGTGGAATACAGTGAGACAATTTCGAGAACCGGTCAACCACCATAAGGATAAATGTGTTACCCTGGGAGTTGGGTAACTCCACAATGAAGTCTATAGACAGGTGGGACCAGGGACTCTCTCCATTGGGTATAGGTTGTACGAGGCCCACAGGAAGGTGTCGTGGAGTCTTACTCTGAGCACACACGGAACAGGCAGCTATGAAGGCGGATACATCAGCACGTAGATTAAAGCCTCGTACACACGACCGGTTTTCTCTGCAAGAAACAACAAGAAAACTGTTGGGAGAGCTTTCTTGCCGAGAAAACCATTCGTGTGTATGTTTTATCGTTGAGAAAACTGCCAGGAATCTCGAAGAGAAAAATGGAGAACCTGCTCTCAATTTTCTCGTCAGGATTCACGTTTTTCTCGTCGGGAATCTCGTCGGCCTGTTTTGCGACGAGAAAAACGGTCGTGTGTATGCTTTTCCGAGTCTGCTCAGAATCAAGTATGAGACGGGAGCGCTTCTTCTGGTAAAATGAGCGTTCGTAATTGAGATAGCACATTCGTCACGCTGTAAATTATTGCATCGTTTAAATGTTGCACATTTAAATCTTCTTTAGAATGGTACAATAATGAAAAATAATTAACTTGTTTTGCTGCTGATATTCACACAGAGTTCTGACTAACATTTTTAAACATTTTTCATGCTGATCTCATGAATATTTTGTTATATTATATAGAGCAAGATCTCCTTAATATTTATATATTTTTAATTTTGAATACAGATCTTAATTTTAAATGATTATTTAATTTCTAGTGAACTCCATGATTCGAATTTTAATTTTGTTGTGTCAAGTTTACCAAATTAATTTTATTATCTTGTATTTTTGGACCTTCAAGGAGATTGTTTTGTATTATCTATCCCTTTTTTAGTATAAATGTATCTGCCTACTCCAAAGCTAATTTTTTTATTTTTAGAAAAACCCATAATCAAGTATTAACTGTAAAAAAAAACATTTATTCTGGTATATAACAAAATAAGTAGAAGGCAGCGCTGGAGAACCTGCTGCCATTTGTGCATCCATGGGACCCCAGAGCACACATCAACCCTGTGTGGACAATAAAATTGGGAGCTTGAGAAGCACATCAGTTGTGAGCACCATCTGGTCCTGAACTCCCAGAGGTCAGGAACAGCAGCAGGTGAGATACATGTCCAAAGACTGTGGTACTACAACAGGCTGCCTTCTGTCAGACCACATTGAAGCAAGGCCATCACTTCCTGGTCTTCTTGGCAGCCTTCCCTGCAACCTTCTCTGCAGCCTTCCTTCTGCGTGTGGCTGGAGACTGTGCCACTGGAGGTGTACTCGTGTCAGGAGGAGGAGAGGGAGGTGGAGGAGAAGGGGGTGGAGGAGAAGAAGGAGGTGGAGGAGGAGGAGGTTGAGGTTGTGAAAGCTGGGCGACCTCATATATGGCCGTATTGGGGGTAATTCTCCCCATCACCCCCTTGTTCAGTAAGCCAAGCAGCAGGGGCTCACATGGGAGGCATTGTTCCATGCTCATAGTTTGAAATTTGGCCCCAACTAGACCGGCATAGGCCTCTACGGTGGTTGTTGGCTCCTGGAGGGTGGCATGTGCCTCTCTAATCAGGGCCATTGCTGCCTGGCTGGTGGTCCTCTCCCTCCTGGTCCTTCTTGTAAGGCGGATGGGAGGCACCTGCGATCTGGTCCTGCTACTTGGCCCTGCCACCTCCTGTGTGCCAGTGGGCACTGCCTCCTCCTGGCTCACGGTGGGCCCTGCCTCCTCCTGGCTCACAGTGGGCCCTGCCTCCTCCTGCCTGACACTTTCCAGACCCTCATCCTGGTTGATGTCATCCTGTGTATGAAAAAGGGACATAGTTTTAGTTTTTGGTTCATCAATCACACACAATTTTCAGCTCATGACTGTTGCAAATTGAATGTAAATCAATAGAAAAGATTATCATTATGACCCCAGCAGTTTTCATTCTTCTCCCCAAATTTTTGGGTCTCTACTGTCTATTGAAATTTAGAACACTTTTTTAACAAACATTGTTTTTTTTCTTTCCATATTAACATTTTTTTTGCTGCATTAATTTTATCACAATAAATGTTTATAAAATACTATACCTGGCTCCAGATGTCCAAATCAGGTTCTTCCAGGATGGCTGCCTCCTCTTGCTCCAGAGAAGGCTCAGGTTGGTTGCAGGGAAGTCTGGGGGGAAGACTGGACAGTGACGTCCTTGCTTCAAGGTGGTCATTCAGAAAGGACATCCTGCTGTAGTACCACAAAGTCGGGACATATACATCCGCTGCCAGGGGCGTAGTGTGGGGGGGACAGGGGGGAAGTCGCCCCGGGCGCAAAATTTTGAGGGGCGCAGCAGCAGGCGGCAGGTTACCTGCAGCTCTTCTCCTGTGCTGTGCAGTCTAGGAGACTGAAGTTGTGGTGCAGTCCCGGCTTAGGCTCCAGCTGTGACACTGACACAGCAGTGAGTAAATGAACACTGAAGACCATCCATGATGATCCCAGGAATTGTGACCGTGCGGAGACTGGGGGGAAGGAGGAGGGCAGGCGACTCACAAGGCATCCTTTCCATTACACGCCACTCCCCACACACGAGGTCCAGGATCCAGGCATGTGCGACATGCTTTCCGTCCACTTAGCCCGCCCCAAAGCCCAGGCTTCCAACAACCGCTGCTTCTCCTGAGTCTGCCTGTGCCTGTCAGCAGTGTGCTGCTACACGGCCCCGGTGTTTCTCAAAAGGACATCAGCACTCTGACCCTGCACCAACCACCCAGGACTGGAGGAAACCGGGGCCAGGAGGAAGAGGATGAGGCATCATCCACACAGACAGAAGCCACTCCTCACCGACAGTTGCACGGACATTGTGAGTACTCCTCCACAGAGGAAAGCTCTGTACGGGATGATGGCAGCCAGAGGGGGGCTGGGGCTGAGCTCTGAACTGGAATCTGTGGGAAAGAGAGCTTTGTATTTGAGGGGGGGAGAGATGTACACAGCGCACCCCCCTCAACCTTGCACTCCGCACACAGTGCACCCCCCTCAACCCTGCACTCCGCACACAGCGCACCCCCCTCAACCCTGCAACCCACACACAGCGCACCCCTCTCCACCCTGCAAGCCCCACACAGCTCACCTTACTAAACCCTCAAAGCCACACACAGCGCACCCCCCTCAACCCTGCAACCCACACACAGCGCACCCCCCTCAACCCTGCACGCCACACACAGCGCAGCCCTCTCCACCCTGCAAGCCCCACACAGCTCACCTTACTAAACCCTGCAAGCCACACACAGCGCACCCCCCTCATCCCTGCAAACCACACACAGCGCACCCCCCATCCCTGCAAGCCACACACAGGGCACCCCCTCACCCCTGAAAGCCACACACAGTGCACCCCCTCATACCTGCAAGCCACACACAGCGTCCCCCTCAACCCTACAAGCCACACACAGCGCCCCCCCCAACCCTGCATGCCACACACAGCGCACCCCCCTCCACCCTGCACGCCACACACAGCGCACCCTTCTCAACCCTGCACGCTGTACACAGCGCTCCCCCTCTACCCTGCACGCCACACACAGCTAAACCCTGCATTCAGTAAACAGCACACCTCTCAACCCTGCACTCCATACAGAGTGCACCTCTGAACCCTGCATTATGTACAAAGCACATCCCTCAGCCTTGCACTCAATACACAGCGCACCCCTCAACCCTCATTGCTAATAATTAGCTCTAGTTCTTCTTTTCTGTCTATTGGCGGGTCCCGTCACTTCCGCAGTCTGTGGTGTGCAGGCAGTGAGATGATGTGCTGTAACCTTAAGCAGCAAATCAGTGGGTTGTAATGATGTGCTGTAACCTCTAGCAACCAATCAGTGAGCTGTAATGATGTGCTGCAATGTCTAGCAACCAATTGGGGAGCATTAATAATGTGCAATAACCTCTAGCAACCAGTGAGTGGTAATGATGTGCAGTAACCTTCAGCAACCAATTAGTAAAGAGTAATGATCTGCTGTAATCTCTAACAACCAATCAGTGAGCAATAATATTTTGCAGTGACCTCTAGCAACCAATCAGTTTGTAGTAATGATGTGCAGTAACCTCTAGCAAACAATGGGTAAGCGGTAATTATGTGCAGTATCGTCTAGCAACCAATCAGTGAGCAATAATAAGGTATGTAGTGGACAGTGTAGGAATCAGGTGGGTCAGTGTAGTGGTCAGTATAGCAATCAGATAGGTCAGTTTAGTGGTCGGTGTAAGAATCAGGCAGGTCAGTATAGGAATCAGGTAGGTTAGTATAGTGGTCAAGTAGGTCGGTGTGAGAATCAGGTTGGTCAGTACTACTGTACTAGCTATAGGGACTCAGAGTGTTAAAAAGCTGTGGGTTAGGGGGGCGCAAATCTCTTGCCCTGCCCCGGGCGCTGACAACCCACGCTACGCCACTGTCCGCTGCTGCTGCTCCTGACCTCTGAGAAGCCAGGACCCTAAAGCGCTCAGTCCTGTATATGCCTCTCAAGCTCCCAATTTTACTATCCACCTGTTGGATGATTGCTGTGGGTACCCTGGTATGCACAAATGGGAGCAGGCTCTCCAGCGCTGCTTTCCTTACACCTTTTTTCCGGTGAATGGGGTTTTTGGTCTCCCACAGAGCGGGCAGCTCCCTTAACCGATCGACGAATTCCCCAAGGAAATCTTTTTCCAAGAAAACATCTAATATGTCCTTGGCGGAGATGGTGGACATATTGCTCAAGTCGGATTATGATGCAAAGCATGGGCCGTATACCCACCCTAATGTAAGGAAGGCCAAAATTAGGAAGAAAGTAGTGAAAAGTCTGAAGAGACATTTTGGGGTGAAAAGAAAGGAGCAGCTTAGAAAGAGGTGGTCTGACCTGAAACTGAGGGAGCCGGAGCAGTTAAGGAGTATTAAGAGAATGCTAGAAAAAAGTAAGTACTTCTCCTGTGTTCCTATTATTGTATTTCAGAACTTGCATGTTGCTCCATGTTGTTGCTTTTTACTATTGGACCTTAGAAAATGTAATCTCGCCAAATTTAGTGGGCCCAGTAATCGTTCGTTACAGACACATCGTTCACCCACTACATACGATGTTTTGAGAAGATACAGGGTTAAAATAATTTAGACATGCCTGTTTTTATTCCATAAATGTTATTACATTGTTGTCTAGATGATGTGTTTGGAACTAGAATGAAATGCAAACTTGAATCAGTGTAAAGGAGAGGACACTCAGCAGCTGTTTACACATCTGCACTCTGGAGCACTATAGTGTGGGCCACCAGAACAACCTTTTTAGGGTACCCCACACAGGTGCATCAGTGTATTCTTGGGGTGTCTCCATGTGTAAAACTTGTCCCAAAAAGGTGAATAGTCAAGATTTGTTTATTTTTAAATAATGTCTTCAGCTTGTAACTCTGCCCAAACAGACACTTGTACCCCACTTCCAAGCAATATATCATGTTCCTATTTTTCCATGAAATATCTGTGTGCTAATTATACCTTTTGTCTCATTCTTATAGGGGAGAGAAGACTGGGAGGACACCGCTCCAGGGAGCACAGGAACCCCACACCTCAGAGAGAACCCCAACCGCACCAAGAACTAGGCTTGTGCAATTAGTTTCGTAACAAATCGAAATTCGTCCGAATTTAGCAACTTTCGGACATTCGGAAGCATTAGCATTTCCAAACAAAGCAATTACGAATAAAACCGAATAAATTATATGTATTATAATTATATTATAATGTCTTCGGCATAATTCGTTATGAAAAAAGTTACGAATGTACGAATCCATTCGAAGCACAATAACACTCTGCTCTGCTCTCTGCTTCTCCCTCACCGTGCTGAACTCCCTCTCAAAATGGTGTACAGGGGCGGAGGCTATAGCCGCATGTAAAAAACGAAAGTAAAATACGAGATTTCGAATCGTTACAAATAACTGCTATGTATTTAGAAAAGTACAAATCCATTCGAAGCACGTTAGGCATAATAGGCAGCGTCGTTGTGAGAGAGACACGGAAAATTACGAATCAACGAATCCAAAAAAAGTTACGAAAGTAGGAGTTGTGTCCAGAATCAACAAAAAACAATGTACTCTACCGAAAGTAAGAATTATATATCAACTAAAAATAAGGCTTACATTAATACGAATCATTCCGATTCAACGAAAAATGTCGCTTGCGAAAATACGAATTAGTCCGAACATGAAAAATCCTGTCTAGCAAAATTACGAACGATTACGAATCAACAGGACCGAAAAGAAACAAACCGAAACTAAACAAATTTTTCCGTTGTGCACAAGTCTACCAAGAACCCCAACCTGAGGATGTGGAGGAAGTAGAAGTGGAGGAAGGAGAAGTGGAGGAAGGAGAAGTGGATGACGTGGTGGAAATTGTCACCACAACAGGTCAGTGTCTGTCACCACAGCTTCAGGTAAGAGATGTAGGCCTGCAGAGTTATAATACCTTTTATTTTATTTTTTAAAGTCCTCGTTTCTCTAGTGATAGTGCCCAAAGAATCATCCAGCAAGTTATGGAGTGTAGTAGTGAACTGGACAGAATGAAGAAAAGGATGAATGTTATGGAGCAAACATTTAAGAACATCATTGATGTTTTGGGGCGAATTGAATGAAGCCTTTTTCTAGTTTTCTATGTTTTATAGTCTAAATTTTATCACTTTTAACAATCAAGCCAAAATTTGAAGATGCACACAGTGTGTCAACAGGTGCCATCTGCCATCAGGGGATATCCATGTACGGGTTTTGTGGGTGCAACCCCTTCCTCGCATCTCAAGTAGGTGAAAGGAAGAAGAGGTTGCACCCCCAAAACACGTCCATTGATTACCCATAATGGCAGATAGCATATGTTGACAATAGGGATCAGGAGGGAAATACCCCTTTTTTAAAACCCTAAAAATTGTGTGCATCTTCAAATTTTGGCTTGTTCTGGGGTGACAACATCCCATATTATGAAGGGCAGATAGAGACATTGTTACTAAAATAGAATGTCTGATATTGCCGAGAGGTTTACAATGTTGTATTTTGTTGTATGGTAATGAGAGTTTTGTATTTTCTTACCAAAAAAAAAAGACCTGTTTATGGGCAAAAAAATAAATAAGAATCTTTTATAACAGCAAAAATTTTAGATTTACCATGTGTGAATGTGCACAGAGTAAAATTTATGAACATCAGCAAAGTGTAGCTTCTTTATCAAATCCGCTATAACCTTTTTTGTGTATATTTTTGGTGTTACCAGTGAAATGGTTGTTATTTACTAAAGGAAAATACACTTGGCACTACAAGTGCACTAGGAAAAACTAGGAGACAGCTAAAAGAAACACAAGCAATACATCCAAAAAACAGATTAAACCAGATTTTTTTTTTGTTTGTAAAAAAAGTTTTATGCATTGCCTGGCATAGGAATTGCCCCCCTACCCGTGAAATCTTCGACATATTTCTGCCAAACCTCACGGCGTTTTGGGGGGGCAAGCCAGGACGGCCAGATTCAAGGCCCGGCAAAAGATTGTCCACCGAAAGTCCAGCCTCAGGCCCAATTAAGACCATATAATTTGGGGACTTGATGCACAAATAATTATGCAGCACGCAGCAACAGAATACGATGTAGTTCAGTTTGTACTCCGCCAAGTTTATTGGTGTCATGAAAAGGCGGAACCGGCTGGCCATTATCCCGAAGGCATTCTCCACAAGTCTTCGGGCCCTGGCCAGCCAGTAGTTGAACACCCTCCTCTCCGGGGTCAGGGTCCTTTGGGGAAATGGCCTCATGAGATGTGGTGCAAGTCCAAAGGCTTCATCAGCCAAAAACACAAAGGGGAGTCCTTCAACATTCCCTGCATCCGGTGGCAATGCAAGGTCGTCACTCTGGAGACGGAGGGCAAACTCCGTCTGGCTTAAGGCTCCCCCATCGGACATCCGGCCGTTCTTCCCCACATCCACATATAGGAATTCATACTGTGCTGACACCACCGCCATCAGCACGATGCTATGAAACCCCTTATAATTGAAGAAATAGGACCCAGACCGGGGTGGTGGCACGATGCGGACGTGCTTCCCATCTATTGCCCCTCCGCAGTTGGGGAAGTCCCACCGCGTGGGAAAATGGGATGCCACAGTCTGCCATTCCTGTGGCATGGAAGGAAGCTGTGGAGTCAAACAAGATAAACAAATATTACTACTTTTGCACATAACATTGCAAGCAGATTATACAAAAATACATTCTTGGCCAACATCAGTAGAACTTTCAGTTTAATGTGTTTTTAAATACTAAAATAGAAGGCTCAAGTATCATATTCATCACCCCCTCTGATGGCCCATTGTAAAAATATTTTGGGGGGGCTAGATGAGTTTGTGAACCCCCCAAAGAAAAAAGGAAAATATACATTTGTAATCATTTTAGGGGGTGTTTAGGGGGGGGGGGGGGTAAAGCACTACAATGGAGCTGACAAAACACATTGGGAAGTGACTAGGCTAGGTGTGTATGGGCCCAGGATAGCATGCTGGAGAGGTTAGTGAATGGAAATATGCATGGAGGACAAAAAAGGGGCATTAAAAGCTTACAGCATGCATGGGGACAAAGGGGACATTCCAAGCATATTACAATCATGGTAATTAGGGAAGGATGAAAGAAATACAATACATTAGCATACATGAAGTACACAGAATGTAATGTTAAAGGAAAAAACTTACCCTAATATAGTCCTCCTGCAGGACTTGGATGATGGCAGAACAGGTGTCTGGAATTATGAGTCCCAGTCGCCAGGTAGCGTAACGTGACGATGAGCCTCTGCTCAGCACTGATGGCTTCCCGCATAACGGTGTCCTGCCTGGTGATATAGGGGGACACCAAAGCCAAAAGATGCTGAAAAAGGGAATCAGACATCCTAAGAAAATTCCTGTAGTCATCAGGATTATTCTCCTGGATCTCCCGCAGCAGAGGCATATGACAGAATTGGTCCCACTGGAGCAACCAATTCTTGGTCCATGAATTCCTCCTCACCCTGTTCATGGACTCGTCTTGGTCCAAGACAAGCAGACCAACACCAAGCGCCCGCACAGCACGAACTCTACGACGAGAACGTACCCGCGACATGGCTAGAAGACGGTCGTCTGATCAGAACGTACTAAACAGAACGCACTTAAGAACAGCAACGCACTGTAAAACAGATACGACCTGAGTACACGCTCTGAAAGACAAATACGAACCCACAAGCACAAACTGAACCACAGAAAACGAATTGAAAGCATGAAGACTGAAAAGCACAAATCGTCTCTTCCCAAACTTTTACTAACACACGGTAACACAAGATCACTTAACTTCCCCTTTATACTGCCGTCGTTCGTGCTGTACATGACCGCGCTTTACAACGACGAGATTTGGAATTGACAGTGTGTATGCAAGGAAAGCTTGACAAGAAGCTCGTCAAGTTTGACAAGAATCTCGTCGAGAAAAACAACGTTTTTTTTTACGACGAGATTCTCGGTCATGTGTACGAGGCTTTAGCCACCAGAATTGTTGGGAAATGGCCCGAAAAAGTTGATTCTTCCCAGGGTGGCCAGCAGCTTTGGGAGAATGGTGAGTCTGGAGCACGGCAGTACAGAGACTCTCTGGGACAAAGCAGCGGTCACAAGGTTTCTCAGGAGGAGCATCAACCTGAGCAGAAAGAATGTTGTCACCCAAAGGAGAAGTAAGACTGGTGTGAACCGTAGCCAGAATACGATCAGGAGGAATCACAGGAACCGACTCCATCTTGGAAGTGGGGGAAAATTACAGCTCGACAAGAAAAGAGCCCATTGCGCCCTTCTGGGAGAGAGGCACTTAGCCTCAGACAAGAATGTGAGATTCTTATGGTCAGTAAGAATGAGAACCGACACAGTGTTACCTTCGAGGAGATGTCTCCATTTTTTCAGGGCTAAAATGATCGCCAACAGCTCTCTGTCACCAATCTCATAATTGCACTCCGCAGGTGACAATTTCTTGGAAAAGTAGCCACATGGATGCATAGCGCTGTCAGAGCTTGGACATTGAGACAGAAGGGCGCCAACTCCAGTCTCAGAAGCATCAACTTCAAGGATAAAAGGCAACGTAGGACCAGGATGTGCCAACACAGGAGCAGAAACAAAGGCAGCCTTAAGACTCTCAAGCCTCGTACACATGACCGATTTTCTCGTCGTAAAAAACCCGTCGTTTTTCTCGACGAGATTATTGTCAAGCTTGACGAGCTTCTTGTCAAGCTTTCCTTGCATACACACTGTCAATTCCAAATCTCGTCGTTGTTCTGCGCGGTCATGTACAGCACATACGACGGCAGTATAAAGGGGAAGATCGATTTCAATGGCGCCACCCCTTGGGCTGCTTTTGCTGATCTCGTGTTACTGCGTGTGAAGTAAAAGTTTGGGAAGAGACGATTCGTGCTTTTCAGTCTTCGTGCTTTCAGTTCCTTTTCTGCGGTTCAGTTTGTGCTTGTGGGTTTGTATCTTGTCTTTCAGGGCGTGTAGGCAGGTCGTATCTGTTTTACAGTGCGTTCTTGCCCGTTCGTTTCTGATTTTCAGTTCGTTCTTCATAGGCCTTGCTGTTCTTAAGTGTGTTCTGTTTAGTACTTTCTGATCAGACGACCGTCTCCTAGCCATGTCGCGGGTACGTTCTCGTCATAGAGTTCGTGCTGTGCGTGCGCTTGGTGTTGGTCTGCTTGTCTTGGACCAAGACGAGTCCATGAACAGGGTGAGGAGTTCATGGACCAATAATTGGTTGCTCCAGCGGGACCAATTCTGTCATATGCCTCTGCTACGGGAGATCATGGAGAATAATCCTGAAGACTACAGGAATTTTCTGTGGATGTCTGACCCCGTTTTTCAGCATCTGTTGGCTTTGGTGTCCCCCTATATTACCAGGCAGGACACCATTATGCGGGAAGCTATCAGTGCTGAGCAGAGGCTCATCGCCACGTTACGCTACCTGGCGACAGGGAGAAGTCTGCAGGACCTGAAGTTCACGACAGGCATCTCCCCCCAGGCTCTAGGCGTCATAATCCCAGAGACCTGTTCTGCCATTATCCAAGTCCTGCAGGAGGACTATATTAGGGTAAGTTTTCTCCTTTAACATCACATTCTATGTATTTCATGTATGCTAATGTATTGTATATCTTTCATCCTTCCCTAATAGTGATGAGCCGAACACCCCCGGGTTCGGTTCGCACCAGAACCCGCGAACGGACCGAAAGTTCGTACGAACATTAGAACCCTAATAAATACAATGGATGCGCACGTTCGAATTCTAAAGTGCTAATTATAACAACTATTATGCATGTTATTGTCCTAAAAAGGGTTTGGGAACCCGGGTTGTGCACCAGGGGACATGTATCAATGCAAAAAGAAGTTTTAAAAACGGTCGTTTTTCGGGAGCAGTCATTTTAATGATGCATAAAGTGAAAAAAAAAAGTCAAATATTCCTTTAAATATCGTACCTGGGGGGTGTCTAAAGTATGCCTGTGAAGTGCCACGTGTTTCCCGTGTTTAGAACTGTCCCTGCACAAAATGACACTTCTAAAGGAAAAAAAAGCCATTTAAAACTGCTTGCGGCTTTAATGTAATGTCTGGTCCCGGTAATATGGATGAAAATCTTTAAGAAAAATGGCATAGCTACCCCATGACCCCCCCCCCCCCACCCCAGCCCATTACCAGCCCCTTTGGGTCTTGTATGGATATTAAGGGGAACCCCGCACATAAAATAAAAAAGGCCCTATATACTCTGAACAGCCGTATACAGGCGGTGCATACAAGACAGGGACTGTAGGTTTGTTCTTATGTACAATCTGTTTGTAATTTTGAACAGGTACATTGTTGAAGTGTAGCTCCAGCCCAAAAATCTATTTTTAAACTTTTTGGAAAACATAGGTAAGGGTTATCACCCCTGTAACATTTGTTTTGCTGTCTGTGCCCCTGTTCAGAACATTTCACCTCACTTTCCGTCCCAATGACAACTGTTTTTGAAATGTGGTGTTTTTCTTGAAACAAGGATTGCTGATAAAGCATCAGTACAGAGGAGACACCTTTCTCCCATATTTATTCTTACAGGAGAGAATTTTCCTTCCTAGTGGTAGATTTCCTCTCACTTCCTGTTGTCTTCTTGCGTTTGCAAGTAGGAGTCGTTTGTAAGTTGGATGTTTGAAAGTAGGGACCTGCCGTATATACTCTGCAGAAATAGGCCCCTTAGTTGTTGGTGTTGGCACAACACTGTAAGCACTCACAGTTACTCTTGGTTGGTGCTGGAACGCCCTGCTGTCAACTATTATATCAGGAATTTTAATTACATATAATTGTTGAACAGTGGTAGTAAAAATTGGGCCTTTGATGGTGGTGCTGGTGCCACAACACTGTAAGCCCTGACAGTTACTCTTGGTGGGTGCAGCAATGGGCCCTGCTGTGAATTATTAGATCAAGAATTGTAATTGCATGCCCCTGTTGAACAGGGGCTGAAAAATTGGGCCTTTCGTGGTGGTGGTGGTGGTGGTGGTGTTGCCACAACACTGTAAGCCCTCAGAGTTACTCTTGGTGGGTGCAGGAATGGGCCCTGCTGTGAATTATTAGATCAAGAATTGTAATTGCATGCCCCTGTTGAACAGGGGCTGAAAAATTGGGCCTTTCGTGGTGGTGGTGGTGGTGGTGGTGTTGCCACAACACTGTAAGCCCTCAGAGTTACTCTTGGTGGGTGCAGGAATGGGCCCTGCTGTGAATTATTAGATCAAGAATTGTAATTACATGCCCCTTTTGAACAGGGGCTGAAAAATTGGGCCTTTCGTGGTGGTGGTGGTGGTGGCGTTGCCACAACACTGTAAGCCCTCAGAGTTACTCTTGGTGGGTGCAGCAATGGGCCCTGCTGTGAATTATTAGATCAAGAATTGTAATTGCATGCCCCTGTTGAACAGGGGCTGAAAAATTGGGCCTTAGGCACTGGTGGCACAACACTACAACCCCCTCACAGATACTGTACTTGGAGCACAGCAATGAGCCCTGTTGCAAAGTATTGCTTCAAAAACTGTAATGACACGCCCCTGTTAAACAGGGGCTGAAAAATTGGGCCTTAGGCACTGGTGCCACAACACTCCAACCCCTCACAGATACTGTACTTGGAGCACAGCAATGAGCCCTATGGCAAATTATTGCTAAAAAAACTGTAATTACACGCCCCTGTAAAACAGGGGCTGAAAAATTGGGCCTTAGCCACTGGTGGCGGCACCCATAAACAAAAATGATCTTCCAAGCTATCATCATCAATCGTATCATTGAGGACTCGGAGGAGGAGGATAGCCAGTCAACATAACAGCACAGGCACTCAGCATCAGCATCAGTCTTGAAGGGATGTGACATGTTAAAATCAATTAGTCTGTTATATCAGCATCAGGTGTGTGGTAGCTGGTGGTGATCCAAGACTGGTTCATCTTGATGAAAGTCAGTCGATCAACCGAGTCGGTGGACAGGCGCACCCTGTGATCCGTGACAAATCCTCCAGCAGCACTGAATGTGCGTTCCGAAAGAACGCTGGATGCAGGACAGGCCAGTAGCTCAATTGCATACTGTGCAAGCTCTGGCCAGTGATCCATCCTCAAGACCCAGTAAGCCAGAGGATTTTCGGTGGGGAAGGTGTCCAAGTCTGACCTTGCCCCTAGATATTCCTGCACCATGTTTATCAGACGCTGGCGATGGTTGCTGGAACCGATCATACTTTGGGGCTGCGGACTAAAGAATTGTCTGAACGCATCGGTCAGACGGCCACCTTCCCCACCGCTCCTTCTTTGACTGGCCGAAGCCTCAGCAACTCGTTGTCCAGGACCAGGAGTTTGTAACCTCCCAGTCTCTGGGAACGCGTTGCACAGACCTTTCTGCAAGGCCTCCCGGAGTTGTCTCATCCTCTGCTCCCTCTGCGACGGTAACATAAGGTCCGCAACCTTACCCTTGTACCGTGGATCAAGGAGAGTGGCCAGCCAGTAATGGTCCCTCTCCTTGATCCGAAGAATACGAGGATCCTTCCGCAGACTTTGCAGGATCAGGGAGGCCATGCAGCGTAGGTTTGCTGAGGCATTCGCTCCGGAGTCCTCTGGGTCACTAAGGACGACATGATCCGCAGCCACCTCCTCCCAGCCACGTACAAGTCCACTGGTTTCTTGGGACTGTAAATCATCCCTAAAAGACTGCTGCTGATGATGCTGAGTGCCAGCCTCCACCTCCATGCTGACACAATCCTCCTCCTCCTCCTCCTCCTCCTCCTCCTCTTCCTGTGCGATGGGTGGGACAGAAGGAACACTGTCTGGGTAAAGGGGGCCTTGAGAGGCAAGGAAGTCCTCCTCTTCCTGCCTCTGTTCTGCCTCAAGTGCCCTGTCCATTATTCCACGCAGCGTGTGCTCCAACAGGTGGACAAGAGGTACAGTGTCACTGATGCATGCACTGTCACTGCTCACCATCCTCGTGGCCTCCTCAAATGGTGCCAGGACAGTGCATGCATCCCTGATCATGCCCCACTGGCGTGGAGAAAAAAAACCAAGCTCCCCTGACCCTGTCCTGGTGCCGTAGTCGCACAGGTACTCATTGATGGCCCTCTGCTGCGTGTGCAGCCGCTGCAGCATGGCCAACGTTGAGTTCCACCTGGTGGGCATGTCACATATAAGGCGGTTCTTGGGCAGGTTCAACTCCTTTTGCAGCTCAGCCAGGCGAGCACTGGCATTATAAGATCTGCGGAAATGCACACAGACTTTCCTGGCCTGCCTCAGGACATCCTGTAAGCCCGGGTACCTGCCCAAGAACCGCTGCACCACCAGGTTAAGGACGTGAGCCACACAGGGCACATGGGTCAGTTGTCCCTGTCGGAGGGCGGAGAGGAGGTTGGTGCCATTGTCGCAAACCACCATTCCTGGCTTAAGCTGGCGTGGCGTCAACCACCTCTCGGCCTGGCCCTGCAGAGCAGACAGGACCTCTGCCCCAGTGTGGCTTCTGTCCCCCAAACACACCAGCGCAAGCACGGCATGGCATCTTTTTGCCTGCGTACTTGCGTAGCCCCTTGAACGCCTACGGAGCACCGCTGGTTCCGAGGACAAACCACAGGAAGAGGCCATGGAGGAAGAAGAAGAGGAGGGGGTGGAGGAGAGAGGTGTGTCACAACCAGTAGTAGCATTTTGGAGGCGTGGCGGTGGAACAACCTCCAACACTACTGCACCTTGTCCTGCATCCTTCCCAGCTGCCAAAAGAGTGACCCAATGGGCCGTGAAAGAAAGGTAACGTCCCTGTCCATGCCTGCTGGACCATGAGTCAGCGGTAATACGCACCTTACCGCTGACCGCCCTGTCCAGCGAGGCCAAGACATTGCCTTCCACATGCCGGTAGAGAGCCGGAATAGCCTTCCGTGAGAAAAAGTGGCGTTTGGGAACCTGCCACTGAGGAACCGCACATTGCACAAACTCACGGAAGGGGGCCGAGTCTACCAACTGAAAAGGCAGCAGTTGAAGCGCTAGCAATTTAGCCAAGCTAGCATTCAACCGCTGGGCATGTGGATGGCTGGGAGTGAACTTCTTTCGACGGTCCAGCAGCTGGGGCAGGGAAATTTGCCTGCTAGAATCGGACGTCGGTGTACTGCTAGCAGAGTGGCCGCAAGTACTTGGCTGTGACACACCTAATTCTACACCTTCATTCCTCTCAGTGCATGTTTCAGAGAGGACTGAAGTTATAGTGGGGTTGGAGATCCCAGCTGATGCGGTGCAAGGAGAGGTCCGCTTTGTTCTTTGGTGTGGGTCTTTGAGGTAGGCTTGCCAACGAGCTGCATGGCAGGTCAACATATGTCTGGTCAGGCATGTGGTACCCAAGCGGCTGATGTTTTGGCCACGCGATATACGCTTGAGACATATGTTGCAAACAGCAGCTGTGCGATCTGATGCACTAGCCTCAAAAAAGGCCCACACCAAAGAACTTTTTGAATGACGGGCAGAGGCAGCGCCCTGCACAGGCGGAGCTCTGCGGTGTGATTCCGTCGGTGTACTGCCCTTACGCTGGCCACCAAAGGGCATCCTGCCTCGTTGGAGATGTGCCTCCTCCTCATCCTCCTCCTCCTCCTCTCTCCTATTAGGCACCCACGTGGAGTCAGTGACCTCATCATCACCTCCCTCCTCATCACTGGAGCCAATCTGGCAGTATGCTGCAGCTGCTGGAACATGACTGCCAGATTGGTGTCCTTCTTGAGCATCCCCTCTGTCTGCTCTCACGCTACTGCCTTCCTCTAGCTGGGTTTCATCATCAGACCCTTCGAAACGCTGGGCATCCTCCTGGAGCATGTACCCAACACTGTGCTCAAACAGTTCGGGGGACTCCTCAGGAGGAGGACATGGTGGGTCTAGGGAAGGAGTGACTGATGATGAGTCTGACATTGATACCAGGGAAGAGGACGCTTTGGCAGCTGCTTTTCCAGTACCCTGAGCCTGGGTGAGAGAGGATGAGGAGGAGGAGGAGGGCTTGGTCATCCACTCTACCAAGTCTTCGGCATGATGTGGCTCAACATGTCCAGCTGCCGAAAAGAAGGACAAGCGTGTCCCATGGCCATGTGCTGATGACAATGCACCGCGTCCACGACCAGCACTGTTGCCCCCAGACACAGAGCCTGCTTGCCCTCTTTTATTGCCTCCTGACTGTCTGCCTCTCCTTGTTTGCCTTCCAGACATTCTAATAGATGGCCTGCAGGGAGATGGGAAAAAAGCAATAAGGGCTACCTTCAGGTGTCCTTCTCTGTCCCTTTACTTAAGGATTTCTAAATATGGTTGAGGATGATTGCTTTTGCACAGAATAGCACAACGACAATTTCCCTGACTGTCCAAAAAAACAAGGATTTCAAAGATGGTTGATGAGGAATGCTTTAGCACACTATAGCACAAGGAGAATTCCCTCACTGTCCTTCCCTGTCCCTAGAAACAAGGATTCGCACAGTAAAAGACACTGACACTCTCCCTACCTATAGTTTTCTGTCCCTAGAAAAAATGTTTTTTTAAAGCTCACTATAGCACAAGGAGAATTCCCTCACTGTCCTTCCCTGTCCCTAGAAACAAGGATTCGCACAGTAAAAGACACTGACACTCTCCCTACCTATAGTTTTCTGTCCCTAGAAAAAATGTTTTTTTAAAGCACACTATAGCACAAGGAGAATTTCACTCACTTTCCTTCTTTGTCCCTAGAAACAAGGATTATCACAGTGAAAGAAACTGACACTCTTCCTTCCTATAGTTTTCTGTCCCTAGAAAAAATGTTTTTTTAAAGCACACTATAGCACAAGGAGAATTCCCTCACTGTCCTTCCCTGTCCCTAGAAACAAGGATTCGCACAGTAAAACACACTGACTCTCTCCCTACCTATAGTTTTCTGTCCCTAGAAAAAATGTTTTTTTAAAGCACACTATAGCACAAGGAGAATTTCACTCACTTTCCTTCTTTGTCCCTAGAAACAAGGATTATCACAGTGAAAGAAACTGACACTCTTCCTTCCTATAGTTTT
Organism: Rana muscosa; assembly: GCA_029206835.1. Lineage (NCBI taxonomy): Eukaryota > Metazoa > Chordata > Amphibia > Anura > Ranidae > Rana > Rana muscosa. The sequence goes on along the minus strand of CM055117.1, from coordinate 625,847,641 downwards.
CTGTCCCTAGAAAAAATGTTTTTTTAAAGCACACTATAGCACAAGGAGAATTCCCTCACTGTCCTTCCCTGTCCCTAGAAACAAGGATTCGCACAGTAAAACACACTGACTCTCTCCCTACCTATAGTTTTCTGTCCCTAGAAAAAATGTTTTTTTAAAGCACACTATAGCACAAGGAGAATTTCCCTCACTTTCCTTCTTTGTCCCTAGAAACAAGGATTATCACAGTGAAAGAAACTGACACTCTTCCTACCTATAGTTTTCTGTCCCTAGAAAAAAAGTTTTTTTAAAGCACACTATAGCACAAGGAGAATTCCCTCACTGTCCTTCCCTGTCCCTAGAAACAAGGATTCGCACAGTAAAACACACTGACACTCTCCCTACCTATAGTTTTCTGTCCCTAGAAAAAATGTTTTTTTAAAGCACACTATAGCACAAGGAGAATTCCCTCACTGTCCTTCCCTGTCCCTAGAAACAAGGATTCGCACAGTAAAACACACTGGCACTCTCCCTACCTATAGTTTTCTGTCCCTAGAAAAAATGTTTTTTTAAAGCACACTATAGCACAAGGAGAATTCCCTCACTGTCCTTCCCTGTCCCTAGAAACAAGGATTCGCACAGTAAAAGACACTGACACTCTCCCTACCTATAGTTTTCTGTCCCTAGAAAAAATGTTTTTTTAAAGCACACTATAGCACAAGGAGAATTTCACTCACTTTCCTTCTTTGTCCCTAGAAACAAGGATTATCACAGTGAAAGAAACTGACACTCTTCCTTCCTATAGTTTTCTGTCCCTAGAAAAAATGTTTTTTTAAAGCACACTATAGCACAAGGAGAATTCCCTCACTGTCCTTCCCTGTCCCTAGAAACAAGGATTCGCACAGTAAAACACACTGACACTCTCCCTACCTATAGTTTTCTGTCCCTAGAAAAAATGTTTTTTTAAAGCACACTATAGCACAAGGAGAATTTCCCTCACTTTCCTTCTTTGTCCCTAGAAACAAGGATGATCACAGTGAAAGAAACTGACACTCTTCCTACCTATAGTTTTCTGTCCCTAGAAAAAATGTTTTTTTAAAGCACACTATAGCACAAGGAGAATTCCCTCACTGTCCTTCCCTGTCCCTAGAAACAAGGATTCGCACAGTAAAACACACTGACACTCTCCCTACCTATAGTTTTCTGTCCCTAGAAAAAATGGTTTTTTAAAGCACACTATAGCACAAGGAGAATTCCCTCACTGTCCTTCCCTGTCCCTAGAAACAAGGATTCGCACAGTAAAACACACTGACACTCTCCCTACCTATAGTTTTCTGTCCCTAGAAAAAATGTTTTTTTTAAAGCACACTATAGCACAAGGAGAATTTCCCTCACTTTCCTTCTTTGTCCCTAGAAACAAGGATTATCACAGTGAAAGAAACTGACACTCTTCCTACCTATAGTTTTCTGTCCCTAGAAAAAATGTTTTTTTAAAGCACACTATAGCACAAGGAGAATTTCCCTCACTTTCCTTCTTTGTCCCTAGAAACAAGGATTATCACAGTGAAAGAAACTGACACTCTTCCTTCCTATAGTTTTCTGTCCCTAGAAAAAATGTTTTTTTAAAGCACACTATAGCACAAGGAGAATTCCCTCACTGTCCTTCCCTGTCCCTAGAAACAAGGATTCGCACAGTAAAACACACTGACACTCTCCCTACAATAGTTTTCTGTCCCTAGAAAAAATGTTTTTTTAAAGCACACTATAGCACAAGGAGAATTTCCCTCACTTTCCTTCTTTGTCCCTAGAAACAAGGATTATCACAGTGAAAGAAACTGACACTCTTCCTACCTATAGTTTTCTGTCCCTAGAAAAAATGTTTTTTTAAAGCACACTATAGCACAAGGAGAATTCCCTCACTGTCCTTCCCTGTCCCTAGAAACAAGGATTCGCACAGTAAAACACACTGACACTCTCCCTACCTATAGTTTTCTGTCCCTAGAATTTTTTTTTTTTTAAAGCACACTATAGCACAAGGAGAATTCCCTCACTGTCCTTCCCTGTCCCTAGAAACAAGGATTCGCACAGTAAAACACACTGACACTCTCCCTACCTATAGTTTTCTGTCCCTAGAAAAAATGTTTTTTTAAAGCACACTATAGCACAAGGAGAATTCCCTCACTGTCCTTCCCTGTCCCTAGAAACAAGGATTCGCACAGTAAAACACACTGACACTCTCCCTACCTATCCTTCTCTTTCCCTAAACTAAAGGAATCCAGGTTAAGCAAGAAAAAAATAAATGTCACTGTCCCTTCTCTTTCCCTGCTCCGGAACACACTACACTAGGCCGCCGTGCTGGCGGCCTTTTATAGTGTGGGGCGTGTACTAAACACCCTCAGCAATAATTGTGGCCAATCATTGCTCTCCTCGCTGCCGGCGCTGTGATTGGCCAAGCATGCGGGGTCACAGTGCATGCTTGGCCAATCACAGCGCCTGGATGACACTGCGATGGCGTAGTGCATTGTGGGCCGTTCGCGTCACTCGAATTTGGCGCGAACGGCCCAAATCGTTCGATCTTCGTCGAACGATCGAACAGCCGATGTTCGAGTCGAACGTATGTTCGACTCGAACACGAAGCTCATCCCTATTCCCTAATTACCATGATTGTAATATGCTGAGAATGTCCCCTTTGTCCTCATGCATGCTGTAAGCTTTTAAATGCCCCTTTTTTCTCCTCCATGCATATTTCCCTTCACTAACCTCTCCAGCAGTGTCAGCTGGTGCTCAAAATGTTTGGGGGGCAGCCAAAAAATGTTAAAATAAAAAACATCTATTGCCGCCACTGTGCCCATTAAACGCAGCCACTGTGCTGATCAAACGCCACCAGTTGTCCCCTCAAATGCAGCCAGTTTGTCCACAAATACAGGCAGCCCCCCCCCAGCCCTGCACTTACCTTCCTCTGGTCAGTGCCGTCCTTCTTCTCTCCTCGAAGTCTTCTCCCGCCCTCGATGTTGCATCAGCCAATCAGGTTACCGGTAACCAGACCCAGTGAACATGATTGGCTGAGGAGCCTGTCAGTGTTTAACCAAGGAACGTACCCCCCCTGCGTCCCCTGGTTAACTTTTTTTAAGCCAATTACAGCCCTCAGGCTGTAATCGGGAAGCCTATCAGAGCCAGCGGCTATGATAGGCACTTCCAAAAACCAACCAGCCGCTGTTATTCAGATGGCCGTCGCTCAACAGGGGGCCATCCACCTGAATAGTGAGCGGCATCGACAATACATAGGTTCATGCAAGGCATGAACCTATGTATTGTTCTGAGTGACGGGCACAGGAGAGAGAGGGGGGCAGCGCTCCTGCGCCCACTATGGACGCACCGCCACTGCAATGCTATCCTGGGCCCAAACACACCTAGCCAAGTCACTTCCCAATGTATTTTTTCAGCTCCATTGTAGTGCTTTACCCTCCCCCCTAATCCCCCCTAAAATTTTTCAAAATCTTAATTGTCCTTATTTTTGAGCATTCCCAAACTCATCTAGCCCCCCCCCCCAAATATTTTTACAATGGACCATCAGAGGGGGTGATGAATATGATACTTGAGCCTTCTATTTGAGTATTTAAAAACACATTAAACGGAAAATTATAATGATGTTGGGCAAGAATGTATTTTAGTATAATCTGCTTGCAATGTTATGTGCAAAAGTACTAATATTTGTTTATCTTGTTTGACTCCACAGCTTCCTTCCACGCCACAGGAATGGCAGACTGTGGCATCTGAGTTTTCCACGCGGTGGGACTTCCCCAACTGCGGTGGAGCCATTGACGGGAAGCACGTCCGCATCGCGCCGCCACCCCGTTCTGGGTCCTACTTCTCCAATTATAAGGGGCTTCATAGTATTGTGCTGATGGCGGTGGTGTCAGCACAGTATGAATTCCTATATGTGGATGTGGGGAAGAATGGCTGGATGTCTGATGGGGGATCCTTCAGCCAGACGGAGTTTGCCCTCCGTCTCCAGAGTGACGACCTTGCATTGCCACCGGATGAAGGGAATGTTGAAGGACTCCCCTTTGTGTTTTTGGCTGATGAAGCCTTTGGACTGGGACCGCATCTCATGAGGCCATTTCCCCAGAGGACCCTGACCCCGGAGAAGAGGGTGTTCAACTACCGGCTGGCCAGGGCCCGAAGAGTCGTGGAGAATGCCTTTGGGATAATGGCCAGCCGGTTCCGCCTTTTCATGACACCAATTAACTTGACGGAGTACAAACTGAACTACGCCGTATTCTGTTGCTGTGTGCTACACAATTTTCTTATAAGGAAATCAACAAATTATATGGCCTCAATTGTGACTGAGGCAGAACTTTCAACTGGCAATACCCTGCCGGGCCTAGAATCTGGCCGTCCTGGCTTGTCCCCCCAAAATGCCCGTGAGGTTCGCCAGAAATATGTAGAATATTTCACGGGTAGGGGGGCAATTCCTATGCCAGGCCATGTCTAAAATATTTGGGAGAAAGAACAAAATAAATATCTGGTTTAATCTGATTTTTTATGTATTGCTGGTGTTTTTTTTGCTGTCTCCTAGACCTAGTGCATTTGTAGTGCCAAGTGTATTTTCCTTTAGTAAATAACAACCATTTTACTAGTAACACCAAAAATATACACAAAGAAGGTTAGAGCGTATTTGATAAAGAAGCTACACTTTGTTGTTGTTCAAACATTTTACTCTGTGCACATTCACACACATGGTCAATTATTTTTTTTGGGTTACTAATTTTTTATGGGTTTTGGCCAGAAACAAGCCTTTTTTTTGGGGTAAGAAAATACTAAACCATCATTACCATCCAACAAACTACAACATTGTATACCTCTTGGCAATATCAGACATTCAATTTAACGAAAAATGTCTCTATCTGCCCGTCATAATATGGGGTGTTGGCACCCCTGACCAAGCCAAAATTTGAAGATGCACACAATTTAGAGTCTTTTTAAAAAGGTTTTTTTGCCTCTTAATCCCTATTGTCAACATGTGCTATCTGCCATCATGGGTGATCAATGGACGTGTTTTGGGGGTGCAACCCCTTCTTCCTTTCACCTACTTGAGATGCGAGGAAGGGGTTGCACCCCCAAAACCGGTACATGGATATCCCCTGATGGCAGATGGCACATGTTGACACACTGTGTGCATCTTCAAATTTTGGCTTTATTGATTGTCTAAAAGCGAAAAATTGGGGGAAGAACAATAGCCAAAAATAAAATGGGGTGTTTTGTGCCTTATTCAATTCGCCCCAAAACATCTATGATGTCCTTAAAGGTTTGCTCCATCACATTCATTCTTTGCTTAATTCTGTCCAGTTCTGTACTACACTCCATCACTTGCTGGATGATTCTTTGGGCACTATCACTAGAGAAACAAAGACTTTCTTTCTCAACAACATTTCCATCCCCTAAAAAAAATACAAAAGATATTATAACTCTGCAGGCCTAAATCTCTTACCTGAAGCTGTGGTGACAGATACTGACCTGTTGTGGTGACAAGTTCCACCACGTCATCCACTTCTCCTTCCTCCACTTCCTCAGGTTGGGGTTCTTTAGAAGGTGTGGGGTTCCTTTGCTCCCTGGAGTGGTGTCCTCCCAGTCTTCTCTCCCCTATGGGAATGAAACAAAAGGTATACTTAGCACACAGATATTTTAGCTAAAAAATATGAACATGCTACATTGTTTGGAAGTGGGGTAAAAGTGTCTGTTTGGGCCAAGTTATAAGCTGAAGACATTATTTCAAAATATACAAATCTTGACTATTCACCTTTTGATGACAATTTTTACACATGGAGGCACCCCAAAAATGCACTGATGCACCTGTGTGGGGCACCCTAAAAAGGTGGTTCTGGTGGCCCACACTATAGTGCTCCAGAGTCCAGATGTGGAAACAGCTGCTGAGCGTCCTCTCCTTTACACTGATTAAAGTTTGCATTTCATTCTCTTTCCAAACACATCATCTAGCCAACACTGTAATAACATTTATGGAATAAAAACAGGCATCTCTCTAAATTATTGGAACCCTGTATCCTCGCAAAACATCGTATATAGTGTGCGAACGATGTGTCTGTAACGAACGATTACTGTGCCAAACCAAGTTTTACCGATGACATTTTCTAAGGTACAATAGTAAAATGCAACAACATGGAGCAACATGCAAGTTCTGAAATACAATAATAGGAACCCAGGAGAAGTACTTACTTTTTTCTAGCATTCTCTTAATGCTCCTTAACTGCTCTGGCTTTGAGGTCAGACCACTTCTTTCTAAGCTGCTCCTTTGATCGTTTCACCCCAAAATTCTTCTTCAGACTTTTCACTACTTTCTTCATTATTTTGGACTTCCTTAGATTAGGGTGGGTATACGGCCCATGCTTTGCATCATAATCCGACTTTAGCAATATGTCCACCATCTCCGCCATCTCCGCGTAAGACATACAGGTCCTTCTCAAAAAATTAGCATATTGTGATAAAGTTCATTATTTTCTGTAATGTACTGATAAACATTAGACTTTCATATATTTTAGATTCATTACACACAACTGAAGTAGTTCAAGCCTTTTCTTGTTTTAATATTGATGATTTTGGCATACAGCTCATGAAAACCCAAAAATCCTATCTCAAAAAATTAGCATATTTCATCCGACCAATAAAAGAAAAGTGTTTTTAATACAAAAAAAGTCAACCTTCAAATAATTATGTTCAGTTATGCACTCAATACTTGGTCGGGAATCCTTTTGCAGAAATGACTGCTTCAATGCGGCGTGGCATGGAGGCAACCAGCCTGTGGCACTGCTGAGGTGTTATGGAGGCCCAGGATGCTTCGATAGCGGCCTTAAGCTCATCCAGAGTGTTGGGTCTTGCGTCTCTCAACTTTCTCTTCCCAATATCCCACAGATTCTCTATGGGGTTCAGGTCAGGAGAGTTGGCAGGCCAATTGAGCACAGTAATACCATGGTCAGTAAACCATTTACCAGTGGTTTTGGCACTGTGAGCAGGTGCCAGGTCGTGCTGAAAAATGAAATCTTCATCTCCATAAAGCTTTTCAGCAGATGGAAGCATGAAGTGCTCCAAAATCTCCTGATAGCTAGCTGCATTGACCCTGCCCTTGATAAAACACAGTGGACCAACACCAGCAGCTGACATGGCACCCCAGACCATCACTGACTGTGGGTACTTGACACTGGACTTCAGGCATTTTGGCATTTCCCTCTCCCCAGTCTTCCTCCAGACTCTGGCACCTTGATTTCCGAATGACATGCAAAATTTGCTTTCATCCGAAAAAAGTACTTTGGACCACTGAGCAACAGTCCAGTGCTGCTTCTCTGTAGCCCAGGTCAGGCACTTCTGCCGCTGTTTCTGGTTCAAAAGTGGCTTGACCTGGGGAATGCGGCACCTGTAGCCCATTTCCTGCACACGCCTGTTCACGGTGGCTCTGGATGTTTCTACTCCAGACTCAGTCCACTGCTTCCACAGGTCCTCCAAGGTCTGGAATCAGTCCTTCTCCACAATCTTCTTCAGGGTCCGGTCACCTCTTCTCGTTGTGCAGCGTTTTCTGCCACACTTTTTCCTTCCCACAGACTTCCCACTGAGGTGCCTTGATACAGCACTCTGGGAACAGCCTATTCGTTCAGAAATTTCTTTCTGTGTCTTACCCTCTTGCTTGAGGGTGTCAATGATGGCCTTCTGGACAGCAGTCAGGTCGGCAGTCTTACCCATGATTGCGGTTTTGAGTAATGAACCAGGCTGGGAGTTTTTAAAAGCCTCAGGAATCTTTTGCAGGTGTTTAGAGTTAATTAGTTGATTCAGATGATTAGGTTAATAGCTTGTTTAGAGAACCTTTTCATGATATGCTAATTTTTTGAGATAGGATTTTTGGGTTTTCATGAGCTGTATGCCAAAATCATCAATATTAAAACAAGAAAAGGCTTGAACTACTTCAGTTGTGTGTAATGAATCTAAAATATATGAAAGTCTAATGTTTATCAGTACATTACAGAAAATAATGAACTTTATCGCAATATGCTAATTTTTTGAGAAGGACCTGTATTAGATGCCTTGAATCTCCTCTTTGATCGTGACGTTTCACGGTCTGGGCTGGTCTCATCATCGTTATTGGAAGAATTACCAGACACCTGCTGTGACTCCGCCATATCTGTCTGGGGCGGGGAAAAGTTGATAATGTAAACATCATGGGCGGGCGACGTGTGCGGAGCGTCGTGTGCGGAGTTTCACGCATGCGTACTGTATGTGACGTTACTACAATCTGTGTGCGGGGAGAGGAGGAAAAGTGACGGACGTGAAAACAAAGGTATGTGATTTTTATACTTTGTGAAATCGGTGGCCTATACTGCCTAGAGATTGTTTGAGGATATATATGGGGAATCAGATTTACAGAAGGTTAGACTGTGTGACTGACATTACTTTTTTTGTCTTGAGTTTTGGCTTGCAGACCAAAAATTAATGCTTTCATCATCGATAGGGAATTTCTGGGTGAATTTATTGACCGGGTAAGGGAGCTGCCCGCTCTGTGGGAGACCAAAAACCCCATTCACCGTAAAAAAGGTGTGAGGAAAGCAGCGCTAGAGAGCCTGCTCCCATTTGTGCAGACCAAGATACCCACAGCAACCACACAACAGGTGGACAGTAAAATTGGTAGCTTGAGAGGCACATACAGGACTGAGCGCTTTAGGGTCCTGGCTTCTCAGAGGTCAGGAGCAGCAGCAGCTGATGTATATGTCCCGACTTTGTGGTACTACAACAGGATGTCCTTTCTGAATGACCACCTTGAGGCAAGGCCATCACTGTCCAGTCTTCCCCCCAGACTTCCCTGCAGCCAACCTGAGCCTTCTCTGGAGCAAGAGGAGGCAGCCATCCTGGAAGAACCTGATTTGGACATCTGGAGCCAGGTATAGTATTTTCTAAAAATGTATTGTGAGAAAATTAATGCATGAAAAATAAGATAATATGTAAATACCCCCAAAAATTGGGACCAAAAAGTGATCTAAATATCAATAGACAGTAGTGGGCCCAAAATTGGGGGAGAAGAATGAAAAATGATGTGGTCATAATAATAGTCTTTTCTATTGATTTACATTCAATTTTCAACAGTCATGAGCTATAATTTGTGTGTAAATGATGAACCAAAAACTAAAACTATGTCCCTTTTTCAGACACAGGATGACATCAGCCAGGAGGAGGGTCTGGAAAGTGTCAGGCAGGAGGAGGCAGGGCCCACTGTGAGCCAGGAGGAGGCAGGGCCCACTGTGAGCCAGGAGGTGACAGGGCCCAGTGGCACACAGGAGGTGGCAGGGCCCAGTGGCACACAGGAGGTGGCTGGGCCAAGTAGCAGGACCAGATCTCAGGTGCCTCCCATCCGCCTTCCAAAAAGAACCAGGAGGGACAGGAGCACAAGTGAGGCAGCAATGGCCCTGATTAGAGAGGCACATGCCACCCTCCAGGAGCCAACATTCACTGAAGAGGCCATTGCCGGCCTAGTTGGGGCCAAATTCAATGTGATGAGCATGGAACAACGCCTCCTATGCGAGCTCCTGCTGATCACCTTACTGAACAAGGGGGTGATGGGGAGAATTACCCCCAATACGGCCATATGTGAGGTCGCCCAGCTTTCCCAACCTCAACCTCTTCCTCCTCCTCCTCCACCTTCTTCTTCTCCTCCACCTCCTTCTCCTCCTCCTGACACGAGTACACCTCCAGTGGCACAGCCTCCAGCCACACGCAAAAGGAAGGCTGCAACAGGCTGCCTCCTGTCAGACCACATTGAAGCAAGGCCATCACTTCCTGGTCTTCTTGGCAGCCTTCCCTGCAGCCTGTTGTAGTACCACAGACTTGGGACATGTATATCACCTGCTGCTGTTCCTGACCTCTGGGAGTCCAGCATCAGATTGTGCTCACAACTGATGTGCTTCTCAAGCTCCCAATTTTATTGTCCACACAGGGTTGATGTGTGCTCTGGGGTCCCATGGATGCACAAATGGCAGTAGGTTCTCCAGTGCTGCCTTCTATTTATTTTGTTATATACCAGAATAAATGTGTTTTTTTTTACAGTTAATACTTGACTATGTGTTTTTATAATAATGATAAATTTAGCTTTGGAGTAGGCAGATACATTTTAACAAATAAAATAAATTGGACAGCTAACACAAAAAAATCTACTTGAAGGTCGAAAAAAAAATAAAAAAAAATTAAGGGGTAAACTTGACACAACAAAAAAATTAAATAAAATCATGGAGCTAACTATAAAATAAAGAATCATTTAAAATTAAGATCTGTATTCAAAATGTAAAAAATATAAATATTAAGGAGATCTTGCTCGATATAATACAGCTAAATATTCATGAGATCAGCATGAAATTTTTTTAAAATAGTTAGTCAGAACTCTGTGTGAATATCAGCAGCAAAACAAGTTCTTTATTTTTCATTATTGTACCATTCTAAAGAAGATTTAAATGCGCAACATTTAAACGATGCAATAATTTACAGCGTGACGAATGTGCTATCTCCTTTACGAAGGCTTGTTTTACCAGAAGAAGCGCTCCCGTCTCATACTTGATTCTGAGCATGCGCGATTTTTGAAGACTCCGAAAAGCATACACACGAACGGTTTTTTCGTCGCAAAACAGGCCGACGAGAAACCCGATGAGAAAATCGAGAATCCTGACGAGAAAAAAGAGAGCAGGTTCTCTATTTTTCTCGTCGAGATTCACGGCAGTTTTCTCGACGAAAAACCATACACACGAACGGTTTTCTCGGCAAGAAAGCTCTCTCGGCAGTTTTCTTGTCGTTTTTTGACGAGAAACTCGGTCGTGTGTACGAGGCTTCAAAAGCCTTAATGGACTCTGGAGACCAACTCTGTGGGTTACCGTCCTTTCTGGTCATATCAGTCAGGGGCTTGACCAGAGACGAGAAGTTACGAATAAACTTCCGATAATAGTTGGCAAAGCCAAGAAAACGCTGCAGAGGACGTAAACCCACGGGTCGGGGCCACTGTAGGACAGCAGAAAGTTTCTCTGGGTCCATCGAAAAACCAGCAGTGGAAATGATATAACCCAAGAATTTAACCTGTTCATGATGGAATTCACACTTCTCCAGTTTGCAATAGAGATTGTTCTCTCTTAGTTTCTGAAGCACTCGACAGACATCTGTGTGGTGGCTCTCCAGGGACTTGGAAAATATGAGGATATCATCGCGATAAACCACCACACATAACTGCTACAAATCTCGGAGGACATCGTTAATAAACTCCTGGAAAACTGCCGGAGTGTTACAGAGGCCAAAAGGCATTACGAGATACTCATAATGACCTGTTCTGGTAAAAAACACAGTTTTCAACTCGTCGCCCAACTTAATCCTGACGAGATTGTATGCCTTTCTCAAATCAAGCTTCCTGAAAACCGTTGCTCCCTTGAGGCGGTCAAATAACTCCGTAATCAACGGGATCGGATAGGCATTCTTAATGGTGAAACGACTGAGACCCCTATAATCAATGCAAGGTCTCAGTTCACCACTCTTCTTCTTCACAAAAAAGAAACCAGCACCAGCAGGAAACGAGGATTTGTGGATCAAGACCGACAAAGGGTAAACCCGGCCACGAGGGGGTATGTCACCAGGTTGTAGGTCAATTGTGCATTCATACGACCGGTGTGGAGGCAAAGTACCGGCTTGACCTTTATCAAAGACATCGCTAAAATCGCAGTACTCCTCCGGCAGGGAGTAGAGTGAAGAGGTGCACAGGACCTTGGCTACCCTCTGGAAGCATCTCTTACTGCATTGTGGTGACCAGGACAGAACCTCAGCACGGAGCCAATCAAAAAGAGGGGTTTTGCCTCTGTAACCAAGGATAACCAATAACCAGCGGAAACTTAAGTGAGGAAATAACTTGTAATTGGATTATCTTAGGGTGAAGAGCCCCTAAGACCATGGACAACGGAACTGTCTCATGAGTCACATGAGCAGGCTGTAGAGGTCTCCCGTCAAGAGCCTCAATGACAAGTGGAGTGTCACGCAGCTGCAGCAGAATCAAGTGCTTTGACACAAAGGCAGCATTAATGAACAGGCCTGCAGCCCCGGAGTCGATTGGAGCCTGTATCTCGACGGACGACTCAGCCCAAGACAGGGTAACCGAAACCAGGGGCTTATCCTTCTGGGAAACTGGAGACGAAACAACGCCACCTAAGGTCTGTCCGTGACAGGACCTCAAGGTTCGGGCGTTCCCTGGACGAGTAGGACAAGACTTCAAGAAGTGACCAGCCTGGCCACAATAAAGACACAATCTCTCCCTCCTCCTAAGTGCTCTCTCGTCCGCAGAGATACACGTGGAGCCCAAGTGCATGGTTTCATCTTCACAGACCGACTCGGTACCAGGAGGCAAGGGAGGTGAGGGAGGCAAGGGTGGGACTGCAAAGCTCGGAGACAAACGTACAGGAGGCTTCTGCAAGCGCTCCTTAAAAGAGTCTTTCTCTGAGTCTGGAGTCAATGAGGATGGCAAATGTGATCAAGCTATCCAGCTCAGTGGGTATATCTAGGGCTGCTATTTCATCCTTAATTTTATCCGAGAGACCATGAGAAAAGGCAGCCACGAGGGCCTCGTTGTTCCAAGTAACCTCTGCTGCCAGAATACGTAATTCAATGGCGTAATCGGCAACAGTCCTCGTACCCTGTTTGATGGACATGAGGCTCTTGGCAGCAGAAGCAGAGTGTGCGGGAACGTCAAATACCCTTTTGAAGGAAGCCACAAACTCTGGGTAACTCAGGACAACGGGTTTTTGCGTCTCCCATAGAGGGTTTGCCCAGGCCACGGCTCTCTCAGAAAGCAAAGATGTCACGAAACCTACTTTGCTTCTGTCCGTGGTAAATGCCTGGGGCAGCATCTCAAAGTATATCTCAACCTGGTTGAGAAACCCTCTCCACTGAACTGGATCGCCCCCAAATCGCTGGGGAAGCAGAGCGGAACCAGACATACCTCTTATAGAGGTAATACTCGAGGCGGGTGCCTGCACAGAGACTGGGGCAACAGCAGGGTCGACCTGCAACACAGGTTCTTCCGGAACGGCCACAGTGGGAGATTCCAGACGAGCTGTGTGACTCAGGAGTGTCTGTAACGCCATGGAAAACTGATCCATGCGGTGATCCAGGTCATCCAATCTGGAAAAAATATTACCAACAAGTGGATTGGCTGCATCTTCTGAATTCATGGCCTTCGCCTACTGTCAGAGACCATGAATCAGACCGAGACAGAAGTACAGTTAACTCACACTTGTTTAATAATAAAAAGGTAAACAGAGTAAGCGTAGTCAAAACATAGCCAGAGTTCAGTAACCGGATCGGGTAGTCGGCCAAGCCAAAGTCAGAGAGCCAGAGATAAATGTAGTAGTACAGCAAGCAGGATCTGGAGCCAGAAGAAACGTCAGCCAAGCAAGTCTTCAACAGGAACGTAGGAGAAAGTCTCTGTGATGTTGACAGAGGCGAAGGCAGAGATGAAGTGAGCTGGAAGGCTTTAAGTAGGCAGGACTGACGAGCAGATCATCAACAGGTGAGTCACTGTGGAGAGAAAGGAGCTGGCAATTAGCCGACAGCTGAGCGGCCAGCTCAGAGAAGGAAGGGCTGAGCCCAGCCCTGACAGACACCAACAATGATGCATGATTCCACCAACTGACACTAATGATGGGACACTAGATCTCTCACTGACACCAACTATGAGACACTATTCCACCAGCTGACACCAATGATGAGGTACTATTCCCCCCAATGACACTAAGGATGAGACAATATTCCTCCCCCTAACACCAACCATAAGGCACTATTCCACCAGCTGACACCAATGATGGGGCACTATTCCTTCCACTGACACTAATGATGGGACACTATTCCTTCCACTGACACTAATGATGGCACACTATTCCTCCCACTGACACTAACGATGGCACACTATATCTCTCACTGACACCAACGATGAGGCACTATTCCTCCAGCTGACTCCAATGATGGGACACTATTCCTTCCACTGACACTAAGGATGGGACACAATTCCTTCCACTGACACTAATGATGGCACACTAATCCTTCCACTGACACTAATGATGGGACACTATTGATCTTTTATTGAAAAGAATCAAGCAACCAATTTTATACAAAAGTAAAAAACAAAACCATGGTACAAAACTTCAACAGAAAACAAAGGAATACACATCCATGTTCAGAATATATACAATATATACAAAACATTTTAGAAAACTATCTACATAAAGCAGCAGAGAGGGCCTAAGAGGCACAACCCATCACCTATGTACGCAGCCATTTATCAAAAATTAATCAAAAATAATAATAATAATCTAGGGTGATAAGAGACAGACAGCCACACCCGGGAAAGAGACTCCTGGCAGTCAGGGAGGTTTGAAACCCCTCCACGCCTTCAACCAAGCCTCCTGACCCCGCTTGTCTCTCTCAAGCTCCCGAATCTTCCCCACCTCATGTACAATGTCATACACCACCACCTCAACAGGAAGGATTTTTTGCCGAATGCTGACCTGACACCGTGCGTTCCAGGTGAAATAACGGACTACTAGGCTAACCAAAAAAAGTGTATCCAAACAAAAAACTCCACCAGTATTGAATGCTCCATACACCCACTCAGCATAACCCAGCCTGGAGAGGAAAGGAACACCGAGGGCCCGCCCCACCTGTTTATACACCTCTATGTTAAAAGGGCAACGAAGCAGAAAATGGTCCATAGTCTCCTCCTCATCTGCACACTCCTCCCGAGGACAGCTACGATCCATCCCACTGCGGAATTTCAAATTGCCCCGAACATAGAGCTTCCCATGGAAGCACAACCAGGCCAGATCCCTAAATTTAGGGGGTACTCTATCCAAATTAATCAGTCTTAACCCCGCCCTCAAAACTGGGCCCGGGCAATCCCTTAAGGCCAGTGGGTCATGAAAGACTTCGCTCAAGACTCGACTCATAAGGACTTTCCTTGGAACCGATCTGAGATCTTCAGCCGACAATCGCCACTGCCGCAGTAACTTCAGGCACGGAGCGACATAGGCTGGTAGCTGACCACGATGACCCCTGCGATTCTTCACTTGGCCACCTTCTTCCCAAAGTCGTAGAAAAGGCCTAAACCAAGATCTAAATATGCCTACCCATCCAGTAGGTTCCACTGCAAGCATATTAGCAATGTTAAACTTGAGAAACAGCAGTGAAAAGAAAAGAACTGGGTTGACCATACCTAAGCCACCCTCCCTCCTGGATAGGTAGGTGACATTCCTCTTGATGGGGTTCAGTCTGTTCCCCCACAGCATCTGGAAGAACACACTACTGACCCTAGCATAGAGAGACACTGGCAAGATGCAGACAAAGCTGACATACAAGAAGATCGGAATCAGGTAAGTCTTAATCAGATCAACCCTTTCCCTCATAGATAACTTCCATCTCTTCCAGCTGACCACCTTAGTATTGGCAATTTCCAGTCTGCCTTCCCAGTTTTTGAGGCCATAATCGCCGGGTCCAAATTCAATGCCTAGTATCTTAATTATTTCCTGGGGCACTGGAAAGGTGTCCGGGAGATCAAACCCCTCACCTTCCTTTCCCATCCAGAAAACTTCAGTCTTTTCCTGATTGATCTTGGAGCCTGATGCTTCAGAATACTGTGATGTCAGAGAGACCACCTCCTCCGCTTCATCCGTCCCAGTGACAATCACCGACACATCGTCCGCATAGGCAACAACCCTCAATGGCGGCTCACCCGGGAGCCCCACTGGTACCCCACACAACATGCCGCTCTCTAGCCTCCTGATGAAGGGGTCGATTGCAAACACATAGAGCAGGGGACAACCCTGGCGCACCCCGGAGCCAACCTCAAAGGACTGTCCAACCCAACCATTAACAAGAGGGAAGCTTTCTGCCCCCTTATACAAGACTTTCAGCCAATCGACAAAACCACCCGGCAGACCGTACTTACTAAGGAGCAACCACAGGTACTCATGGTTAACACGATCAAAAGCCTTTGCCTGATCCAATGTCAGCAAATACTTTCCCCAGCCTGCAGCCCTGCACCGCTCCAAGGCCTCCCGGACAGCTAAAACCGCTGTGAAGGTGCTCCTACCCTGGACCGAACAGTGCTGATGGCGAGAAAGCAAAGACTCTGCCACTGACGATAGGCGCCAGAAAAATATCTTTGCCAGTATCTTTCTATCGACATTAAGAAGACTGATGGGGAGCCAATTCTCAATCATCGAAGGATCTTTACCCTTTCAAAGAAGAATCACAGCCGAGTGCCTCATGGAAGGGGAAAGCACCCCCTCAGCAAGGCAACTGTTAAAAACCTCTAACAAATGCGGGGCCAGAATAGACTTAAAGGCTTTGTAAAACTCAAAAGGTATTTTTTTGATGGCAAGCTGTTCAATTGCCCTCATCACCTCTTCGACTGTGATCTCCTCTGTCAAATTCATCAATGGAACATCTTCACCATTTAGACCTGGAGTATAGTCCAAAAAGCTTTCCATCTTGTCACGGTCAAGCTCTTTCCTCCCAAGAAGGTCGGCATAAAAGGACCTCACGACCTCCAGAATCCCTAACCTGGACTTTGTCAAGGAACCTGTACTGCCCTTAAGGCCAATGACCGTTTTAACAGCTACACCTTGTTTGCAGTTCTGGTAAGGGTCAGGCGAGTGGTACTTCCCATAGTCCCTCTCCAGAACCAAAGAGGCATGCCGGTCATATTGACACGTTCTGAGAAGGAGTTTCACTTCGGAGATTGCCCCAGGATCCCCTCCTCTCGAGACAAGAATATCCAGCTTCCTCCGTAAACGTTGGTAGGTCATGCATTTATTAAACTGATTTCTATTGGCTAGGCCCCTGAAGAATCCAGCGATCCTCTTTTTGGTCAGCTCCCACCACTCAGCCTTGCTGCTACAAAAGTCCAGGATGGTCACCTGTGCCTGAAAGAATTCCTCAAAGGATTGTCTAACATGTTCTTCCTTGAGTAGAGTCGATTTTAATCTCCAGATGCCCTTGCCCCTCTGAGGGGCGTCTGAAGCATTCAGTACCACAGATAGCATACAGTGATCAGAGAACTCTACTGCCTGCATCACTGGGGGGTGAGAAAGCAGAGGCCTCCTTCAAAAAAAACCTATCTATCCTACTCTGACTATTACCACGATGAAAAGTGAACCCGGTGTCATCTGGGAGGTGCTTAATGTGCACATCCACAAGACCAGCATCCCTAACCATACTATTTAAAAAAACGCTATCATATCCCAGCCTGTCCTTGAAGTCCTTCCTGTCCTTGGGCCTAGTTACTGTATTAAAGTCACCTCCAAAGACCACTTGCCGGGATGTAAAAAGAAATGGCTTGATCCTTGTAAAAAGGCATTTCCTGTCCCACTTTGTGTGCGGTCCATAAACATTGATTAGGCGCAGGTCCTGCCCTCCCACAAGGACATCTAAGACCATACATCTCCCAATCTCCACCTCAATAACCCGCCGGACAGTTACCATGCCGGTTTTAAACAACACCACCACACCGCCGTAAGGCTCAGCCGCAAGAGACCAGTAAGATGGACCATACCTCCACTCTCTCTTGGCCATATGAATATCTGCCAAGGAGGTGAGCCTAGTCTCTTGCAAAAATAGAATTTCAGCATCTAATTGGCTGAACAAAAAGAAGGCCATAGAACGAGCTCTTACTGACTTAATGCTGGCGACATTAATTGTCACCACTTTTAACGGAGGGGGAACCGCCATTTGGGTTATTGGGTGGATTGCTTCTTAGCTCCCCTCTGCTGCTCATCACCAGAAGCCTCTCTCTTTCTAGAGGCTGCCTCAAAGTCCATTTCGGAATCAGAACTTCTCTCCGAAGAAGCTCCGGATGAAGAAATATCCCACTTGGAGGACCTATGACGGCTGGAGACAGGCACCGGAGCTTCCCGTCCCCGTTCCGTCCTCACCGCCTGCCTCTTCCGCCTCCCAACCTTCCTTCTCTCTTCCAAGTACTGCAGGTCAGCCTCAGAGATGCCCTCATCTCTTACTTTTTTCTTTAAAGTCTTTCCACAAGACTTCTTTACAGAGGAAGAAGCGACCTTTTTAGTACACGCTGTTGGGGGGGGGTGATCCCTTTAAGTCAGACTCAGGAGGGGTAGACTCCTGGGGGGTAACTGACTCGGGGGGCACAGACTTGGAAGGTTCTGACACAAGAGGAGAGGGTACAGTAGGCTGGGGGGACACAGAGACAGATACAGAAGGAGTACTTACAGACACAGGAGGGGTGGCCACAGGAACTGGAGAGGGATCCTGAGCAGGACCGGGGGAGGCGGTCACCGCAGAGGAGGATGGTACACCAGGGGTCTCACCCTCCATCCTGTCCAGCCTTGACATGTCCTCTACTACCTCCTTCTCCATATTGTGCCAGGCTTCAGGACACCTGCTGTAGGGGTGGCCAAGGCGCAGGCACAGGTTGCACCTGATCATCTTGGTGCAGTCCTTAGCCATATGACCCTGACCCCGACACACTGAACATATCAAGGCTGAACAGGAGGAGCTCAAGTGCCCCTTTTCTCCACAGCGGTGACACAGCTTCGGCTGACCAGGGTAGAAAACAGTCATCCTATCCCTCCCTATGAAAGCTGAGGAGGGAAAGTGACGGACAACATTCCCATCCCTGGCCAACCTGACTGTTACCGACCATCCCCCAGTCCAGATGTTACGCTCATCATGGATTTTATTGGGTTTGGTCAAAACCTCCCCATAGTTCTATAACCAAACCTCTAGATCCCGAGCAAAAACACTCTCATTAGTCAGGATAATGGTTATTTTTTTTACTGTTGACCTCTGAGACACCGCAACTGGGACCAGACCTTCCCATTTAGGTCTTGACCTGCACCGAGCCTCATATCGCTCCCAGAACAGGTCAAGACCCTCTGGCCTGGTGAAGCTAACCGTATAGTCCCTTGTCCCAGCTACATGTATAAAGGCATACAGGTCATTTGCACCAAAACCCATCTCCAAAATCAAGTCCACCACCGCACGCCGTGCTGGAGGGATGGCACCACCTTCCCATTTCAGAATAACTACATTCCGCCTGGGACCCCCAGCAGAAGCCAGAGACCCAAGACCAGATCTTGGGGTGCTCAAAGTTGCAGCTTGTAGTGGAAAACCCCGCTTGTGTACCGCCTGTGCAAAAGTAGGTTTATCAGGTCCAAGGGCCGACACTGAAGTCACATTAGTCTGTATCTTATTATTATTATCATCAACCGTATGAACTGAAATGGCAGGATCTGTAGCAGCATTGTTCATCATACTGGTACTGGGGTGATTGTTATCAGTCACAGAACTATTCAAATTCCCATCAGGAATGGTCACAGTTGCTGCAATACCAGCTGTCTCCTGATGTTGCACTGTAGAGTCCTCAGCAGCAGTGGGGCAAACAGCTTTGGACTCAGCCAAAGAAGGGTTAATGGGCTGTTCTGACACTTGCAGTCCATCCACAGAAATTAAATTTTTTAAATGTAACTCTTGCTGCATTGCAGCCTCAGCAGGCACAACATTGCTGCACACAGGACTAGCAGCCTGATTGTCATTAGGCACATTGTCAGTCACAGTGTTGAAAGGAACAAAAACAGTCTTATCCACAACATGGGATTTAGCAGGCTTTACTTTATCAGGTACATCATCAGTAATGTCTTCCTCATTAAATATCATCTGATCTCCCCGCATAGGAGACTCCATTACCTGGATGGCCTTCAGCATACCTCCTGAATCTTGGGAAGGCATGGGGCTGCTTACCTCTCCCTGGGGGGGCAGGGGGGCAGAACTGGGGGTCTCCTCCTCCTCCTCCTCCACCTCCATCTTTGTCACCCTTGCAAACCTTTTGTCGTTGCAAAACTTCTCTTTGAAGGGCCCATCTCTGCCTTCCATCATGGCCACGATGGTCTCCTGATGATCCACACGGACCTTGGCCAGTAGGATTTCCGGATCCATGGATCCCCGTTTCTGGCTATGTAAGCCCTCACGTTGCCTTCGCAGGTGCTTCAGCTCCGATCTCAGCTTGTACAGCTTGTCCCTCTCCCCGTTCAGGACCTTAATCCCGGCCACTACTCGCTCCCGAATGGCCTCCGAGCCTTCATCCTCACCAGGGGTAGAGAGATAAGCTTGTGCAGAGGCAGGCAGTTCCCCCGACGGCCCAGGAGATGGCTGCGAGCCTCCAGCAGGAGAAGCCCCTCTGGCCTCCATGGCCTCCCCAGAAAGGGGGCCAGGAGAGCTGGGATAGATTTCACCACCACTCCCTTCTCACAGAGCAGCTTCAGAGGCACCTTCCTCCTGACACACTTGTGCTCCAATGATGGGCGGGACACTATTCCTCCCACTAACACCAACGATGAAGCACTATTCCACCAGCTGACACTAATGATGGCACACTATATCTCTCACTGACACCAACGATGAGGCACTATTCCTCCCACAGACACTTATGATGGGACACTATTCCTCCCACTGACACCAAAGATGAGGCACTATTCCACCAGCTGACACCAGTGATGAGACACTATTCCTTCCACTGACACTAATGATGGGATACAATTCCTCCAACTGACACTAATGGTGGGGCACTATTCCTTCCACTGGCACTAATGATGGGACACTATTCCTTCCACTGAGACCAATGGTAGGGCACTATTCCTTCCACTGACACCAATGATGGGACACTATACCTCCTACTGACACTAAGGATGGGACACTATTCCTCCCACTGACACCAACCATGAGGCACTATTCCACAAGCTGACACGAATGATGGGACACTTCCTCCCCCTGATACCAACGACAAGGCACTATTTCACCAGCTGACACCAATGATGGGTCACTATTCCTTCTACTGACACTAATGATGGGACACTATTCCTTCCACTGACACTAATGATAGGACACTATTCCTTCCACTGACACTAATGATGGCACACTATTCCTCCCACTGACACTAATGATGGGACACTATATCTCTCACTGACACCAACAATCAGGCACTATTCCACCAGCTGACACCAATGATGGGACACTTTTCCTCCCACAGACACTAATGATGGCACACTATTCCTTCCACTGACACTATTGATGGGACACTATTCCTCCCACTTACACTAATGGTGGGGCACTATTTCTTCCACTGGCACTAATGATGGGACACTATTACTTCCACTGAGAATAATGGTTTGACCTTGAACAAGTGCGCCTGCAACATATTCCTCCATGGCCCTATCCTCCGAGACCGACAAAGGGTAAACCCGGCTATGAGGGGGTATGGCACCAGGTTGAAGGTCAATTGTGCAATCATACAACCGGTGTGGAGGCAAATTACCGGCTTGACCTTTGTCAAAGACATCGCTAAAATCGCGGTACTCCTTTGGAAGGGAGGAGAGTGAAGAGCTGCACAGGACCTTAGCCACCTTCTGAAAGCATGTCTTACTGCATTGTGGCAACCAGGAGAGAACCTCAGCACAAAGCCAATCAAAAACCAGTGGAAATTTAGGTGAGGAAATAACTTGGAATGGAAAGCCTCAATGTAGTGGCACGTAGCTGCAGCGGAATCGAGTGCTTCGATACAAAGGCAGCATCAATTAACAGGCCTGCAGCCCCAGAGTCGATTAGAGCCTGTATCTTGACGAATGACTCAGCCCAAGAAAGGGTAACTGGAACCAAGGGCTTATCCTTCTGGATAACTGGGGGCGAAACAACGCCACCTAAGGTCTGTCCGTGACAGGACCTCAAGGTTTGGGCATTCCCTGGATGGGTAGGACAAGACTTCAAAAAGATCCCTGCCTGGCCACAATAAAGGCATTATCTCTCACTCCTCCTAAGGGCTCTCTTATCCACAGAGAGATGCATGAAGCCAAAGTGCATGAAGTTCACCTTCACTGACCGACTCGGTACCAAGAGGCATGGGAGGTGAGGGAGGCAAGGGTGGGACTGCAAACCTGGAAGATAAATGTACAGGAGGCTTTCGCAAGTGCTCCTTAAAAGAGAGTCTTTCTCTGAGTCTGGAGTCAATGAGGATTGCAAACATGATCAACTTCTCCAGCTCAGTGGGTATATCTCAAGCTGCTATCTCATCCTTTATGGTATCCGAGAGACCATGAGAAAAAGCAGCCACGAAGGCCTCATTGTTCCAAGCAACCTCTGCTGCCAGAGTACAGAATTCAATGGCGTAATCGGCAACAGTTTTTGTGTTTGATGGACATGAGGCACTTGACAGCAGAAGCGGAGCGTGCGGGAACGTCAAATACTCTTTCAAAAGAAGCCACAAAGTCTGGGTAACTCAGGAGAATGGGTTTTTGCATCTCCCATAGAGGGTTGGCCCAGGCCAAGGCTCTCTCAGAAAGCAAAGATATCACGAAACCTACTTTGCTTCTGTCTGTAGGAAACGCCTGGGGCAACATCTCAAAGTATATCTCAACCTGGTTGAGAAACCCTCTGCATTGGACTGGATCGCCCCCAAATCGCGGGGGAAGCGGCGTGGAACCAGACATACCTCTTATAGAGGTAATACACGAGGCGGGTGCCTGAACAGAGACTGGAGCAGCAGCAGGGATGGCCTGCAACACAGGTTTTCCTGGAGCAGCCACAGTGGGAGATTCCCGGTGAGCCGTGCAACTCAGGAGTGTTTGTAACGCCATGGCAAACTGATCCATGCAGTGATCCTGCCCATCCAGTCTGGAAAAAATATTACCAACAAGTGGATTGGCTGCATCTTCTGAATTCATGGCCTTTGCCTACTGTCAGAAATAGGGATGAGCTTCGTGTTCGAGTCGAACACACGTTCGACTCGAACATCGGCTGTTCGATCGTTTGACGAAGATCGAACGTTATGGGCCGTTCGTGCCAAATTCGAGTGACGCGAATGGCCCACAATACACTGCGCCATCGCAGTGCAATCCCGGCGCTGTGATTGGCCAAGCTTGCACTGTGACCCCGCATGCTTGGCCAATCACAGCGCCGGCAGCGAGGAGAGCCATAATTGGCCACAGGCAGGATGCCTGTGGCTAATCATAGCTCAGGGGGGTTTAGTACATGTCCCACACCATAAAAGGCCGCCAGCGCGGTGGCCTTGTGCAGTGTGTTCCGGCGTGCAGGGAAAAAGCTACATAGGCAGGGACAGTGTGTTCTATGTTGTGTTCTTTTCTCAGGCATCTGCATGAGTTGCTGTTCATTGCTGTTCTCTAAGATAGATAGGCAGGCAGGGACAGTGTGTTCTTTTCTCAGGCATCTTCAGGAGTTGCTGTTCATTTCTGTTCTCTAAGCTAGATAGGCAGGCAGGGACAGTGTGTTCTTTTCTCAGGCATCTGCAGGAGTTGCTGTTCATTGCTGTTCTCTAAGCTAGATAGGCAGGCAGGGACAGTGTGTTATTTTCTCAGGCATCTGCAGGAGTTGCTGTTCATTTCTGTTCTCTAAGCTAGATAGGCAGGCAGGGACAGTGTGTTCTTTTCTCAGGCATCTGCAGCAGTTAGTGGGTGTTGTGTGCCCCAGCACATTATACACCTGTATATACCCGTCATTGCTGTTCTCTAAGCTAGATAGGCAGGCAGGGACAGTGTGTTATTTTCTCAGGCATTTGCAGCAGTTAGTGGGTGTTGTGTGCCCCAGCACAGTATACACCTGTATATACCCATCATTGCTGTTCTCTAATACAGGCATCTGCAGGAGTTAGTGGGTGTTGTGTGCCCTAGTACAGTATACACCTGTATATACCCGTCATTGCTGTTCTCTAATACAGGCATCTGCAGGAGTTAGTGGGTGTTGTGTGCCCTAGCACAGTATACACATGTGTATACCCGCCATTGCTGTTCTCTAATAAATGCATCTGCTGGAGTTAGTGGGTGTTGTGTGCCCTAGTACAGTATACACCTGTATATACCCGTCATTGCTGTTCTCTAATAAAGGCATCTGCTGGAGTTAGTGGGTGTTGTGTGCCCTAGTACAGTATACGAATGTATATACCCGTCATTGCTGTTCTCTAATACAGGCATCTGCAGGAGTTAGTGGGTGTTGTGTGCCCTAGTACAGTATACACCTGTATATACCCATCATTGCGGTTCTCTAATACAGGCATCTGCAGGAGTTAGTGGGTGTTGTGTGCCCTAGTACAGTATACACCTGTATATACCAGTCATTGCTGTTCTCTAATACAGGCATCTGCAGGAGTTAGTGGGTGTTGTGTGCCCTAGCACAGTATACACCCGTCATTGCTGTTGTCTAATACAGGCATCTGCAGGAGTTAGTGGGTGTTGTGTGCCCTAGTACAGTATACACCCATCATTGCTGTTCTCTAATAAAGGCATCTGCTGGAGTTAGTGGGGTGTTGTGTGCCCTAGCACAGTATACACCGGTATATACCCATCATTGCTGTTCTCTAATAAAGGCATCTGCTGGAGTTAGTGGGTGTTGTGTGCCCTAGTACAGTATACACCTGTATATACCCGTCATTGCTGTTCTCTAATAAAGGCATCTGCTGGAGTTAGTGGGTGTTGTGTGCCCTAGTACAATATACACCTGTATATACCCGTCATTGCTGTTCTCTAATAAAGGCATCTGCTGGAGTTAGTGGGTGTTGTGTGCCTTAGTACAGTATAAACCTGTATATACCCGTCATTGCTGTTCTCTAATAAAGGCATCTGCTGGAGTTAGTGGGTGTTGTGTGCCCTAGTACAGTATACACCTGTATATACCCGTCATTGCTGTTCTCTAATAAAGGCATCTGCTGGAGTTAGTGGGTGTTGTGTGCCCTAGTACAGTATACACCTGTATATACCCGTCATTGCTGTTCTCTAATAAAGGCATCTGCTGGAGTTAGTGGGTGTTGTGTGCCCTAGTACAGTATACACCTGTATATACCCGTCATTGCTGTTCTCTAATAAAGGCATCTGCTGGAGTTAGTGGGTGTTGTGTGCCCTAGTACAGTATACACCTGTATATACTCGTCATTGCTGTTCTCTAATAAAGGCATCTGCTGGAGTTAGTGGGTGCTGTGTGCCCTAGTACAGTATACACCTGTATATACCCGTCATTGCTGTTCTCTAATAAAGGCATCTGCTGGAGTTAGTGGGTGTTGTGTGCCCTAGTACAGTATACACCTGTATATACCCGTCATTGCTGTTCTCTAATAAAGACATCTGCTGGAGTTAGTGGGTGTTGTGTGCCCTAGTACAGTATACACCTGTATATACCCGTCATTGCTGTTCTCTAATAAAGGCATCTGCAGGAGTTAGTGGGTGTTGTGTGCCCTAGTACAGTATAAACCTGTATATACCCGTCATTGCTGTTCTCTAATAAAGGCATCTGCTGGAGTTAGTGGGTGTTGTGTGCCCTAGTACAGTATACACCAGTATATACCCGTCATTGCTGTTCTCTAATAAAGGCATCTGCTGGAGTTAGTGGGTGTTGTGTGCCCTAGTACAGTATACACCTGTATATACCCGTCATTGCTGTTCTCTAATAAAGGCATCTGCTGGAGTTAGTGGGTGTTGTGTGCCCTAGTACAGTATACACCTGTATATACCAGTCATTGCTGTTCTCTAATAAAGGCATCTGCTGGAGTTAGTGGGTGTTGTGTGCCCTAGTACAGTATACACCTGTATATACTCGTCATTGCTGTTCTCTAATAAAGGCATCTGCTGGCGTTAGTGGGTGCTGTGTGCCCTAGTACAGTATACACCTGTATATGCCCGTCATTGCTGTTCTCTAATAAAGGCATCTGCTGGAGTTAGTGGGTGTTGTGTGCCCTAGTACAGTATACACCTGTATATACCCGTCATTGTTGTTCTCTAATAAAGGCATCTGCTGGAGTTATTTGTTGTTGTGTGCCCTAGTACAGTATACACCTGTATATACCCGTCATTGCTGTTCTCTAATAAAGGCATCTGCTGGAGTTAGTGGGTGTTGTGTGCCTCCAGCACAATATACAGTACCCAATTGCTGGTTTTCCCATCTCCCTGCAGGCCATTACTATGTCTGGAAGGCCAACAAGGAGAGGCAGACAGTCACGAGCCAATAAAAGAGGGCAAGCAGGCTCTGTGTCTAGAGACAACAGTGCTGGTCGTGGACGCGGTGCATCGTCATCAGCACGTGGCCATGGGACACGCTTGTCCTTATTTTCGGCAGCTGGACGTGTTGAGCCGCATCATGCCAAAGACTTGGTAGAGTGGATGACCAAGCCCTCCTCATCCTCCTCATCCTCTCTCACCCAGGCTCAGGGTACTGGCAAAGCAGCTGCCAAAGCGTCCTCTTCCCTCATATCAATGTCATCATCAGTCACTCCTTCCCTAGACCCACCGTGTCCTCCTGAGGAGTCCCCCGAACTGTTTGAGCACAGTGTTGGGTACATGCTCCAGGAGGATGCCCAGTGTTTCGAAGGGTCTGAAGATGATACCCAGCTAGAGGAAGGCAGTAGCGTGAGAGCAGAGAGAGGGGATGCTCAAGAAGGACAGCAATCTGGCAGTCATGTTCCAGCAGCTGCAGCATACTGCCAGATTGGCTCCAGTGATGAGGAGGGAGGGGATGATGAGGTCACTGACTCCACGTGGGTGCCTGATAGGAGAGAGGAGGATGAGGAGGAGGCACATCTCCAACGAGGCAGGATGCACTCTGGGGGCCAGCGTAAGGGCAGCACACCGACTGAATCACACCGCAGAGCTACGCCTGTGTAGGCCGCTGCCTCTGCCCGTTATTCCAAAAGTTCTTTGGTGTGGGCCTTTTTTGAGTCGAGTGCATCAGATCGCACTGCTGCTGTTTGCAACATATATCTCAAGCATATCTCGCGTGGCCAAAACATCAGCCGCTTGGGCACCACATGCTTGACCAGACATATGTTGACCTGCCATGCAGCTCGTTGGCAAGCGTACCTTAAAGACCCACACCAAAGAACAAAGCGGACCTCTCCTTGCTCCTCATCAGCTGGGATCTCCAACCCCACTGTACCTTCAGTCCTCTCTGAAACCTGCACTGAGAGGAATGAAGGTGTAGAATTAGGTGTGTCACAGCCAAGTACTTGCGGGCACTCTGCTAGCAGTACACCGACGTCCGATTATAGCAGGCAAATTTCCCTGCCCCAGCTGCTGGACCGTCGAAAGAAGTTCACTCCCAGCCATCCACATGCCCAGCGGTTGAATGCTAGCTTGGCTAAATTGCTAGCACTTCAACTGCTGCCTTTTCAGTTGGTAGACTCGGCCCCATTCCGTGAGTTTGTGCAATGTGCGGTTCCTCAGTGGCAGGTTCCCAAACGCCACTTTTTCTCACGGAAGGCGATTCCGGCTCTCTACCGGCATGTGGAAGGCAATGTCCATGCCTCGCTGGACAGGGCGGTCAGCGGTAAGGTGCATATTACCGCTGACTCATGGTCCAGCAGGCATGGACAGGGACGTTACCTTTCTTTCACGGCCCATTGGGTCACTCTTTTGGCAGCTGGGAAGGATGCAGGACAAGGTGCAGTAGTGTTGGAGGTTGTTCCGCCGCCACGCCTCCAAAATGCTACTACTGGTTGTGACACACCTCTCTCCTCCACCCCCTCCTCTTCTTCTTCCTCCATGGCCTCTTTCTGTGCTTTGTCCCCGGGACCAGCGGGGCTCCGTAGGCGTTCAAGGGGCTACGCAAGTACGCAGGCAAAAAGATGCCATGCCGTGCTTGCGCTGGTGTGTTTGGGGGACAGGAGCCACACTGGGGCAGAGGTTCTGTCAGCTCTGCAGGGGCAGGCCGAGAGGTGGTTGACGCCACGCCAGCTTAAGCCAGGAATGGTGGTTTGCGACAATGGCACCAACCTCCTCTCCGCCCTCCGACAGGGACAACTGACCCATGTGCCCTGTGTGGCTCACGTCTTTAACCTGGTGGTGCAGCGGTTCTTGGGCAGGTACTCGGGCTTACAGGATGTCCTGAGGCAGGCCAGGAAAGTCTGTGTGCATTTCCGCAGATCATATAATGCCAGTTCTCGGGTGGCTGAGCTGCAAAAGGAGTTGAACCTGCCCAAGAACCGCCTTATATGTGACATGCCCACCAGGTGGAACTCAACGTTGGCCATGCTGCAGCGGCTGCACACGCAGCAGAGGGCCATCAATGAGTACCTGTGCGACTATGGCACGAGGACAGGGTCAGGGGAGCTCGTTTTTTTTTCACCACGCCAGTGGGGCATGATCAGGGATGCATGCACTGTCCTGGCACCATTTGAGGAGGCCACGAGGATGGTGAGCAGTGACAGTGCATGCATCAGTGACACTGTACCTCTTGTCCACCTGTTGGAGCATACGCTGCGTGGAATAATGGACAGGGCACTTGAGGCAGAACAGAGGCAGGAAGAGGAGGACTTCCTTGCCTCTCAAGGCCCCCTTTACCCAGACAGTGTTCCTTCTGTCCCACCCATCACACAGGAAGAGGACGAGGAGGAGGAGGAATGTGTCAGCATGGAGGTGGAGCATAGCACTCAGCATCAACAGCAGCAGTCTTTTAGGGATGATTTACAGTCCCGACAAACCCGTGGACTTGTACGTGGCTGGGAGTAGGTGGCTGCGGATCATGTCGTCCTTAGTGACCCAGAGGACTCCGGACCGAATGCCTCAGCTAACCTACGCTGCATGGCCTCCCTGATCCTGCAAAGTCTGCGGAAGGATTCTCGTATTCTTCGGATCAAGGAGAGGGACCATTACTGGCTGGCCACTCTCCTTGATCCACGGTACGGTTGCGGACCTTATCTTGCCATCGCAGAGGGAGCAGAGGATGAGACAACTCCGGGAGGCCTTGCAGAAAGGTCTGTGCAACGCGTTCCCAGAGACTGGGAGGTTACAAACTCCTGGTCCTGGACGAGTTGCTGAGGCTTCGGTCAGTAGCAGAAGGAGCGGTGGAGAAGGTGGCCGTCTGACCGATGCGTTCAGACAATTTTTTAGTCCGCCGCCCCAAGGTATGATCGGTTCCAGCAACCATCACCAGCGTCTGATATACATGGTGCAGGAATACCTAGGGGCAAGGTCAGACTTGGACACCTTTCCCACCGAAAATCCTCTGGCTTACTGGGTCTTGAGGATGGATCACTGGCCAGAGCTTACACAGTATGCAATTGAGCTACTGGCCTGTCCTGCATCCAGCGTTCTTTCGGAACGCACATTCAGTGCTGCTGGAGGATTTGTCACGGATCACAGGGTGCGCCTGTCCACCGACTCGGTTGATCGACTGACCTTCATAAAGATGAACCAGTCTTGGATCACCACCAGCTACCAAGCACCTGAAGCTGATATAACAGAATAATTTATTTTGAAATGTCACATCCCTTCAAGACTGCCTATGCTGATGCTGAGTGACTGTCCTGTTATGTTGACTGACTATCCTCCTCCTCCTCCTCAATGATCCGATTCCTGATGATAGCTTGGAAGAACATTTTGGTTTCTGGCTGCCGCCACCAGTGGCTAAGGCCCAATTTTTCAGCCCCTGTTTAACAGGGGCATGTAATTACAATTTTTGATGCAATGCTTTGCAGCAGGGCTCATTCCTGCACTCCAACTAGAGTATCTGGTAAGGTTGCAGTGTCGTGGCACCAGCACCAGTGCCTAAGGCCCAATTTTTCAGCCCCTGTTTAACAGGGGCGTGTAATTACAATTTTTGATGCAATACTTTGCAACAGGGCTCATTGCTGTGCTCCAAGTACAGTATCTGTGAGGGGTTGCAGTGTTGTGGCACCAGTGCCTAAGGCACAATTTTTCTGCCCCTGTTCAACAGGGGCATGTAATTACAATTCTTGATCTAATAATTCACAGCAGGGCCCATTCCTGCGCCCACCAAGAGTAACTGTGAGGGCTTTTTTAGTGTTGTGGCAACACCACCACCACCACCACCAAAGGCCCAATTTTTCTGCCCCTCTTCAACAGGGGCATGCAATTACAATTCTTGATCTAATAATTTACAGTAGGGCCCATTCATGCACCCACCAAGAGTAACTGTGAGGGCTGACAGTGTTGTAGCACCAGCACCACCACCAAAGGCCCAATTTTTCCTACCACTGTTCAACAATGGCATGTAATTACAATTCCTGATATAATAGTTCACAGCAGGGCGTTCCAGCGCCCACCAAGAGTAACTGTGAGGGCTCACAGTGTTGTGGCAACACCAACATGTAAGGGGCAAATTTCTGCAGAGTATATTCGGCAGGCCCCTACTTTCAAACATCCAACTTACAAACGACTCCTACTTGCAAACGGAAGGAGACAACAGGAAGTGAGAGGAAATCTACCCCTAGGAAGGGAAATTCTCTCCTGTAAGAGTTAATATGGGAAAAAGGTGTCTCCTCTCTACTGATGCTTTATCACCAATCCTTGTTTCAATAAAAACCCCACTTTTCAAAAACATTTGTCATTGGGACGGAAAGTGAGGTGAAATGTTCTGAACAGGTGCACAGACAGCAAAACAAATGTTACACGGGTGATAACCCTTCCCTATGTTTTCCAAAAAGCTTAAAAATTGATTTTTTTGCCTGGAGCTACACTAAAATAATGTACCTGTTCAAAATTACAAACAGATTCTACTTAAAGTGGTTGTAAACCCACTTTGTAAACAAACACCTACAGGTAAGCCTAGATTAAGGCTTACCTGTAGGTGCATGAAATATCTCCTTAACCTACACGGTTAAGGAGATATTTGCATTTAGAAGCGGCGACGCTGACGTCACGCGCATGCGCATGGGGTTAACCCCATTCACAAATTCGGCTAGGTCGCAGCATTCGACGACGTAGCCGAATTCGACGGGTCATGGGCGCATGCGCGGAGTCACATCTTCGCCGCTTCCGCCAATCACAGCGCCGGAGCGGCGCTGTGATTGGCTGGTGCGGCGATACCCGGAAGTAACATTCCGGCTATCGCCGCAGCGATGGATGCGGCTAAAGAGGGAGAGGAGGACGGCTTCGGGGGCCCCGATCTAAGGTAAGTGATGCATAATGAGCTATTATGCTAGTCATATTAGCTCATTATGCCTTTCTCTTACAGGTCGTTGGGGAAAAAAAAAAAATAGTGGGTTTACAACCACTTTAAGAACAAACCTACAGTCCCTGTCTTGTTTGCACCGCCTGTATACTGCTGTTCAGAGTATATAGGGCCTTTTTTTATTTTGGGTGCCGGGTTCCCCTTAATATCCATACAAGACCCAAAGGGGCTGGTAATGGGCTGGGGTAGGGGGGGGGGTGATGGGGTAGCCATGCCATTTTTCTCAAAGATTTTCATCCATATTACCGGGACCAGACATTACATTAAAGCCGCGAGCAGTTTTAAATGGCTTTTTTTCGATTACAAATGTCCTTTTGTGCAGGGACAGTTCTAAACACGGGAAACACATGCCACTTCACAGGCATACTTTAGACACCCCCCCAGGTACGATATTTAAAGGAATATTTCACTTTTTTTTTTCACTTTATTCATCATTAAAATGACTGCTCCCGAAAAACGGACGTTTTTAAAACTTCGTTTTGCATTGATACATGTCCCCTGGGGCAGAACCCGGGTCCCCAAACCCTTTTTAGGAAAATAACATGCATATTAGTCGTTATAATTAGCACTTTAGATTTCGAACGTTCGCGTCCATTGTATTTAATAGGGTTCTAACCTTCGCGCGAACTTTCGGTCCGTTCGAAGGTTCTGGTGCAAACCAAACCGGGGGGTGTTCGGCTCATCCCTAGTCAGAAATAGTGATGAGCCGAACACCCCCGGGTTCGGTTCGCACCAGAACCCGCGAACGGACCGAGAGTTCGTACGAACATTAGAACCCTATTAAATACAATGGATGCGAACGTTCAAATTCTAAAGTGCTAATTATAACAACTATTATGCATGTTATTGTCCTAAAAAGGGTTTGGACCCGGGTTGTGCACCAGGGGACATGTATCAATGCAAAAAGAAGTTTTAAAAACGGTCGTTTTTCGGGAGCAGTCATTTTAATGATGCATAAAGTGAAAAAAAAAAAGTCAAATATTCCTTTAAATATCGTACCTGGGGGGTGTCTAAAGTATGCCTGTGAAGTGCCACGTGTTTCCCGTGTTTAGAACTGTCCCTGCACAAAATGACACTTCTAAAGGAAAAAAAAGCCATTTAAAACTGCTTGCGGCTTTAATGTAATGTCTGGTCCCGGTAATATGGATGAAAATCTTTAAGAAAAATGGCATAGCTACCCCATGACCCCCCCCCCCTACCCCAGCCCATTACCAGCCCCTTTGGGTCTTGTATGGATATTAAGGGGAACCCCGCACATAAAATAAAAAAGGCCCTATATACTCTGAACAGCCGTATACAGGCGGTGCATACAAGACAGGGACTGTAGGTTTGTTCTTATGTAGAATCTGTTTGTAATTTTGAACAGGTACATTGTTGAAGTGTAGCTCCAGCCCAAAAATCTATTTTTAAACTTTTTGGAAAACATAGGTAAGGGTTATCACCCCTGTAACATTTGTTTTGCTGTCTGTGCCCCTGTTCAGAACATTTCACCTCACTTTCCGTCCCAATGACAACTGTTTTTGAAATGTGGTGTTTTTCTTGAAACAAGGATTGCTGATAAAGCATCAGTACAGAGGAGACACCTTTCTCCCATATTTATTCTTACAGGAGAGAATTTTCCTTCCTAGTGGTAGATTTCCTCTCACTTCCTGTTGTCTTCTTGCGTTTGCAAGTAGGAGTCGTTTGTAAGTTGGATTTTGAAAGTAGGGACCTGCCGTATATACTCTGCAGAAATAGGCCCCTTAGTTGTTGGTGTTGGCACAACACTGTAAGCACTCACAGTTACTCTTGGTTGGTGCTGGAACGCCCTGCTGTCAACTATTATATCAGGACTTTTAATTACATATAATTGTTGAACAGTGGTAGTAAAAATTGGGCCTTTGATGGTGGTGCTGGTGCCACAACACTGTAAGCCCTGACAGTTACTCTTGGTGGGTGCAGCAATGGGCCCTGCTGTGAATTATTAGATCAAGAATTGTAATTGCATGCCCCTGTTGAAGAGGGGCTGAAAAATTGGGCCTTTCGTGGTGGTGGTGGTGGTGGTGGTGTTGCCACAACACTGTAAGCCCTCAGAGTTACTCTTGGTGGGTGCAGGAATGGGCCCTGCTGTGAATTATTAGATCAAGATTTGTAATTGCATGCCCCTGTTGAACAGGGGCTGAAAAATTGGGCCTTTAGTGGTGGTGGTGGTGGTGGTGGTGTTGCCACAACACTGTAAGCCCTCAGAGTTACTCTTGGTGGGTGCAGCAATGGGCCCTGCTGTGAATTATTAGATCAAGAATTGTAATTGCATGCCCCTGTTGAACAGGGGCTGAAAAATTGGGCCTTTCGTGGTGGTGGTGGTGGTGGTGGTGGTGTTGCCACAACACTGTAAGCCCTCAGAGTTACTCTTGGTGGGTGCAGGAATGGGCCCTGCTGTGAATTATTAGATCAAGAATTGTAATTGCATGCCCCTGTTGAACAGGGGCTGAAAAATTGGGCCTTTCGTGGTGGTGGTGGTGGTGGTGGTGTTGCCACAACACTGTAAGCCCTCAGAGTTACTCTTGGTGGGTGCAGCAATGGGCCCTGCTGTGAATTATTAGATCAAGAATTGTAATTGCATGCCCCTGTTGAACAGGGGCTGAAAAATTGGGCCTTAGGCACTGGTGGCACAACACTACAACCCCTCACAGATACTGTACTTGGAGCACAGCAATGAGCCCTGTTGCAAAGTATTGCTTCAAAAATTGTAATGACACGCCCCTGTTAAACAGGGGCTGAAAAATTGGGCCTTAGGCACTGGTGCCACAATACTCCAACCCCTCACAGATACTGTACTTGGAGCACAGCAATGAGCCCTATGGCAAATTATTGCTAAAAAAACTGTAATTACACGCCCCTGTAAAACAGGGGCTGAAAAATTGGGCCTTAGCCACTGGTGGCGGCACCCATAAACAAAAATGATCTTCCAAGCTATCATCATCAATCGTATCATTGAGGACTCGGAGGAGGAGGATAGCCAGTCAACATAACAGCACAGGCACTCAGCATCAGCATCTTGAAGGGATGTGACATGTTAAAATCAATTAGTCTGTTATATCAGCATCAGGTGTGTGGTAGCTGGTGGTGATCCAAGACTGGTTCATCTTGATGAAAGTCAGTCGATCAACCGAGTCGGTGGACAGGCGCACCCTGTGATCCGTGACAAATCCTCCAGCAGCACTGAATGTGCGTTCCGAAAGAACGCTGGATGCAGGACAGGCCAGTAGCTCAATTGCATACTGTGCAAGCTCTGGCCAGTGATCCATCCTCAAGACCCAGTAAGCCAGAGGATTTTCGGTGGGGAAGGTGTCCAAGTCTGACCTTGCCCCTAGATATTCCTGCACCATGTTTATCAGACGCTGGCGATGGTTGCTGGAACCGATCATACTTTGGGGCTGCGGACTAAAGAATTGTCTGAACGCATCGGTCAGACGGCCACCTTCCCCACCGCTCCTTCTTTGACTGGCCGAAGCCTCAGCAACTCGTTGTCCAGGACCAGGAGTTTGTAACCTCCCAGTCTCTGGGAACGCGTTGCACAGACCTTTCTGCAAGGCCTCCCGGAGTTGTCTCATCCTCTGCTCCCTCTGCGACGGTAACATAAGGTCCGCAACCTTACCCTTGTACCGTGGATCAAGGAGAGTGGCCAGCCAGTAATGGTCCCTCTCCTTGATCCGAAGAATACGAGGATCCTTCCGCAGACTTTGCAGGATCAGGGAGGCCATGCAGCGTAGGTTTGCTGAGGCATTCGCTCCGGAGTCCTCTGGGTCACTAAGGACGACATGATCCGCAGCCACCTCCTCCCAGCCACGTACAAGTCCACTGGTTTCTTGGGACTGTAAATCATCCCTAAAAGACTGCTGCTGATGATGCTGAGTGCCAGTCTCCACCTCCATGCTGACACAATCCTCCTCCTCTTCCTGTGCGATGGGTGGGACAGAAGGAACACTGTCTGGGTAAAGGGGGCCTTGAGAGGCAAGGAAGTCCTCCTCTTCCTGCCTCTGTTCTGCCTCAAGTGCCCTGTCCATTATTCCACGCAGCGTGTGCTCCAACAGGTGGACAAGAGGTACAGTGTCACTGATGCATGCACTGTCACTGCTCACCATCCTCGTGGCCTCCTCAAATGGTGCCAGGACAGTGCATGCATCCCTGATCATGCCCCACTGGCGTGGAGAAAAAAAACCAAGCTCCCCTGACCCTGTCCTGGTGCCGTAGTCGCACAGGTACTCATTGATGGCCCTCTGCTGCGTGTGCAGCCGCTGTAGCATGGCCAACGTTGAGTTCCACCTGGTGGGCATGTCACATATAAGGCGGTTCTTGGGCAGGTTCAACTCCTTTTGCAGCTCAGCCAGGCGAGCACTGGCATTATAAGATCTGCGGAAATGCACACAGACTTTCCTGGCCTGCCTCAGGACATCCTGTAAGCCCGGGTACCTGCCCAAGAACCGCTGCACCACCAGGTTAAGGACGTGAGCCACACAGGGCACATGGGTCAGTTGTCCCTGTCGGAGGGCGGAGAGGAGGTTGGTGCCATTGTCGCAAACCACCATTCCTGGCTTAAGCTGGCGTGGCGTCAACCACCTCTCGGCCTGGCCCTGCAGAGCAGACAGGACCTCTGCCCCAGTGTGGCTTCTGTCCCCCAAACACACCAGCGCAAGCACGGCATGGCATCTTTTTGCCTGCGTACTTGCGTAGCCCCTTGAACGCCTACGGAGCACCGCTGGTTCCGAGGACAAACCACAGGAAGAGGCCATGGAGGAAGAAGAAGAGGAGGGGGTGGAGGAGAGAGGTGTGTCACAACCAGTAGTAGCATTTTGGAGGCGTGGCGGTGGAACAACCTCCAACACTACTGCACCTTGTCCTGCATCCTTCCCAGCTGCCAAAAGAGTGACCCAATGGGCCGTGAAAGAAAGGTAACGTCCCTGTCCATGCCTGCTGGACCATGAGTCAGCGGTAATATGCACCTTACCGCTGACCGCCCTGTCCAGCGAGGCCAAGACATTGCCTTCCACATGCCGGTAGAGAGCCGGAATAGCCTTCCGTGAGAAAAAGTGGCGTTTGGGAACCTGCCACTGAGGAACCGCACATTGCACAAACTCACGGAAGGGGGCCGAGTCTACCAACTGAAAAGGCAGCAGTTGAAGCGCTAGCAATTTAGCCAAGCTAGCATTCAACCGCTGGGCATGTGGATGGCTGGGAGTGAACTTCTTTCGACGGTCCAGCAGCTGGGGCAGGGAAATTTGCCTGCTAGAATCGGACGTCGGTGTACTGCTAGCAGAGTGGCCGCAAGTACTTGGCTGTGACACACCTAATTCTACACCTTCATTCCTCTCAGTGCATGTTTCAGAGAGGACTGAAGTTATAGTGGGGTTGGAGATCCCAGCTGATGCGGTGCAAGGAGAGGTCCGCTTTGTTCTTTGGTGTGGGTCTTTGAGGTAGGCTTGCCAACGAGCTGCATGGCAGGTCAACATATGTCTGGTCAGGCATGTGGTACCCAAGCGGCTGATGTTTTGGCCACGCGATATACGCTTGAGACATATGTTGCAAACAGCAGCTGTGCGATCTGATGCACTAGCCTCAAAAAAGGCCCACACCAAAGAACTTTTTGAATGACGGGCAGAGGCAGCGCCCTGCACAGGCGGAGCTCTGCGGTGTGATTCCGTCGGTGTACTGCCCTTACGCTGGCCACCAAAGGGCATCCTGCCTCGTTGGAGATGTGCCTCCTCCTCATCCTCCTCCTCCTCCTCTCTCCTATTAGGCACCCACGTGGAGTCAGTGACCTCATCATCACCTCCCTCCTCATCACTGGAGCCAATCTGGCAGTATGCTGCAGCTGCTGGAACATGACTGCCAGATTGGTGTCCTTCTTGAGCATCCCCTCTGTCTGCTCTCACGCTACTGCCTTCCTCTAGCTGGGTTTCATCATCAGACCCTTCGAAACGCTGGGCATCCTCCTGGAGCATGTACCCAACACTGTGCTCAAACAGTTCGGGGGACTCCTCAGGAGGAGGACATGGTGGGTCTAGGGAAGGAGTGACTGATGATGAGTCTGACATTGATACCAGGGAAGAGGACGCTTTGGCAGCTGCTTTTCCAGTACCCTGAGCCTGGGTGAGAGAGGATGAGGAGGAGGAGGAGGGCTTGGTCATCCACTCTACCAAGTCTTCGGCATGATGTGGCTCAACATGTCCAGCTGCCGAAAAGAAGGACAAGCGTGTCCCATGGCCATGTGCTGATGACAATGCACCGCGTCCACGACCAGCACTGTTGCCCCCAGACACAGAGCCTGCTTGCCCTCTTTTATTGCCTCCTGACTGTCTGCCTCTCCTTGTTTGCCTTCCAGACATTCTAATAGATGGCCTGCAGGGAGATGGGAAAAAAGCAATAAGGGCTACCTTCAGGTGTCCTTCTCTGTCCCTTTACTTAAGGATTTCTAAATATGGTTGAGGATGATTGCTTTTGCAGAGAATAGCACAACGACAATTTCCCTGACTGTCCAAAAAAACAAGGATTTCAAAGATGGTTGATGAGGAATGCTTTAGCACACTATAGCACAAGGAGAATTCCCTCACTGTCCTTCCCTGTCCCTAGAAACAAGGATTTGCACAGTAAAAGACACTGACACTCTCCCTACCTATAGTTTTCTGTCCCTAGAAAAAATGTTTTTTTAAAGCACACTATAGCACAAGGAGAATTCCCTCACTGTCCTTCCCTGTCCCTAGAAACAAGGATTCGCACAGTAAAAGACACTGACACTCTCCCTACCTATAGTTTTCTGTCCCTAGAAAAAATGTTTTTTTAAAGCACACTATAGCACAGGGAGAATTTCCCTCACTTTCCTTCTTTGTCCCTAGAAACAAGGATTATCACAGTGAAAGAAACTGACACTCTTCCTACCTATAGTTTTCTGTCCCTAGAAAAAATGTTTTTTTTAAAGCACACTATAGCACAAGGAGAATTTCCCTCACTTTCCTTCTTTGTCCCTAGAAACAAGGATTATCACAGTGAAAGAAACTGACACTCTTCCTACCTATAGTTTTCTGTCCCTAGAAAAAATGTTTTTTTAAAGCACACTATAGCACAAGGAGAATTCCCTCACTGTCTTTCCCTGTCCCTAGAAACAAGGATTCGCACAGTAAAACACACTGACACTCTCCCTACCTATAGTTTTCTGTCCCTAGAAAAAATTTTTTTTTAAAGCACACTATAGCACAAGGAGAATTCCCTCACTGTCCTTCCCTGTCCCTAGAAACAAGGATTCGCACAGTTAAACACACTGACACTCTCCCTACCTATAGTTTTCTGTCCCTAGAAATATTTTTTTTTTAAAGCACACTATAGCACAAGGAGAATTCCCTCACTGTCCTTCCCTGTCCCTAGAAACAAGGATTCGCACAGTAAAAGACACTGACACTCTCCCTACCTATAGTTTTCTGTCCCTAGAAAAAATGTTTTTTTAAAGCACACTATAGCACAAGGAGAATTTCACTCACTTTCCTTCTTTGTCCCTAGAAACAAGGATTATCACAGTGAAAGAAACTGACACTCTTCCTTCCTATAGTTTTCTGTCCCTAGAAAAAATGTTTTTTTTAAAGCACACTATAGCACAAGGAGAATTCCCTCACTGTCCTTCCCTGTCCCTAGAAACAAGGATTTGCACAGTAAAACACACTGACACTCTCCCTACCTATAGTTTTCTGTCCCTAGAAAAAATGTTTTTTTAAAGCACACTATAGCACAAGGAGAATTCCCTCACTGTCCTTCCCTGTCCCTAGAAACAAGGATTCGCACAGTAAAAGACACTGACACTCTCCCTACCTATAGTTTTCTGTCCCTAGAAAAAATGTTTTTTTAAAGCACACTATAGCACAAGGAGAATTTCACTCACTTTCCTTCTTTGTCCCTAGAAACAAGGATTATCACAGTGAAAGAAACTGACACTCTTCCTTCCTATAGTTTTCTGTCCCTAGAAAAAATGTTTTTTTAAAGCACACTATAGCACAAGGAGAATTCCCTCACTGTCCTTCCCTGTCCCTAGAAACAAGGATTTGCACAGTAAAACACACTGACACTCTCCCTACCTATAGTTTTCTGTCCCTAGAAAAAATGTTTTTTTAAAGCACACTATAGCACAAGGAGAATTTCCCTCACTTTCCTTCTTTGTCCCTAGAAACAAGGATTATCACAGTGAAAGAAACTGACACTCTTCCTACCTATAGTTTTCTGTCCCTAGAAAAAATGTTTTTTTAAAGCACACTATAGCACAAGGAGAATTTCCCTCACTTTCCTTCTTTGTCCCTAGAAACAAGGATTATCACAGTGAAAGAAACTGACACTCTTCCTACCTATAGTTTTCTGTCCCTAGAAAAAATGTTTTTTTAAAGCACACTATAGCACAAGGAGAATTCCCTCACTGTCCTTCCCTGTCCCTAGAAACAAGGATTCGCACAGTAAAACACACTGACACTCTCCCTACCTATAGTTTTCTGTCCCTAGAAAAAATGTTTTTTTAAAGCACACTATAGCACAAGGAGAATTCCCTCACTGTCCTTCTCTGTCCCTAGAAACAAGGATTCGCACAGTAAAACACACTGACACTCTCCCTACCTATAGTTTTCTGTCCCTAGAAAAAATGTTTTTTTAAAGCACACTATAGCACAAGGAGAATTCCCTCACTGTCCTTCCCTGTCCCTAGAAACAAGGATTCGCACAGTAAAACACACTGACACTCTCCCTACCTATAGTTTTCTGTCCCTAGAAAAAATGTTTTTTTAAAGCACACTATAGCACAAGGAGAATTTCACTCACTTTCCTTCTTTGTCCCTAGAAACAAGGATTATCACAGTGAAAGAAACTGACACTCTTCCTTCCTATAGTTTTCTGTCCCTAGAAAAAATGTTTTTTTAAAGCACACTATAGCACAAGGAGAATTTCCCTCACTTTCCTTCTTTGTCCCTAGAAACAAGGATTATCACAGTGAAAGAAACTGACACTCTTCCTACCTATAGTTTTCTGTCCCTAGAAAAAATGTTTTTTTAAAGCACACTATAGCACAAGGAGAATTTCCCTCACTTTCCTTCTTTGTCCCTAGAAACAAGGATTATCACAGTGAAAGAAACTGACACTCTTCCTACCTATAGTTTTCTGTCCCTAGAAAAAATGTTTTTTTAAAGCACACTATAGCACAAGGAGAATTCCCTCACTGTCCTTCCCTGTCCCTAGAAACAAGGATTCGCACAGTAAAACACACTGACACTCTCCCTACCTATAGTTTTCTGTCCCTAGAAAAAATGTTTTTTTAAAGCACACTATAGCACAAGGAGAATTCCCTCACTGTCCTTCCCTGTCCCTAGAAACAAGGATTCGCACAGTAAAACACACTGACACTCTCCCTACCTATAGTTTTCTGTCCCTAGAAAAAATGTTTTTTTAAAGCACACTATAGCACAAGGAGAATTCCCTCACTGTCCTTCCCTGTCCCTAGAAACAAGGATTCGCACAGTAAAAGACACTGACACTCTCCCTACCTATAGTTTTCTGTCCCTAGAAAAAATGTTTTTTTAAAGCACACTATAGCACAAGGAGAATTTCACTCACTTTCCTTCTTTGTCCCTAGAAACAAGGATTATCACAGTGAAAGAAACTGACACTCTTCCTTCCTATAGTTTTCTGTCCCTAGAAAAAATGTTTTTTTAAAGCACACTATAGCACAAGGAGAATTCCCTCACTGTCCTTCCCTGTCCCTAGAAACAAGGATTCGCACAGTAAAACACACTGACACTCTCCCTACCTATAGTTTTCTGTCCCTAGAAAAAATGTTTTTTTAAAGCACACTATAGCACAAGGAGAATTTCCCTCACTTTCCTTCTTTGTCCCTAGAAACAAGGATTATCACAGTGAAAGAAACTGACACTCTTCCTACCTATAGTTTTCTGTCCCTAGAAAAAATGTTTTTTTAAAGCACACTATAGCACAAGGAGAATTCCCTCACTGTCCTTCCCTGTCCCTAGAAACAAGGATTCGCACAGTAAAACACACTGACACTCTCCCTACCTATAGTTTTCTGTCCCTAGAAAAAATGTTTTTTTAAAGCACACTATAGCACAAGGAGAATTCCCTCACTGTCCTTCCCTGTCCCTAGAAACAAGGATTCGCACAGTAAAAGACACTGACACTCTCCCTACCTATAGTTTTCTGTCCCTAGAAAAAATGTTTTTTTAAAGCACACTATAGCACAAGGAGAATTTCACTCACTTTCCTTCTTTGTCCCTAGAAACAAGGATTATCACAGTGAAAGAAACTGACACTCTTCCTTCCTATAGTTTTCTGTCCCTAGAAAAAATGTTTTTTTAAAGCACACTATATAGCACAAGGAGAATTCCCTCACTGTCCTTCCCTGTCCCTAGAAACAAGGATTCGCACAGTAAAACACACTGACACTCTCCCTACCTATAGTTTTCTGTCCCTAGAAAAAATGTTTTTTTAAAGCACACTATAGCACAAGGAGAATTTCCCTCACTTTCCTTCTTTGTCCCTAGAAACAAGGATTATCACAGTGAAAGAAACTGACACTCTTCCTACCTATAGTTTTCTGTCCCTAGAAAAAATGTTTTTTTAAAGCACACTATAGCACAAGGAGAATTCCCTCACTGTCCTTCCCTGTCCCTAGAAACAAGGATTCACACAGTAAAACGCACTGACACTCTCCCTACCTATAGTTTTCTGTCCCTAGAAAAAATGCTTTTTTAAAGCACACTATAGCACAAGGAGAATTCCCTCACTGTCCTTCCCTGTCCCTAGAAACAAGGATTCGCACAGTAAAACACACTGACACTCTCCCTACCTATAGTTTTCTGTCCCTAGAAAAAATGTTTTTTTAAAGCACACTATAGCACAAGGAGAATTTCCCTCACTTTCCTTCTTTGTCCCTAGAAACAAGGATTATCACAGTGAAAGAAACTGACACTCTTCCTACCTATAGTTTTCTGTCCCTAGAAAAAATGTTTTTTTAAAGCACACTATAGCACAAGGAGAATTCCCTCACTGTCCTTCCCTGTCCCTAGAAACAAGGATTCGCACAGTAAAACACACTGACACTCTCCCTACCTATAGTTTTCTGTCCCTAGAAAAAATGTTTTTTTAAAGCACACTATAGCACAAGGAGAATTTCCCTCACTTTCCTTCTTTGTCCCTAGAAACAAGGATTATCACAGTGAAAGAAACTGACACTCTTCCTACCTATAGTTTTCTGTCCCTAGAAAAAAATGTTTTTTTAAAGCACACTATAGCACAAGGAGAATTTCCCTCACTTTCCTTCTTTGTCCCTAGAAACAAGGATTATCACAGTGAAAGAAACTGACACTCTTCCTTCCTATAGTTTTCTGTCCCTAGAAAAAATGTTTTTTTAAAGCACACTATAGCACAAGGAGAATTCCCTCACTGTCCTTCCCTGTCCCTAGAAACAAGGATTCGCACAGTAAAACACACTGACACTCTCCCTACCTATAGTTTTCTGTCCCTAGAAAAAATGTTTTTTTAAAGCACACTATAGCACAAGGAGAATTTCCCTCACTTTCCTTCTTTGTCCCTAGAAACAAGGATTATCACAGTGAAAGAAACTGACACTCTTCCTACCTATAGTTTTCTGTCCCTAGAAAAAATGTTTTTTTAAAGCACACTATAGCACAAGGAGAATTCCCTCACTGTCCTTCCCTGTCCCTAGAAACAAGGATTCGCACAGTAAAACACACTGACACTCTCCCTACCTATAGTTTTCTGTCCCTAGAATTTTTTTTTTTTAAAGCACACTATAGCACAAGGAGAATTCCCTCACTGTCCTTCCCTGTCCCTAGAAACAAGGATTCGCACAGTAAAACACACTGACACTCTCCCTACCTATAGTTTTCTGTCCCTAGAAAAAATGTTTTTTTAAAGCACACTATAGCACAAGGAGAATTCCCTCACTGTCCTTCCCTGTCCCTAGAAACAAGGATTCGCACAGTAAAACACACTGACACTCTCCCTACCTATCCTTCTCTTTCCCTAAACTAAAGGAATCCAGGTTAAGCAAGAAAAAAATAAATGTCACTGTCCCTGCCTATGCTTCTCTTTCCCTGCTCCGGAACACACTACACTAGGCCGCCGTGCTGGCGGCCTTTTATAGTGTGGGGCGTGTACTAAACACCCTCAGCAATAATTGGCCACAGGCATCCTGCCTGTGGCCAATCATTGCTCTCCTCGCTGCCGGCGCTGTGATTGGCCAAGCATGCGGGGTCACAGTGCATGCTTGGCCAATCACAGCGCCTGGATGACACTGCGATGGCGTAGTGCATTGTGGGCCGTTCGCGTCACTCGAATTTGGCGCGAATGGCCCAAATCGTTCGATCTTCGTCGAACGATCGAACAGCCGATGTTCGAGTCGAACGTATGTTCGACTCGAACACGAAGCTCATCCCTAGTCAGAAACATGACCGAGACAGAAGTACAGTTAAATCACACTTGTTTAATAATAAAAGTAATCCCCCATGGCAATGGAAAGGTGGCAATATTCCCCGACTTCTCTGCTGATGTCCAACGCCGCAGGCAGAGCTTCATGGAAGTGAAGCGAAGACTGCGGATCAAACATCTAAAATATTCTATGTTATTCCCAGCCAAGCTGCGGGTGGAGGCGGATGACCGAGCCATCTTCTTTGAGGATCCTGAGGAGGCTATTGCCTGGCTAGAACGCAGCGAGGCTCCGAGAAATGTGGCGCGCTGATCACCATGTCTGCTATGTTTATTCTCTCCGGATCCATCCCTTGAGAGCCAGCTAGAGCACAGGGTTCTACAGCTGCCTTGTTCCTCATCCCCTCCTTTTTTTTCATGTGAGTACTACGCACTTATTACTTTTGTGGAATCTTACACCTTGCACTACCCCTGAGCTCCTGCTTTCCACGGCTCACCCCTATGGTATATGGCTATTATACTATGAGGAATCCTCTCTACTGAGACATACTAGGACTGCCTTCTGGGCACCCAGTTACCCTTGTACAGCGTCTGTTCATTATTAATATTATTTGCTGTTTTTTCTTTCAGACTTCC
Organism: Rana muscosa; assembly: GCA_029206835.1. Lineage (NCBI taxonomy): Eukaryota > Metazoa > Chordata > Amphibia > Anura > Ranidae > Rana > Rana muscosa. The sequence goes on along the minus strand of CM055117.1, from coordinate 625,803,514 downwards.
CGTTGCTCCTTTTAAAAATGTTTTCCTTTTTTTTGGGACTCCAGCCTTCTAGTTGACCTACCGATATCGTGCACAGTGCAGCGCGATTTCGCCCGACCATCCCTTGGGACACAGGACTGTATAATCAGGTGCCCTGTTAATTGTTTGGTGTGGGCTCTGGTGCACAAGGTTGTTCTTTAGTGTTCTACCATCACCATTTATTTTTTGCACCTACTATGTTTGCATCAAGTGCCTGCTTTGTATCTTCGTGTACTGGTTCCCAGCCCTTACCATCCAAGGGATGGATATACAGCGTTTTGGGTTGATGCCCACACCAGTTTGGGAGGGTGTATGGCGGGGAGGGAGATTGTGTTTTATGGACTGGTAATATTACGTTCTATAGATGTTTACAAATGACATGGAATGCTCCTTTTCTACTCATTTTCTTGTGCTGTCAGGTTTACTGTATTGCAGGAGGACTCTGGGTCTTGCTAGTTATTTCACTATCTTTCTGTACATGTATGTTGTATGTATGTTTAGACTCAATCATATATGCCGCTATCTAGATTATGGCTAATATAAAGTTTCTTACATGGAATGTGAGGGGCCTCCGCGATAAAGTTAAGTGGTCGGCAACCCTCACCTTCCCTAAGAAGCAACGGGCAGACATTGTGGTGGTAGTTGAGACTCATGTGGAGGGGAGGCTTCAGTTGGCACTCCGGCGACCATGGGTTGGGTGGGCCTTTCATTCTACCCATACATCCCATGCTCGCGGAGTTTCGGTTTTAGTGGCTAAGTCATTACATTTTGAACTGTGTGATATTTTAACTGATCCCCAGGGGCGGTATGTCTTTTTACATGTTAAGATCTATGGGGAACCCTTCCTACTACTTGCATTTTATGTCCCGCCTCCTTTTAGTGCCACAATTGTTGTGGAGGGTTTCCAGTATATGCCCCGACACCCCACGGTCCAGGCTGTTTGGTTGGGGGACTTTATTGAAACGCTCAACCCCAATCTGGATAGACCTAGCCCCTCAGGGTCGGGAGTGGGGGCCCTTCCCATCACGAGATTCTCCAGGCTTGTCACCAATTTTAATCTGGTGGACACCTGGAGGCATCTCAACCCTCAAGTAAGGGCGTACTCCTGTTTTTCGTCCACACATAATACTATGTCTTGTATTGATTTGATCCTTCTCTCTCGGTCACTGCTCCCCAGACTGCAGACCGCTGTGTTTGGCCCGAGACTCCTCTCAGACCACTGCCCATATTGGGTCACCATTGGAGTTCCTGTCAACAAGCCACCTAGCTTCTGGTGTCTTAATCCATTCTGGCTCTCTCTGTTAATGAATTCAAAAAATACTTTTTGGATAATGATCCCTCTGCCTCACCCTTAGTGGTGTGGGAGTCCTTTAAACTGCATGCGCGGTCAACCCTCAAATCCACAATCAATAAGATAAAGGGAGATTCGGCAGCTACCTTTGAGAAGGTCGTAGCTGAGTTGGCCACCACTGAACGTCAATATGAGTTAGACCCTTCTCCTGCCCAGGCTGACCTCTTGAGGTTACAAACTCGAGTAGTTAACCAATTACAATATGAGAAAGCTTGCCGCAAACTTTTTTTTCTAAGCAGAAGTTTTTTGAGCACGGGGAAAAAGCGGGCAAATTGTTAGCATATATGGTACATAGCAAAGACAGACCCCCCGTGGTCATATCCCTGTATGGGCGGGAGGGAGGGTGCATCACAGACCCCCCGAGTGTTACATCTCAGGATTTATATACGTCCAGAGCACCCCCGGATGAGACGCTGATGCAAGACTTCCTTGGTGATGTCCCTTTTCCGCAAGTGTCGGAGGAGTAGCTGTCCCTACTAGAAGCGCCCTTTACTTCTGAGGAAATATCTGAGGCCATAGCTAGTTTTGCCAGGCCTAAAGCCCCGGGTTCGGATGGCCTTCCCATTGAATTTTATGCACAATACTCTGAACTACTTACCCCCAAACTTTTGGCCCTTCATAACTATCTCTTCGACGACCTTGTACTGCCCCCATCAATGAGAAAAGCAACTATAGTTCTGATCTCCAATGGACCCAGGTTATCCAGAATCATATAGACCCATATCTTTAATTCAAGTTGACATTAAAATCTTAGCAAAGGTCCTGGCCAACCGTCTAAACCAAGTTATCCTATCACTGATACATAAAGACCAGGCGGGATTTATGCCCGGGCGCAACACTTCCTTTAAACTCAGAAAACTTTTTATCAACCTTCAAGCCACCCATGACAGTGTAGGCGAATGTGTGGTGGTCACCCTTGACACTGCCAAGGCGTTCGACTCGGTGGAGTGGGGATATCTTTGGAGATGCCTGGAAGGTTATGGGTTTGGTAATAGATTCATCAAATGGATTTGTCTACTCTACCGGGAACCCTCGGCTAGGGTGGTGGCCAATGGTTGGCCATCTGAGGCGTTTGGCCTCACTAGGGGCACGCGTCAAGGCTGCCCACTCTCCCCTTTACTGTACAGTCTTGTTGTGGAACCATTGGCCATTTCCATTCGGGGCAACCCGGGGATACGGGGTCTGGCTAGGGGAACATTGATTGAGAAAATCAGTATGTACATGGATGATACCCTGTTGTATCTGGCAGACTCAGGCCCCTCCCTCCAACTAGCACTGGATACAATAGAACGGTTCGGGTCCTTCTCGGGTCTCAGGATTAATTGGGGTAAATAGCAGGTTCTTCCAATAGATCAATTCTCACCCTCTAAAGAACAGGCACAACTCCCGCTTCTCAGAGTGAGTGCTGTGAAATACCTTGGGATTCAGATTTCTAGATCACTGATAGATTATATTGCCCTCAACATTGAACCCCTATACGCATTAATTAAATCTAAAATTCAAATCTGGTCCCGCTTACCCTTGGGTGTCTGGGGTCGCATCAATTTGATAAAAATGGTTTTACTTCCCAAAATATTATATGTCCTTTGGCACTCCCCAGTGTATATTCCCCTTAAACACTTTAAATGCTTTGAGATTCTGCTTAAACCTTTTGTTTGGGGCAACAACAGACACAAACTGGCCTGGCGCTCTCTCAAAAATCCTATGGACTTGGGAGGGACTGCCATGCCGGATCTAAATTACTACTATATTGCTTCTCAACTGTCCCAACTATTCCACATTGATAAAACTGATAGAGAGAGATTTACCACTCTTCTCTGTCCACGGTGGGCACAGCACACGGAAGACCCTATTGGCCTAATAGCAGTAGGCATACGGGGCATCCAGGTGGTGGGATATTGCTATGGACAAGCTAGAGATAACGCCCTTCAATGACTACAACCCGCTGTGGCATAATAAACTCTTACCTGAACTGTCCCGGATCCCTGATCCAGAAATTTGGTGCGCACGGGGGATTTACTACTTACATCACCTCCTATCAGATGGAGAGCTTAAGGCCTTCCGTACTCTCCAGGACGAGTTCACACTCCCAGACTCCATGCTCTTCAGATACCTCCAGGTCCGCCATGCTATAGCTGCACAATTTCCTGTGACGGTCCCATAACCCACTCCTAATTCTATTATAGCCATAGTTAAAAGTTCAGACCCCCAAAAACGTATCTCCTCTTTTTACAATAATGCTTCTTACCCCTACGTCCATGGGAGATATAGAGGATGAGGAATGGAGTGAGGCCTTAGACACCTGTAAGGCGGTGTCCCCTAAATTATCTGATAGACTAACACACATATATATCCTCCACAGATCGTACCTCACCCCCCTTTGGGTCTCCAGATTTAAGAGGGATCACCCCAGCTCTTGTCTGATGTGTTTGCAGGATGTGGGCTCTTTTTTCCAACTAATTCGGTCTTGCCCCCGGATCCAGGGATTCTGGAAACAGGTTGTCGACTTCCTTCACGATACCATGGGCTCTCCCCTTACTTTGAATCCAAAACCATGTTTGCTAGGGATATTTCCTGATTCTTATTTAGATAAATTTACGATAATATTTTTGCAAGAAACACTCTTCTCGGCTAGAAAAATGGTTGCGAGGAAATGGATGAGGTCGGCCCCTCCCACCTTGGCTGAATGGAAGGTTGAGGTCAATGGTAGTCTTCTATACAATTTTTTTTTCTATATTAATAGAGGATGTCCTGCCAAGTACAATAAAATATGGGATCGTTGATTGAATACGTCCACCACTTACACTTAATACACCCTAGAGTACCCAGAGACGATACATACGTTTCACCAGGAGTCTCTTGACAGCACAGTTGACTGTGACAAACGTTTCCACGTTTCTGATATGATATTGTTTTCTTTTTGCTTTATTCATGTCTGTTTCCATGTTTCCATTGTCATAATATCAGTTATGTTACATGCATTTTTAACCTGTATGTACATATTTCCAAATAAAACCTTTTTTGAACGTAAAAAAAAAAAAATAATAATAAAAGTAAATAGAACAAAAGTAGTCAAAACATAGTCAAAATTCGGTAACCGGAATGGATAGTCAGACAAGCCAGAAAGTCAGGAAGCCAGGAATCAGCATAGTGGAATATCAAGCAGGATCTGGAGCCAGAAGGAACGTCAGCCAAGCAAGACTTTAACAGGAACTCTGAAGGTAGAGATCATCTGGGCTGGACGGCTTAAGTAAGCAGGACTGACGAGCAGGAAATCATCAACAGGTGAGTCACCATGGAGAGATAGGAGCTGGCAATTAACCCACAGCTGAGCGGCCAGCTCAGAGAAGGAAGGGCTGAGCCCAGCCCTGACAGTAACATAACAATTTGTGTCCCTGTACCTGTGTTATATAAAAAATATGCAGATTTTTACCTATATCAGAGCGTCTCCCAGCGCTCACGTGACCCCTCGGCTCTCTCCTCTGCCCGACTGACAGCTCCAGCAGACGGGGCCGAGCACTCCCGCTGATGTCAGACGGGGAGGAGGGGAAGAGAGGAGGGAGAGCCGAGGAGTCACTTGAGCACCGGGAGATGCTCTGATATATGTAAAGCTCGGCATATTTTTTATATAGCACAGGGACACATATTGTTATGCTACAGAGGGGATGGGAGGATTTTATACTAGTTATGAGAGCAGCAGGAGGGGAGGGGGCGGGCACTGACATGAGCAGACAGGAACACAGAGAAGGACAGAGCAGGACTGCGAATAACGGAGGCATGTAAACTGACCACTGTGTTAGGGCTCAGCAGCCATGATAAACCATGGTCAGTTTACAGGGGGAGGGTATAGCCAGGCAGGATCAGCCAGGTTTTTTAGATGATAAAAGGGGCCTAATTACTATTATTATTTTTAGGTTAACAAACACTTTAAGTTAAAAAAATTTAAGCAGTGGGATGCTTTGTAACATCACATCATACTGCCCCTAGACATCACTCTCCAGCACACACATTTTAGCATGTGTACTTGCAGTACACGAGAGCCCTTGTGTAGGCTAGGCTGTTATTCTAAAGTTTCGATTTGAGAATGAATAGGGAGCGGGAAACACCTGTTTTAAGGTACCCTGCCCTCGTGGGATCATATCTCCGTGTAGATTTTTCTGACCTCCTTTTGAGTTGGCTCATCTGTGTATGAAAGGGAGCTTGTGGCAGATCAATTAGATCTTTCCAGAAGAATGTGGAGCCCCTTTTTAAAGACTAGAGGAACTGACAGGTGTGCCACTCGGAGAAGATTACAAACTGCCAACCTGCCCTTGTAATGGCAAGTTATGTGGTTTGCCACCTTATTACAAGGGGAGGCAGATATTGTAAAAGTGCATAGTATACTGTAGATAGCTTGAGTCCTAGCAACTCTGCTAGGGTGGATATTTTACAAGTTTTTCTATGGTAAAGGTGCTCTGGTCAGATGAGGCCAAAATTAAACTTTTTGGCCTAAAAGCAAAACACTATGTGTGGCGAAAAACTAACACTGCCAATCACCCTAAGCACACCATCTCAACTGTGAAACATGGTGGTGGCAGCATCATGTTGTGGGGATTCTTTTCTTCAGCAGGGAAAGGGAAGCTGGTCAGAGTTGATGGGAAGATAGATGGAGCAAAATACAGGGCAATCTTTGAAGAAAACCTGTTAGAGACTGCAAAAGACTTGAAACTTGAAAAAATTAGGAAAATTTCTAATGGTATAAATACTTTTTTCAAGACACTGTATCTCAAAATACATCCTTTAACATCAAGAAAACTGAAATGTCTCTCTTTCTGATTTCTCTGGAAACTGCAAAACGTCAGTTCCTTTGACCTACAGTATGGAATGCTAAAGGTACTATGGGAAGGTACATAGGACCAGCTTGAAGGTTTTTCACCTAATGCATTCTATGCATTAAGGTGAAAAAGCTTCTGTGCTGTGCTGGAACCTTGTTGGTTACTTCATTGATATCTATTAATTCTCTGTTAATGTTTTATTGTAAGGTACCTGTGGTAGGTAGTGTCCGAAGTGGAGCTTGTGTGCTGAGGATTCAGGTGAAAACTTGAGCTGGCATTGAAGTACAAAATCAGCAGGCTAGAGTAGAGAGTAGTCAGGAATTCAGGCAGGAGTTCAGTCCAGTAGGCAAAGTGCGGGGTACTTTATTAGCAGCACAAGTTGGACAGGCAGCCGCATAGTCAGTAACATCCCTCTTCATAGGCCACCAGACATGACTCTGCAAGATCTTAAGAGTGATAGTGACACCAGGATGACCGGATAACACACCATCATGTACCCAGAGGAATACAGGTTTTCTGAGGCTAGGGGCTACGAACAGGTGACCTGGTGGTATTTTCAAGCCTTGGGACACACGTTTCTGGGTTTCTTGTAACTGTTGGGAAAGAGCCATAGAGATCTGTGCGGCAATTTTGTGAGGTGGGATTATATACTGCTCAGTAGGTCATTCTTCTTCAGAGGTAGCAAACTGTCTGGAAAGAGCATCGGCTTTCTTGTTTTTATGCCCAGGGACATAAGAAAGAACAAAATTAAAACGGCAGAAAAACAGAGCCCATTGAGCCTAACGTGAGTTCAAACGTTTGGCAGTCTGAAGATACAGAAGGTTTTTATGGTCAGTCAGGATGGAAAAGGCTTGGGAGCCCCTTCCAGAAGATGTCGCCATTCAGACAATGCCAATTTGATGGCCAGTAGTTCTCAATTCCCAACATCGTAATTCATCTCCGCTGGAGAAAACTTTCTAGAAAAAAAAGCCACTGGATGGATTCTACCCGACTTAGGCTGTCTCTGGGACAGCACGGCACCTGCTCCTACCTCGGAGGCATTAACCTCAACTATGTACTGAAGGCCCGGGATTTGGATGCTGAAGAATTGGAGCCTTGCTGAACATGTCTTTTAATCGCTGGAAAGCCGTTTCCGCTTCTGAGGGCCACATCTTGCAATTTGTACCTTTCTTAGTCATAGCAGTAAGGGGGGCCGCAATGGAGTAAAAACCTTTGATGAAGCGTCTGTAGTAATTTGCGAACCCTAAAAAGCTTTGGAGTCCTGTTAAGGTGGTTGGTTGGGGCCACTGCAAGACAGCAGAACATTTTTGAGGGTCCATTTGGAACCCGACAGTACTTATTATATATCCAAGGAAAGGAAAACGGCTTTGATGGAAACTGCATTTCTCAATCTTTGCGTAAAGGTGGTTTTCTCTCAGTTGTTGTAATACCTGCTTTACATGTGAGATGTGCTCTAAATAAGTCTTGGAAAAGATTAAAATGTCGTCCAAGTAGAGGATCACAAAACTATTGCTGAAATCGTGAAAAATGTCATTCATGAAACATAGGAATACAGCAGGGGCGTTACACAACCCAAATGGCATAACCAGATATTCAAAATGTCCATTACGGGGGTTGAATGCTGTCTTCCACTCGTCCCCCTCTCTAATTCGAATTAGATTATAAGCCCCTCGGAGGTCCAGCTTAAGAGAAGATAACGGCTCCCTTAAGTACATCAAACAGTTCTAGAATGAGAGGCAAAGGGTAGGAGTCTTTTACGGTTATTTGATTTAACCCTTGATAGTCTATGCATGGTCGAAGACCCCCATCCTTTTTTTCGACAAAGAAAAAACCTGCCCCTACTGGAGAAGTAGAGGGTTGGATATAACCTCTTTCCAAGTTGTCTTTTATCTATTCCTCCATGGATTTTTGTTCAGGTAAAGACAGGGGATAGGTCCTTCCTTTGGGAAGAGGTGCTCCAGGAATCAAATTAATTGCGCAGTCAAAAGAACGATGTGGATGTAAAACCTCTGTCTTTTGCTTTCAAAATACGTCTGCAAACTCATGATAATCGTGAGGCAGGGAAGGTGGGATGGCCACGGAAGCCAACAGACAACCAGAAAGTCTTTTGGGTTGAGACAAACATTTTAGAAAACAGGACGACCCCCAAGAGGTTAGTTCTCAATTTTCCAAATCAAAAGAAGAGTTGTGTTGTTGTAACCATGGGTAACCAAGGATAACGAGCAGAAGTGGAGAATCAATAAGAGAAAAGACAATTTCCTCTTTGTGGAGTACGCCTACCTGAAGGGTGATTGTCGTAGCCTCAAATTTTACAATGCCATCTCCCAACGGTTGTCCATTCAGGGTGGTGATGTTTAGGGGTCTAGACTTTGAAACAAATGGGATGTTATTTTCTTTAGCAAAAGTGAAGTCCAAAAATATACCAGCGGCTCCAGAATCCACAAAAGCCTCACAGGAAACAAGTTTAGAGGCTAAATGGATAATTGCGGGAACGGTAATCTTGGTCTTGGAGGATATACCTGTAAGGTCTAACCCAGCTCCTCCAAAACTGGTTAGACCCTGCCTTTTACTGGACGGGAAGGGCAGACAGATAACAAATGTCCTTTAAGTCCACAGTATATGCATAGGCCCAATGCACGCCTCCTTTGTTTCTCCGACTCTGTTAGGTGGAGACGACTTACTTCCATTATTATTATTATTATTATTATACAGGGTTTATATAGCGCCAACAGTTTGCGTAGCGCTTTACAAAATAAAGGCAGACATTACAGTTACATTACAATTTGGTACAAGAGGAATCAGAGGGCCCTGCTCATTAGAGCTTAGAATCTCAATCTAAGAAGGGAGGTTCAATTGATACAAAAGGTAATAGCTGTGGGGGATGAGCTGATGGAGGAAGTACAAGTTAGTTAGAAGCAGGATAGGCTTCTTTAAAGAGTACAGTTTTTAGGGATCGTCTAAATATGGATAGATTAGGGGACAGTCGGACAGATTGGGGTAGGGAGTTCCAAAGGATGGGAGAAGCTCTGGAGAAATCCTGGAGGCGAGCATGGGAGGAGGTGACAAGGGAGCTAGAAAGCAGAAGGTCTTGGGAGGACCGAAGGACTTCCATGGGTTCCAGAGGTGCCTGTGATTCAACAGAGATTTCAGGTTCTGGCAGAGGCAGTGCTTGGAAGTTAGGGGCCAAATGGTAAACTGGCCTAGGAAGCTTACGAGTTCTGATGCCGCGTACACACGGCCGTTTTTCTCGTCGAGAAAAACGACATTTTTCCCATTCGACGAGAAAAACTATCGTCTGTGGGCTTTCTGTCGTTTTTTTTGACGAGAAAAACGGCATTAAAAACGACGAGAAAAATTAGAACATGTTCTAATTTTTCTCGTCGTTTTTTTCGACATGTTTTCCGCGGCAGTGTTTCCCATAGGGAAACACTGCCGCGGAGCCCACACACGGTCGTTTTTTTCGACCAAAAAAAAAATGACATTTAAAACAGCCGTGTGTGGGGGGAACAAGCTGTTCCTCGTTTTTAACGTCGATTTTCTCGACGGTGTTTTAACCGTCGAAAAAATCGATCGTGTGTACGCGGCATTAGTCTCTCTTGGAACCTTTCATGATACCGGACATCCAGACGAACACAAGGTCTTCTGGGGGATCCTTATAGACTAATTTGTCCTTGATGCGATCTGTAAGACCTTTTCGGAAGGCTGCACGTAATGCCCTTGAGTCCCAATTAGTCTCAGCAGCCAGGGTACGGAACTCAATAGCATATTGTGCCACAGACCTGGTACCTTGCAGTATGTCCAAAAGTGAATACTCGGCTGCAGAAGCTCTATCTGGCTTGTCAAATACAGTCTGGAGAGAAGCCAGAAATATGTCAGGATCATTGCGTTCCAGGTAAGGAGAGACCCAGGCCAGGGCCTTCCCCTTTAACAAGGAAATTACAAAAGTCAGTTTGGCAGGCAAAGTGCTAAAAGTCCCAGGGTTGTTGTGGAAATGCAAACGGTGAACATTTAAAAAGCCTCTGCAGTCCTCAGTATCACCACCAAATTTGTCAGGCAAGGGAAGTTTAGGTGGTATAGAAGAGGCTGGTTGGATTGGAGCAGGAGTAGGAGCCGGAGTCTGGACCGTTGCAGAGGGACCAGGCAAGCAAGATTTAAGCATAGTACAAAGTTCATCTAACTTGGCGTCCAGGGAAGAAAGATGCTGTTCATGAGCTCCAATCAATTGTCCCTGACGTGAAATCGCCTTAACAATCTCAGCAGGATCCACTGCCATTGTGGCCCGTTTGTAATGTAAGGTACCTGTGGTAGGTAATGTCTGAGGTGGAACTTGTGTGCTGAGGATTCAGGCAAACACATAGTCAGGCAGGTCAGGACGGCAATGGATCAGACAAAGCGATACACGATTGAAATCCAGAGAGTAGCGAGGCAGGCAAAGGTCATACATGAGCTGGCGTTGAAGTACAAAATCAGCAGGCTAGAGAGTAGTCAGGAATTCAGGCAGGAGTTCATACACGGAAATCAGAGTCACAAAGTGTCAGGGCTGGGCTCAGCCCTTTCTTCTCTGTGCTGGTAGCTCAGCTGTTAGCTAATTGCCAGCTTCCATCTCTCCACAGTGATCCACCTGTTGATGATCCGCTTGTCAGCTCTGCCTACTTAAGGACTTCCAGTTAATTTGCTCTTCGCCTGTTTTAACATCACAAGAGACTTTCTCCTGTGTTCCAGTTGAAGACCTGCTTGACTGACGTCCCCTCTGGCTACAGATCCCGCTTGCTGTACTACTACCTTTATCGCTGGCTCTTGGACTTTGGCTTGGCTGACTACCCGATCCGGTTACTGAACTCTGGCTATGTTTTGACTACACTTACTCTGTTTTCCTTTTTATTATTATTATTAAACAAGTGTGATTTAACTGTACTTCTGTCTCGGTCTGATTCATGGTTTCTGACAGTAGGCGAAGGCCATGAATTCAGAAGATGCAGCCAATCCACTTGTTAATAATATTTTTTCCAGATTGGATGACCTGGATCACCGCATGGATCAGTTTGCAACGGCGATACAGACGCTCCTGAGTCGCACGGCTCGTCTAGAGTCTCCCACTGTGGCCGTTCCGGTAGTCTCTGTGCAGGCACCCGCCTCGAGTATTACCTCTAAAAGAGGTATGTCTGGTTCCGCCCCACTTCCCCTAGCGATTTGCGGGCGATCCAATCCAATGCAGAGGTTTTCTCAACCAGGTTGAGATATATTTTGAGATGCTGCCCCAGGTGTTTCCCACGTACAGAAGCAAAGTAGGTTTTGTGATATCTTTGCTTTCTGAGAGAGCCTTGGCCTAGGCAAACCCTCTATGGGAGACGCAAAAACCTGTGGTCCTGAGTTACCCAGAATTTGTGGCTTCGTTCATAAGGGTATTTGACGTTCCCGCACGCTCCGCTTCTGCTGCCAAGAGCCTCATGTCCATCAAACAGAGTACAAGAACTGTTGCCGATTACGCCATTGAATTCCGTACACTGGCAGCAGAGGTTGCTTGGAACAATGAGGCCCTTGTGGCTGCTTTTTCTCATGGTCTCTCGGATAACATCAAGGATGAGATAGCAGCCCGAGATATACCCACTGAGCTGGAGAAGTTGATCACATTTGCAATCCTCATTGACTCCAGACTCAGAGAAAGACCCTCTGTTAAGGAGTGCTTGCGGAAGCCTCCTGTACGTTTGTCTCCGAGCTTTGCAGTCCCACCCTTGCCTCCCTCACCTCCCATCAGTGGCGGCCCGTCCATAGGGGGCGCCCGAGTGCCGCCCCCCCCTCCTGTGGTCACCAAAAAAAATAAAAAAAAATAAAAATAAAAATAAAAAAACGGGCCCTTTAAGAGTTTTTTTTTTTTTTTCTAAATGTCTTTTTTTTACACATGGCGGCGCGACCATAGTGGGCATTGCATGAACCTATGTATTGCTGCCGCCCACTATTCAGATGGCCGGACCCTTGAGCGCCGGCCATCTGAATCACAGCGTCTGGTTGGTCTTTAGAAGTGCCTATCAGAGCCAGCAGGCTCTGATAGGCTTCCCGACTACAGCCTGAGGGCTGTAATCGGCTTCTAAATATCTAATGAGAGGACGCACAGGGGTGCGTTCCCTGGCCAATCAGGTTCACCGGGTCTGGTTACCGGTAACCTGATTGGCTGAAGTGACATCGAGGGCGGGAGAAGACATCGAGGACGGAAGAAGGATGGCACTGACTCGAGGAAGGTAAGTGCAGGGCTGGGGGGGGGGGAAACTGGCTGCATATGGGGGAGAAACTGGCTGTATTATTGGGGGAGAAACTGGCTGCATATGGGGGAGAAACTGGCTGCATATGGGGGAGAAACTGGCTGTATTATTGGGGGAGAAACTGGCTGCATATGGGGGAGAAACTGGCTGCATATGGGGGAGAAACTGGCTGTATTATGGGGGAGAAACTGGCTGCATATGGGGGAGAAACTGGCTGCATATGGGGAAGAAACTGGCTGCATATGACGGAGAAACTGGCTGTATATGGGGGGGAAACTGGCTGTAAGTGGGGGAGAAACTGGCTGTATATGGGGGGGAAACTGGCTGCATATGGGGGAGAAACTGGCTGTATTATTGGGGGAGAAACTGGCTGCATATGGGGAAGAAACTGGCTGCATATGGGGGAGAAACTGGCTGCATATGGGGGAGAAACTGGCTGTATTATGGGGGAGAAACTGGCTGTATTATTGGGGGAGAAACTGGCTGTATTATGGGGGAGAAACTGGCTGTATTATGGGGGAGAAACTGGCTGTATTATTGGGGGAGAAACTGGCTGCATATGGGGAAGAAACTGGCTGCATATGGGGAAGAAACTGGCTGCATATGGGGGAGAAACTGGCTGTATTATGGGGGAGAAACTGGCTGCATATGGATGAGAAACTGGCTGTATTATGGGGGAGAAACTGGCTGTATTATGGGGGAGAAACTGGCTGTATTATGGGGGAGAAACTGGCTGCATATGGGGGAGAAACTGGCTGTATTATGGGGGAGAAACTGGCTGCATATGGGGGAGAAACTGGCTGCATATGGGGGAGAAACTGGCAGCATATGGGGGAGAAACTGGCTGTATTATGGGGGAGAAACTGGCTGTATTATGGGGGAGAAACTGGCTGTATTATTGGGGAGAAACTGGCTGTATTATGGGGGAGAAACTGGCTGTACTATGGGGGAGAAACTGGCTGTACTATGGGGGAGAAACTGGCTGTACTATGGGGGAGAAACTGGCTGTATTATTGGGGGAGAAACTGGCTGTATTATTGGGGGAGAAACTGGCTGTATTATGGGGGAGAAACTGGCTGTATTATTGGGGGACAAACTGGCTGTATTATTGGGGGACAAACTGGCTGTATTATTGGGGGACAAACTGGCTGTATTATTCGGGGACAAACTGGCTGTATTATGGGGGAGAAACTGGCTGTATATTGGGGGGAAACTGGCTGCATTTGGGGACAAACTAGTGGCGTTTGGGCACAGTGGCTGCGTTTTAATGGGCACAGTGGCGGCAATTGATGATTTTTTTTTTTCAGTTTGTTTGCGCCCCCCAAAAAAAAGGGATTTTTATAACAGCTTACCTGTAAAATCCTTTTCTTGGAGTACATCACGGGACACAGAGCGACTTAGTCATTACTAATGGGTTATATAGTTTACCTTCAGGTGCTGGCACTGGCAACTTCCAAACCGGAAGTACCCTCCCCTATATAAGCCCCTCCCATCCGAGAGCACCTCAGTTTTGTAGCAAAGCAATAAGTGTCCCAAAAAGAGGGGTGGGAGCTCTGTGTCCCGTGATGTACTCCAAGAAAAGGATTTTACAGGTAAGCTGTTATAAAAATCCCTTTTTCTTTTTCGTACATCACGGGACACAGAGCGACTTAGTCATTACTAATGGGACGTCCCAAAGCAATGCCAAATGAGGGGAGGGATACACTATACATAAGCTGGGCGCCATCAGGCATGAGGATCTTTTGCGGCCTGCAACACACTGCGCCCAAAGGCGACATCCTCCTGACTTCTAACGTCTACCTGGTAGAATCTAGTAAACGTGTGTACTGAAGACCATGTTGCGGCCTTACAGACTTGAGCCAGGGAGGCCTGGTGATGCACTGCCCATGAAGTTCCAACTGCTCTTGTGGAGTGCGCCCTAACTTTGAATGGAGGCGGTCTCTTTCTCAAGCCATAGGCTTGTATTATGACCTGTCGAATCCACTTGGCTAAAGTAGATTTTGATGCTGCCTGACCCTTTCTGGGGCCTTCCGGCAGAATAAACAAAGTATCCGTTCTGCGAATCTGAGCAGTGGCTTTTAGATAAGCTTTAACTGCTCTTACTACATCCAAAGAATGCAATAACTTTTCCTCTACCGAGCTAGGTTTGGGGAAAAAAGAAGGAAGAACCACATCTTGGTTCAAATGAAACCTCGATACCACCTTAGGAAGAAAGGCTGGATGAGGACGTAATACTACTCTGTCCTTATGGACAACCAGATATGGTTCCTTACAGGACAAGGCGGCTAATTCCGATACTCTTTTAGCCGAACAAATGGCTACTAAGAAAATCAATTTCCTGGTGAGAAGAACCAAGGAAATGTGTTGCAATGGTTCAAACGGTTGTTTCTGTAGAACCGACAGAACCAGGTTTAAGTCCCATGGACATATGGGAATATTAACCGGAGGGCTAATACGCATCACTCCTTGTATAAAGGCTTTGACTAGTGAATGCGAAGCCAAGGGCCTTTGAAAAAATATTGACAAGGCCGAAATCTGACCCTTGATAGTACTCAAGGCCAGCTTCCTATCTACAGCCCACTGTAGGAAGTCCAAAATCCTACCTATTATGTACTTACGTGGATGCCATTTCTTGGCCTCACACCATGTAATGTACGCCTTCCAGATCCTATAATAGATCTGCCTGGATACCGGCTTCCTGGCATTGATCATGGTAGATACCACAGGATTAGAGAGCCCTCTCTTTTTCAGAATGTGGGCTTCAATAGCCAGGCCGTCAAACCTAGGGCTGGTAAGGAAGGGTGGTATATCGGTCCTTGCGACAGCAGGTTCGGACGATGTGGGAGGGTCCAAGGACTCCTCACTGACATTTTTACAATCTCCGCATACCATGCCCTTCGGGGCCACGCTGGAGCCACCAGAATCACTGGTTTCTTTTCTACCCTGATTCTGCGGATTAATCGCGGTAACAATTGTGGCGGTGGGAATGCATATATCAGCTTGAACTGATCCCAAGGGAACACTAGGGCATCCGAGCCGCAAGCTAGGGGATCCCTTGTGCGAGACACAAATCTGTCCACCTTTGCGTTGAATCTGGATGCTAGCAGATCTACATCCAGTGTTCCCCACCGCTGGCATATTGCCTGGAAAACCTCGGGGTGAAGAGACCATTCCCCCGGGCATAATTGCTGGCGACTTAAAAAGTCCGCTTTCCAATTTTCCACTCCTGGGATGAAAACCGCGGATATGGCTGGGACATATCTTTCTGCCCATTCCAGGATGCAATTCGCTTCCCTCTGGGCTGCACGACTCCTGGTGCCACCCTGGTGATTGATATATGCCACTGCTGTGGCATTGTCTGATTGAATTCTGACAGGGGACCCTTGGAGTTTGGATGTCCATGCTACTAGGGCATACCGGGCTGCTCGTATCTCTAAGAGATTGATGGGCAGGGCCTTCTCTGCTTCTGACCACTTGCCCTGGAGAGACCATTGCTCCAGTACTGCCCCCCAGCCTATGAGGCTGGCATCTGTAGTGACCACCTTCCAAGAAACCGGACTGAAGGGTTTCCCTTTTTCCAGATTCTGGGGCACCAACCACCAATGGAGGCTCTTGCGAACGGAAGGGGACAGGGACATTGGTAAGTCTAAAGCCTGAACTTTTTTGTTCCAGGCTGACAGTATGGCCCTCTGCAAGTTCCTTGAATGGAATTGACCGTAGGGTACTGCTTCGAATGAAGCCACCATTTTTCCTAGCAGCCTCATGCACAGGCGTATGGATGGTTTTCTTTTTGTACCCACTAAGTGGGTCAAATCTTTTAAAGACGACACCTTTTCTGGAGGTAAGAAAATCTTTCTCTGATTTGAATCCAGCCTTAGCCCTAAGTATTCCAGACTTCTGACTGGTCTTAGAGCTGACTTGTCCCGGTTGATAATCCAACCGTGATATTCCAGATACTTGATTGTCTTGTGAATAGCTACTTCCAGCTTTTCCACTGAGTGGTCTATTAGTAGCAGGTCGTCTAGATATGCCATTATCGTTACACCTTGTGTTCTTAGATTGGCCAATAGTGGGGCCAGAATTTTTGTGAACACTCGTGGTGCTGTGGCCAGACCGAAAGGTAAGGCCTCTGAACTGAAAATGGCGCCCTTCTACTGCAAAGCGTAGAAATTTCTGGTGGGCCGGAAAGATGGGAATATGCAGATAAGCATCCCTTATGTCGATCGAGGCTAACCATTCCTGCCCTTGTAGGGCGGTGGCCACCGATCGGATCGACTCCATCCGAAAAGTCCTGATATTTAGGAACTTGTTTAGCCCTTTTAGATTTAATATGGGCCTCACGTCCCCATTTGGTTTGGGGACTGTGAAAAGGTTCGAGTAAAACCCGAACCCCCTTTCTTCCAGGGGAACCTTCATGATTACACCTTGGAGCAATAGTTGTTCTAGTGCCAGAAGGAGGGATCCTCTCTTTTGGGGATCGCTTGGCACGTTTGACTTCATAAATTGGCAGGAGGAGTGTCTTTTAACTCCAGCTTGTATCCCAGACTTACTGCGGAGAGCACCCATCTGTCTCTGATGGTGTCCCGCCAGGTCTCTGTGAACAACTGAAGTCTTCCCCCCACCCGATTGAGTGGGGGCAACCCTTCATGACTTGGGGGGAGGTTTTGTACCTCTCTTGACCCAGGGTTTCTTGTTACCCTGTGATTGTCCCTGATTTCTGCCCCCTGAATTTGGACCGCGGAGGCCGTCGGAACTGTTTCACAGCCGATGTGCCAGGGACTGGAGAAGTAGGCCTCTTAAAAGAAGGACTTCTACTCTTGTTCTTAACCGGTAAGAGTGAACTTTTACCGGCAGAAATTTTCTGGATATATTTGTCCAGATCTTCTCCAAATAAGCGTTCTCCATGAAATGGGAAGCTAACCAGCAATTTCTTACAGGGAGCTTCAGCAGACCAGTTTTTGAGCCATAGAAGCCTACGCATATGTACTACAGACAGCGTAAAGCGGGAGGCCTGTTGGATTGTATCCTTTATGGCGTCCACCGCAAAACACAAGGCTCTAGGTAGGTCAGCTAGGGCAAGAGCCTGCTGATCTGGTAAGTCCCTTAAGACTTGTTTCAACTGATCTTTCACCGCTTGGCAGACTCCAATCGCTGCTACCGCAGGTTGTGTCACCATCCTTGCTGTAGAGAAAGCAGATTTTAGTAAAGACTCCAATTTTTTATCTATTGGGTCTTTGAACATTGGAACATTATCTACTGGACATGTCAGTGATTTGTTCACAGAAGAGATGGCTGCGTCCACTGTAGGGACCCCTCCATTTTTTTATGAACTTATCCTCCATGGGATAGATCACCGGAAATCTCTTGGGGGGAGTAAATATTTTATCAGGATGCTCCCAATCCTGGTAAATAAGCCCTTCCAATAAAGGGTGGATTGGGAAGGAACAGACAGCCTGGGGAGCTTTCAGCGACCCCAGCGAGGAAACCGTAGTGGTTGATGGTTCCGCCAGAGGCATTTTAAATGCTGATCGGACCATGTTAGTCAGAGACTGAACCCATAATCTTTCAGCCTGAGATGCTGAGAAAGGTTCTTCCACTGTTGATTCCTCCATAACTGAATCAACCTCATCCTGATCCCCTTCAGGTAGGTCGATCTCTGTGTGGGGCTGTTCCTCCACTAACAGGCACTCTGAAGGAGGAGACAGAGATCGGACGCGCTTTCCCTGTGACAGGGAAGCAGCGATCAATGCTGTTAATCTCTCTTCCAATCCTCCCAGAGTTGAGGATAAAACCTCCTCTGTTATATATACAGGAGCAGGTGGACTGGGGACAGCCGCAGCACCAGGCACTCCTGCGGGGTTCCTACGGCTACTGACCTCTGAATTCTCAGGGGAGATTGGGTGCAGTACAAGCATGCCCAATATCCTCAGAGCCCAATGGAGACCCCTTTGGCTTCCTGGAAGACTTATTTCCAGAGCGTCTGGACGACATATCCTTTAAGCACAAAGCTGAGGTATTCCCGTCGTCATACACCAATTTTGCTGGTAATAGTCTAACACAGTTGCTGCTATATACCAGCTGGTGTCCACTAAACTGCCTTTCTATGGGGATGCCTGCATCAACCGCCTCTGTGTGCCACTGTCATCCACCCGCCCCGCCCCTTTTTTTCATAGGAGGCGCGTGCACGCGCCCGCGCACGCGCCCATGCGCCATTGGCGCCCTTTTCGAAAACCAAGCAGGGACTAGGAGCCAGGGCCCTTTTTGCCGGAGGGCCTGTGCGGTGGATGAGCGCAGCAACAGGGCAGAGGAAGTGGATTCCCACAGAGAACTTACCAACTGCCTGGATCTTTTGACTTGAGAAAACCAAAGATCCACATGACAAGAAAAAATGGACCACAGCGGCCTCTAGTGGTTTAACACAGGTACCGCGGTCCTCTTTTTTTTTTTTTTTCCTTGACTACTATTAAAATTTTACATTTTTCAGTAGTTACAGGCATACACAGATATTAGCGGGAATACCGTTAGGTAACAGACAGAAAGACAAATTAGGCTTGGGGGTCCCCCAATAGAACCAAGTTCCTGGGGGCCCCACTTACCTGTTCCCCGCCGCAGGACTCTGTTTGGTCCACAGAAGCCCAAACTTCACCTATCACGGCAGGTATTGTAATTAAACCTTCAGGGACCGGGTTCCCAAGGATTCCACTCCCCTGGACCTGTATAGCACCCTGCACAGAAAACATCTTGGTCGTGGGTATGACCAGAGCTCTGGATCCCAGGGTCCAGCCCTCCTAAGAGAGGCATTACAGGCAAAACCTTGCTCTTCTGTTGCAAGGCCCGGGTACCGACCGTTTAGCTATGAAGCTTTTTTGGTGGGATCCGGAACAGCTTACTAAGGCCCGTAAAAGAACCTGTACGCAAGCCCAGGAAAACACATGTTACTCTTTGGCCAACACCTTAGACACTGGCAAAAAACTGAGGTGCTCCCGGATGGGAGGGGCTTATATAGGGGAGGGTACTTCCGGTTTGGAAGTTGCCAGTGCCAGCACCTGAAGGTAAACTACATAACCCATTAGTAATGACTAAGTCGCTCTGTGTCCCGTGATGTACGAAAAAGAAATTTGAGCACCAGCCGCCACTGCCTCCCATGCCTCCTGGTACTGAGTCGGTCTGTGAAGATGAACCCATGCACTTGGGCTTCACGCGTCTCTCTGCGGATGAGAGAGCCCTTAGGAGGAGGGAGAGATTGTGCCTTTATTATGGCCAGGCCGGTCACTTTTTGAAGTCTTGTCCTACCTGTCCAGGGAAAGCCCGAACCTTGAGGTCCTGTCACGGACAGACCTTAGGTGGCATTGTTTCGTCTCCAGTTGCCCAGAAGGATAAGCCCCTGGTTTCGGTTACCCTGTCTTGGGCTGAGTCGTCCATCGAGATACATACTCTAATCGACTCTGGGGCTGCAGGCCTGTTCATTGATGCTGCCTTTGTGTCTAAGCACTCGATTCCGCTGCAGCTGCATGACACTCCACTTGCCATCGAGGCTCTTGAGGGGAGACCTCTACAGCCTGCCCATGTGACTCATGAGACTGTTCCATTGTCCATGGCCGTAGGGGCTCTTCACCATGAGATAATCCAATTCCAAGTTATTTCTTCACCTAAGTTTCCGCTGGTTATTGGTTATCCTTGGTTACAGAGGCACAACCCGTCTTTAGAATGGCTCCGTGCTGAGGTTCTGTCCTGGTCGCCACAGTGCAGTGAGAGATGCTTCCAGAAGGTAGCCAAGGTCCTGTGCACCTCTTCACTCTCCTCCCTGCCGGAGGAGTACCGCGATTTTAGCGATAACTTTGACAAAGGTCAAGCCGGTACATTGCCTCCACACTGGTCGTATGATTGCGCAATTGACCTTTAACCTGGTGCCATACCCCCTCAGGGCCGGGTTTACCCTTTGTCGGTCTTTGAAGATAAGGCCATGGAGGAGTATGTTGCAGACGCACTTTCTCAAGGTTTCATCCGCAAATCCTCATCTCCTGCTGGTTTCTTTTTTGTGAAGAAGAAGAGTGGTGAACTTAGACCTTATATTGATTATAGAGGTCTCAATCGTTTCACCATTAAGAATGCCTATCCGATCCCGTTGATTACGGAGTTATTTGACCGCCTCAAGGGAGTAACGGTCTTCACGAAGCTTGATTTGAGAGGGGCATACAATCTCGTCAGGATTAAGGAGGGCGACGAGTGTAAAACTGCGTTTAATACCAGAACAGGACATTATGAGTATCTCGTAATGCCTTTTGGCCTCTGTAACGCTCCAGCAGTTTTCCAGGAGTTTATTAACGATGCCCTCCGAGACTTGTTGCAGTTATGTGTGGTGGTTTATCTCGACGATATCCTCATATTTTCCAAGTCCCTGGAGAGCCACCACACAGATGTCTGTCGAGTGCTTCAGAAACTAAGAGAGAGCAATCTCTATTGTAAACTGGAGAAGTGCGAATTCCATCGTGAACAGGTTAAATTCCTGGGTTATGTCATTTCCACTGCTGGTTTTTCGATGGACCCAGAGAAACTTTCTGCAGTGCTACAGTGGCCTTGACCCGTGGGTTTACGTCCTCTGCAGCGCTTTCTTGGCTTTGCCAACTATTATCGGAAGTTTATTCGTAACTTCTCGTCTCTGGTCAAGCCCCTGACTGATATGACCAGAAAGGACGGTAAAGTCCATTAAGGCTTTTGAGAGTCTTAAGACTACCTTTGTTTCTGCTCCTGTTTTGGCACATCCTGATCCCACGTTGCCTTTTATCCTTGAAGTCGATACTTCTGAGACTGGAGTTGGCGCGCTTGTGTATCAACGTCCTAGCTCTGACAGCGCTATGCATCCGTGTGGCTACATTTCCAAGAAATTGTCACCTGTGGAGTGCAATTACGAGATTGGTGACAGAGAGCTTTTGGCGATCATTTTAGCCCTGAAAGAATAGAGACATCTCCTCGAAGGTACCACTGTGCCGGTTCTCATTCTTACTGACAATAAGAATCTGACATTCTTGTCTGAGGCTAAGCGCCTCTCTCCCAGAAGGGCATGGTGGGCTCTTTTCTTGTCGAGTTTCAATTACATTGTCTCATTCTTACCCTGTACTAAGAATGTAAGGGCTGACGCCTTGTCACGACAATTTTCCTCCACTTCCAAGATGGAGTTGGTTCCGGTTCCTGTGATTCCTCCTGATCGTATTCTGGCTACGGGTCGCACCAGTCTCATTTCTCCTTTGGGTGACAGAATTCTGGCTGCTCAGGTCGATGCCCCTCCTGAGAAACCTTGTGACCGTTGATTTGTTCCCGAGAGTCTTCGTACTGTCATGCTCCAGACTTACCATTCTCCCAAGGCTGCTGGCCACCCTGGGAAGAATCAACTCTTTTGGGCCATTTCCCAACATTTCTGGTGGCCTAGTCTACGTGCTGATGAAGCCGCCTTCGTAGCTGCCTGTTCCGTGTGTGCTCAGAGTAAGACTCCACGACTCCTTCCAGTGGGCCTCCTACAACCCATACCCAATGGAGAGAGGTCCTGGACCCACCTGTCTATGGATTTCATTGTGGAGTTACCCAACTCCCAGGGCAACACAGTTATCCTTATGGTGGTAGACCGGTTCTCGAAAATGTCTCACTGTATTCCACTTAAGAAGTTGCCTACGTCTAAGGAACTGGCTTCCATTTTTGCTTGGGAGATCTTTCGTTTACATGGCCTACCCAAGGTCATTGTCTCAGACAGGGGAAGTAAGTTTGTGTCCCGGTTCTGGCGAGCCTTTTGTGCACAGTTGGGAATTCAGCTTGCTTTCTCCTCTGCGTATCACCCACAGTCTAATGGGGCCGCAGAACGAGCCAATCAGTCCTTGGAGCAATTCCTGCGTTGCTATATTTCTGACCATCACAACAACTGGTCAGACCTCTTACAATGGGCAGAGTTTGCTCACAATAGCGCTCTGAATTCTTGTTCCCGTTTGTCCCCGTTCATGGCGAATTATGGTTCCCAACCTTCCATGTTGCCTGACTCGTTTGTTCCTCAGAGTATTCCTGTGTTAGAGGAACATCTCCGTGGTCTTCGTTCCACTTGGGTACAAGTCCAGGAGGCTTTGCGACAGGCTAACGAGAGGTACAGACTCCATGCTGACCACGGACGCCTGCCTGCGCCTTCCTACCAGGTCGGGGACAGGGTCTGGCTGTCATCTCGCAACCTCCGACTTAGTGTTCCTTCTCTGAAGTTCGCACCTCGGTTTATTGGGCCTTTCCATATCCTTCGCAGGATAAACCCAGTGGCTTACGCGTTGGACCTTCCTTCCAGTATGCGTATCTCTAATGTGTTTCATGTCTCCTTATTGAAACCTTTGGTCTGCAACCGTTTTACCACCTCTGTGCCAGGTCCTCACCCTATATAGGTTGAGAACCATGAGGAGTATGAAGTACAGTCCATTGTTGACTCCCGTAGGTTCTGTGGGCGCATTCAGTACCTGGTGCATTGGAAGGAGTACGGTCCAGAGGAACGCTCTTGGGTCCCATCCTCAGACGTACATGCCCCTGTCCTCCTCCGTGATTTCCATAGACGTTTCCTCCTCAAGCCCGGTGGTCCTCCGAGGGGGAGGGGTCATTGAGGAGGGGGTACTGTCAGGGCTGGGCTCAGCCCTTCCTTCTCTGTGCTGGCAGCTCAGCTGTTAGCTAATTGCCAGCTTCCATCTCTCCACAGTGATCCACCTGTTGATGATCTGCTCGTCAGCTCTGCCTACTTAAGGACTTCCAGTTCATTTGATCTTCGCCTGTGTTAACATCACAAGAGACTTTCTCCTGCGTTCCAGTTGAAGACCTGCTTGACTGACGTCCCCTCCGGCTACAGATCCTGCTTGTTGTACTACTACCTTTATCACTGGCCCTTGGATTTTGGCTTGGCCGACTACCCGATCCGGTTACTGAACTCTGGCTATGTTTTGACTACGCTTACTCTGTTTTGCTTTTTATTATTATTATTAAACAAGTGTGATTTAACTGTACCTTCTGTCTCGTTCTGATTCATGGTTTTTGACACAAAGCTTATCACAACACCCAGGGAGCTAGTCCACACAAACAGGCACTGAGAGATAGGAAGTGCTGCTATTTATGAGCTGCTTTGATTGTAGATTGTCCACAGCTGGCAGCAGGTGGGGCTAGTGAGTCCAAGGTAATGCTTCAAACTGAGAGGACATTTCCATAACTCCAGAGCTTCTCTGTGGCACAACAGGTAAGACTGCAGCTGTGGGACCAGGAATATCCCGGTTCAAATACACCCAGGTACATAACATATATTCATTACTCCCTGGGCAGATTGATAGCCATTGGCTCCCGCTGCTGTTTATCAAATGTTGTGCTGAGTGAGCGGAGGGTGGGGCCAATAGATGAAGACAGAGGGCATGGGGAACGAGCCCGCACAGGTGCTTCCATGGAAAGCGACTTTCCATGGGGGCACTTGCCGAAGAGGAGCCTGGAGTGCAAGTCGGGGATCCCAGAAGAAGAGGATCAGGGCTGCTTTGTGCAAAACCATTGCACAGAGCAGGTAGGTATACCATGTTTGTTCATTTTTTTTAAAAACAAAGCTTTAATGACGCTTTAAGAAGTACTGTATCTTGCAAAATTATCAAGTAAGGATCATCACAGAAAAATGCTTGCATATTTCCAATCCTCCCAGCCAAGGTAATGGCAAGGAAAATGGCCATTTTTAGTTTAAGATTAGGGGCACAGTCACTAGTCGGTTCAAAGGGTCCCTTGGTGAAGGCATTTACTACCAGAGACAGATTTCAAAGAGCCATCGTTTTACCAGTTCTAAGTGTGCACTCCTATCTAGCTACTAGGAAACTATTAGTTCAAGTGGAACAATGCTCACCTTGGCTCCAGCGATGCAATGTCCTGGAGCTCCCCACCGACCCCTGACATTTTCAAGCAGCCAGCATCGGGTATTGCCAGCCACTTTTATATGCAGGGCGGGGATGACATCACTCCCGCATATGCCCAGGAGGCTTCGGCATTACCAAATTTTTACAGTGAGCTGCACATGTACGGCTGCTCAGATTGGTAGGGCCTGTAGTGAAAGATTTGCCAGAGAAATGAGAGTTGAGAAGCAACTTTTTTTTCTGCCTCCATGCAGGGAGCTATCAGAATGACCCATGCCCTGTCCTGTTTGATTTTCCTGACCACTAAGGGCAGCAAGGAAATTGGCAAAAAAGTATAATATATTATTTACAAATTGAGGTCCGTTGACATTAATGATAGTGTATGTACCTGGATGGAAAATTGGTTATGGGAGCGTGTCCAGAGGGTGGTAATAAATACGTATCTTCTAAATGGTCTGGAGTTGTAAGTGGAGTACCTCAAGACTCTATCCTGGGACCAATTCTGTTTAACGTGTTCATAAATGACATAGACATTGGTATACAAAGTAATAACCTCTTAACAGGATATAGCAACTGTAGCAGACCCCCAAAATTGGGGTCGCTATGCTCTAAATTTAAGGGTAGCCTGAGCAATAGTTTAGCTCAGGTTCTTAAATTTTGCTTAGTATGGACTCTGCTCTGCTGTGGTGTTGCCTGGAGTATAGTTCCCCTTGACCTGCAGGTGGTGCTGTTGCCCATGTCTTGGGAAGAACCACAGGTGGCGTTGCGGTGTGATTGGGTGTCCTCTCTCAGCTACCGTGCGGTGGGCGGGTTCTGCCTGCTGTGCACGCCGGGAGAGGGTACATAAAGGGCAGACGCCATGATCTGGTGTGGTGTGCCGGTGGGATTCCAAGAAGGACCCCTGGTGGCGAGGTTGCGCCCTTTGGCCCTGCTGGCCGGGGGGTGCGTGAACTGGTCGAGGAGTCTCGGGCATCTTTAGCCTGAGGCTACAGAGTTCCAGTACCTTCAACTGGGTCTACAAAACCAACCACTGGAGTCCCAGGGAACCCAAGGGAGGGTGGCCCGCTCTGAAACAGAGGAAACTGGGGGAGGACCTGTCCGATGGATCGGTGAAGGAAGTCACGGTCTCAGAGAGGCCCGGTTGCCTATCAGAGGGAAGGATTCGTGAGTTGCAAGATAGCTCCTGTAATGTGCCCCATTGGCACCTATGGTCTCTAATAATCTACAGGCGTTAGGAAGTTCTAAATTCAGGAACCGAAGGATTCTGTGGCAGAGGATCTCCTGAACTTGTCCGTGAAGGGGACTTAAACAAAGTGTCATGTTCGTGTTTCACTCCGGCTGCTAGAACTGTGAGAGAGATCTATCCGGGTGAGCAATATCCACTCAGGCTTGAGAATAGGGTGACTGGGTGCCGCGTGCTTGAACCTAATTCCCTACTAGATTCTATTGCTGTCTTCAACCTTTCTCCCAAAGTTATTTCAAGCAAAAGAAAATAAACTAAATTGTTGTAGTTTAATTACTGTTTGGACATTGGCCTTCTTTCGGGGAAGAATAGACTTTTCCCTAAATTCTAGGAACGAGAACCAACGGAGGGAGGTAACTCGCTGCAGGACCCAAAATTGCAAGAACACCGCTCAACCTCTTATGCCGCGTACACACGACCGTTTTTCATGGCGTGAAAAATGCCATTTTTTAAATTTGTAATTAAAAACGATTGTGTGTAGGCTCCAAAGCATTTTTAACGACGTGAAAAATGGCCTAAAAAAATTAGAACCTGCTCTATTTTTTCACGTAATTTTTCACGTTGTTCTTTTTAACGTCGTGAAAAACGGTAGTGTGTATGCTTTTACGAGGGAAAAAAAATGCGCAAGCTCAGAATCAAGTATGAGACAGGAGCGCTCCTTCTGGTAAAACTAACGTTCGTAATGGAGATAACACATTCGTCACGCTGTAACGGACTGAAGAGCATGAGGCTGAAAAGCGCGAATCGGCTCTCACCAAACTTTAATAACACGAGGATCAGCAAAAGCGTCCCAAAGGGTGGCGCCATCTGAATAGAACTTCCCCTTTATAGTGCCGTCGTACGTGTTGTACGTCACCGCGCTTTGCTCAAGCATTTTTTTTCACGATAGTGTGTAGGCAAGGCAGGCTTGAGAGGAAACACGAAAAATCACATAGAGAAAAACGTAGTTTTTTTCAATGACATTAAAAACAGCCGTGTGTACGCGGCATTATACCAGGAGGATACAGGCATGTGGCATGGTGTGCCTTTTTGCTCCTGCAAGTGAACGTAGGCAGGAAAAAAGGGTCTGTGGTCTACACGTGGGGGCTCGAGTCCGGGATGTTTTGCAGCTACCCCCCCTGGAAGTTGGACTAATTTTCCCCGTTTATGTGGTTCTGTAAAAATCGGCCATTTGGGAAAAGTTGAACTGCGTCATTTGTGTGAAAAATGGAGAAGGCCTGTACTGGATTTTCTAACTGTGTAGTTCGTGGGCGTGCCTCAAACATAGAAAATCCTGCAAGCTACGTGCAGTGAAGAAAAAGGGGGAGGAGCCCCCGCCAACTTGTGTGTTGCACGTGGCGCACTGGCGCCAAAGGGACAGTACGAGCTGGATCGTTGGAGAAGCAAGATGGCCGCTGCTCCATGGACTTCTGTTACATCGGGACCTCGGATGTTCCAAAACCCCCCAACCATGGACATTGCTTCCCTCACTGCCCCACTGATGGACACAGGGATCCGGCTGAAGCCTAGGGGCCGCTTCGCTCTCCAAGTCTGCCGAGATGCGGAGGCCCTGGGCATGCTCTGTCCCAGATGTCAAGGACTAGCGGTGCAAAGACGGCCTTTTGGAAGGTGCTCCATCTGTGGAGAGTTCCTCTTCAAAGTGGACCAACCTACTGAGAAACGCCGGGTCTACCAGATCAACTACATTACGGGTGCCATCACTTCCGAGGAAGAAACCTGTACTCCCACAGTTGAGCCCACGCGCACTGCGTTGGCTGACACGGATGTGGCCAATAGAGATGACTCAGCTGCCGCAGAGCCATTGGCGGATACCGGAACAGATGCTGTCTCCGCCACAACCTGTCTCCCAAAGTTATTTCAAGCAAAGGAAAATAAACTAATTTGTTGGAGTTGAATTACTGTCTGGACATTGGCCTTCTTTCGGGGAAGAATAGACTTTTCCCTAAATTCTAGGGACGAGAACCAACGGAGGGAGGTAACTCGCTGCAGGACTCAAAATTGCAAGAACACAGCTCAACCTCTTATACCAGGAGGATACGGGCATGTGGCATGGTGTGCCTTTTTGCTCCTGCAAGTGAAGGTAGGCAGGAAAAAAGGGTCTGTGTGCTACACAACTTTGCAAGAAAAGCTAGATAAAAGAGAGGGTGGGAATCTACAGGGCAAATGAGAATCAATGTAGGAAAATATAAAGTGATGCACTTGGGGGGGGCTAAAAATATGAATGCAATTTACATGCTAGGGGGAGAACGTCTGGGGAATCGAGGATGGAAAAGGATCTGGGGGTCCTAGTAGATGACAGACTCAGCAATAGCATGCAATGCCACGCTGCATTGCATAATATATACACACACACCCATAAAGATTGAAATGGATGGATTGGTGTCTTTATTTAACCTTACCAACTATGTAGTTATGTGAACCCCCAATGGTGAGGTAAGGTGTATGTCCCCAGAGCTAAAGCCTCCCTTTCTAGGGAGCAGTATTTGCCCACCTTCTTGTTCACATTGAATCTTCTGTACCGGGACCTGGATTAGTAACTTCAGAGTTTTCTTGATATAGACAGTCAGCAGTGTTAGTCATTGCACTCCCCATGTGAAATTATCCTGCAACAAAGATAGAAGGGTGCCAGATCTTGTTCCCCCAATCAGTCCATGGCATGTACATAAACACCATAGCATTGTCTGAAAAAAATAACATGTACTGTATCTTTCTGTAACTCTTTGTTTGAATGCTAGTAATGCCTTTCCTACAGCTCTATCAAATATGTCTTCCATCTGAATTAGCCCCCTGTTCCCATGACCTGGTATCCTTAGTTATCCTACATGAGGACAGCACCCAAACCTTCCTTGAAATTCTGTGAATCATCCCACCAGGAGAGACCCAGAGAATCCCCTTTTGTAAGTGAGAATGTCTAGTGAGTGGTGTGTACAGTTCAAGCCCCTAGCAGAAAACTCTAAAGCCTTCTGTAATGCAGCTTAGCCCACACTACTTCTGGAATTGTCACTGTCATTAGTCCTAAGGTCTACCCACTGAGGAAACATTCTATAGAATCTTCTCTGTCAGGAAAGTCATCTGCCATATTGTGTCTATCCTGTAACCAAGAAAGATGACTGACTTGTATGGTTTAAAATTTGACTTGATTAACCCTCTGAAGGTCCGAGATCAAATTCTCCTTGTCCTGGGAGAAGATAGGGAAATCATCCAAATAAGGAAGAATCAATATCTTCTGAGGATGGAAAAAAAGACATAACCTCTGCCAGAATCGTTGTAAACATAGGAGCAGCTGCCAAGAGACCAACATCAAGTGATAACATAAAGGCCCCCTGAAAAAGCAGATTCCCATAAGATAAAAGCTTTCCCTTTCCCTATCTTAGGGCTGGTTCACACTGCTGCGATGTCAGAGTTCGGATGTGATTCGCACCGTACTGCAGTGCAAATCACATGCGATCTCTGTGTGATGCGATTTCAGCCATACAAATCATATGGCTGAATTTGCATCAAACTCGCACAGGAGCCTTTTTTTGTCCACAGCAAAATCGGATTGCATGGGTGTTCACACCCATGCGATCCAATTCCTGTCCGAGTTTGCAGATCGCACTGCGATATGCAAACTGATTTTCGGGGTGTCATTAACTTTTAACTGACACTCCCAGCAGTTTGCATAGGGCAGTGTGAACTTCCGCCGAGAAACCTGCGATGCGGGAACCCGCAGTGGATTCGCAGGGTTACCGCATCGCAGCAGTGTGAACCGGCCCTTACTGTTAAGAAAAATCTCCACCAGCTCCCACCAAGGTGTGCTCTCACCTTAAAAGTTTGGCCGCCTACCGTGGATATATGTCGCTACTTTGATGTTAAATACTGTTGTTATGGCAGTAGATAGCTGCCATAACCCTGGTATTTTTTTAAACAGCGGGCAGTCCGCTTTATGATAAAAGTGGTCTCCATGGCAGATTCGCCATGGGATCACTTTTATCGACGAAGGGAGAGGTGCCCCCCCCGCCGAGACCATCCGATCCGATCCTTTCCCCTGATGTACAGAAAGTCGAGTGAGGGAATGACTCACTCGTCTCTGTGCCATTGGATGGCGGGAGCAACGTCAAACGTCACTTCTGCCCAACAGCCTTAAAGGGACCATTTTGTTTATTGAAAACTAAAATACTTTTATTTATTGCTTTTAAGTGTAAATATGAGATCTGAGGTATTTTTGACCCCAGATCTCTCATTAAAGAGGCTCTGTCATGCCTTTTTGTATTACAAGGGATGTTTACATTCCTTGTAATAGGAATAAAAGTGATCCAAAATTATTTTTTTTAAAAGAAAAGTGTAAAAATGAATAATAAAAAAATAAAAAGTAAAATAAATAATATATTTTTTTTTTTAAAGCGCCCTGTCCCTCCGTGCTCGCGCGCAGAATTAAGTGCATACGTAAGTCACACCTTGACATGTAAACATTTTTCAAAACATACATGTGAGGTATTGCTGCGATCGTTAGAGCGAGAGCAATAAATCTAGCAAAAGACCTCTGCTGTAACTCAAAACTGGTAACCTGTAGAAATTTTTAAACTTTGCCCTATGGAGATTTTTAAGGGTCAAAGTTTGTCGCCATTCCACAAGCAGGCACAATTTTGAAGCATATCATGTTGGGTATCAATTTACTTGGCGTAACATTATCTTTCACAATATACAAAAAAATCGGGCTAACTTTACTGATTTCTTTTTTTTTATATAAAAATAAAAATTTCATTTTTGAGACTGCTTTGCAAATACAGTGTGACATAGTATTGCAACGACCGCCATTTTATTCTATAGGGTGTCTGAAAAAAATATATAGTGTTTGGGGAGTCTAAGTAATTTTCTAGCAAAAAAAAAAATGATTTTAACTTGAAAACACCTGTAAAAAATAGGCTTGTCCTTAAGTCCGATACCATTTACCGATACTTTTTTTTTTAGTACTCACTAATACCAATTACCGATAGCTACCACAACTGTTTTGTTTATATTTCAGCTGTCAGCAATGGTACAAAGCATTGAAAAGTTATATTAATTATTTATATAGTTATAAATAAAAAAATATATAAATTATATAATTCTTTTTCATTTTGTGCTTTTTTTCAATGTCAAACGTGTAAAGAAAGTGTAAAAATATTAACGTACAAAGCAAACAAAAAAAAAAAATTCAATTATTAATAGTTTATAAAATATATGTGAACTAAAAAAATCAGCAGGAAAATAATAATTAAATTGAGAAGGAAAATATAGGGTTAATTAAGGATTTGTGTAAATTAAGTTTTTTTTACTTGACAGGTTACTTTAAGCTGACCTAATCTAAAGAGGGAAGATCATCCCTTTGATCTGCAGAAAAAAAAAACAGATGTGAAAAGAAACAATGTTTCAGCGGCTGAGCAATGTTGTTAATAAACATTGCCCGGCTGTTTGTTTTTTATGACAGCTCCAATTGCCGGGACTTTCTTTACACTTCAGCTGTCAACAGGGAAACCCCACAGACAGCTGAATCAGTCATCGGTTGTTAAGGACGCGGAAACTCCGCACCCCAACAACTGATAATTGGCAGTCTATTTTTTTTATTTTTTACATTTCATCTGTCAGTGGGGGGATCCCGCTGACAGCTGAAAGAATCAAGCCTGAAAGGATCAGTTTCAGGTACCGATACTCATGCAAATGCTTAGTATCGGCACTGATACTGATACCAGTATCGGTGCAACCCTGCTTTAAACCCGTTTTTAATGCATACTGTTAGACAGGATAATTTGGTTGGTTGCAGGCTGATCAGTACATTGAGCTGGGAATTTTCTTTGGTTTTGTTTGACATGAGTTGCCCTTCCATGTGCTCCTTGCTGCAAAGACCAGTTATAGGTGTGAGCCTGAGGGCAGTGGCCGTTTTTGTACTGTTGGAATATTGTTGAAGGGATACACGGGACACGTTTGCTGTCATTGTGCTATATGCTGGGTGTCCAGTGAACCCCTGTGCCTTTATTAAGGAGGGGTGGGCTCCCTCCAGGCTCACCTGCCCTCTGCCTATCCATTATAATGCATGTGCTTCCACTGTGGAGGCTATCAAAACGTAGAGTTAGGGCTGCAGATAATACTGGGGTGCCGTGAAATGGATCTGCAGCTTATGCATGTATTTGCAAATGTGTGCAAACGAAACCCCTGTTTTTAGTGCAAACTGTTAGAGAGCATAATTTGGTTGGTTGCAGGCTGGTGAGTGAATTAAAATAACAGGATAGTGCGGCGCTGTGCTATTAAGTAATATCACTAAGTGCAAAAGTGATAATCAAACATATAGTGGAAAAAATACAATGATATATAAATATAAAGCAAATGATCCACAAAACAAATGAATATAGTGTGGGTCCTACCACAGACGATGGACTCATCTACCATATGATAGTGAGTCAGATGACCTTGGGGTCTCAAAGACCATGGAAGATGGAACAGGATGCCGTGGATGTCTCGAACCGTCCAGGGAAGGGTGATCCAGTGCGTTGAATGGCTGGTAGAAACTCCTCCAGCATGCGAGCTCCAAAGATACAAAGGTGAAAAAATGGAGACAAAAGGGAAGGCTCCCAATGGTGCAGGTCAATAAAACCATATCAGGTTTATTTCATAAAAATGTCATACAAAAAGTTGACAAATAGTAAAAAGGTGATCACGATCATTAAAAGCAATGTGGGGTACAGCAAGAAAAACCCGACGCGTTTCGACTTCAAAGTCTTTAATAGGGATGAGCTCGGTGTTCGAGTCGAACATACGTTCGACTCGAAAATCGGCTGTTCGCTTGTTCGACGAAGATCGAACGATTTGGGCCATTCGCGCCAAATTCGAGTGACGCGAACGGCCCACAATACACTGCGCCATCGCAGTGCAATCCCGGCGCTGTGATTGGCCAAGCATGCACTGTGACCCCGCATGCTTGGCCAATCACAGCGCCGGCAGCTAGGAGAGCCATAATTGGCCACAGGCAGGTTGCCTGTGGCCAATTATAGCTCAGGGGGTTTAGCACACGCCCCACACTATAAAAGGCTGCCAGCGCGGTGGCCTTGTGTAGTGTGTTCCGGCGCAGGGAAAGAGAAGGATATGCAGGGACAGTGTCATTGTGCTATTCTTTGCTAAACCTTGTGTGTAGGGAGAGAGAAGGATAGGCAGGGAGAGTGTCAGCGATATTCTTTGCTAAACCTTGTGTGCAGGGAGAGAGAAGGATAGGCAGGGAGAGTGTCAGTGTCATATTCGGGGCTTAGTGTGCTTCCTGCTAAATATACACCTGAAGCTAGCCCGTATTGCTGTGTTTTCCTGGTGTGTCACACTAACAGGCATTTGCAGCACTTACAGCGGGCGTAGTGTGCCTCCAGCACATTATACACCTGAAGCTAGCCCGTATTGCTGTGTTTTCCTGGTGTGTTACACTAACAGGCATTTGCAGCACTTACAGCGGGCGTAGTGTGCCTCCTGCACATTATACACCTGAAGCTAGCCCGTATTGCTGTGTTTTCCTGGTGTGTTACACTAACAGGCATTTGCAGCACTTACAGCGGGCGTAGTGTGCTTCCTGCTAAATATACACCTGAAGCTAGCCCGTATTGCTGTGTTTTCCTGGTGTGTTACACTAACAGGCATTTGCAGCACTTACAGTGGGCGTAGTGTGCCTCCTGCACATTATACACCTGAAGCTAGCCCGTATTGCTGTGTTTTCCTGGTGTGTTACACTAACAGGCATTTGCAGCACTTACAGCGGGCGTAGTGTGCTTCCTGCTAAATATACACCTGAAGCTAGCCCTTATTGCTGTGTTTTCCTGGTGTGTTACACTAACAGGCATTTGCAGCACTTACAGCGGGCGTAGTGTGCCTCCAGCACATTATGCACCTGAAGCTAGCCCGTATTGCTGTGTTTTCCTGGTGTGTTACACTAACAGGCATTTGCAGCACTTACAGCGGGCGTAGTGTGCTTCCTGCTAAATATACACCTGAAGCTAGCCCGTATTGCTGTGTTTTCCTGGTGTGTTACACTAACAGGCATTTGCAGCACTTACAGTGGGCGTAGTGTGCCTCCTGCACATTATACACCTGAAGCTAGCCCGTATTGCTGTGTTTTCCTGGTGTGTTACACTAACAGGCATTTGCAGCACTTACAGCGGGCGTAGTGTGCTTCCTGCTAAATATACACCTGAAGCTAGCCCTTATTGCTGTGTTTTCCTGGTGTGTTACACTAACAGGCATTTGCAGCACTTACAGCGGGCGTAGTGTGCCTCCAGCACATTATGCACCTGAAGCTAGCCCGTATTGCTGTGTTTTCCTGGTGTGTTACACTAACAGGCATTTGCAGCACCTTACAGCGGGCGTAGTGTGCTTCCTGCTAAATATACACCTGAAGCTAGCCCTTATTGCTGTGTTTTCCTGGTGTGTTACACTAACAGGCATTTGCAGCACTTACAGCGGGCGTAGTGTGCCTCCAGCACATTATGCACCTGAAGCTAGCCCGTATTGCTGTGTTTTCCTGGTGTGTTACACTAACAGGCATTTGCAGCACCTTACAGCGGGCGTAGTGTGCTTCCTGCTAAATATACACCTGAAGCTAGCCCTTATTGCTGTGTTTTCCTGGTGTGTTACACTAACAGGCATTTTCAGCACTTACAGCGGGCGTAGTGTGCTTCCTGCTAAATATACACCTGAAGCTAGCCCGTATTGCTGTGTTTTCCTGGTGTTTTACACTAACAGGCATTTGCAGCACTTACAGCGGGCGTAGTGTGCCTCCAGCACATTATACACCTGAAGCTAGCCCGTATTGCTGTGTTTTCCTGGTGTGTTACACTAACAGGCATTTGCAGCACTTACAGCGGGCGTAGTGTGCCTCCAGCACATTATACACCTGAAGCTAGCCCGTATTGCTGTGTTTTCCTGGTGTGTTACACTAACAGGCATTTGCAGCACTTACAGGGGGCGTAGTATGCTTCCTGCTAAATATACACCTGAAGCTAGCCCTTATTGCTGTGTTTTCCTGGTGTGTTACACTAACAGGCATTTGCAGCACTTACAGCGGGCGTAGTGTGTTTCCTGCACATTATACACCTGAAGCTAGCCCTTATTGCTCGAGCTTTTTTTCTTTTGTGTTACACTAACAGGCATTTGCAGCACTTACAGCGGGCGTAGTGTGTTTCCTGCAAAATAAACACCTGAAGCTAGCCCTTATTGCTGTTTTTTCCTGTTGTGTAACACAGGCAGTCATCTGCAGCACTTACAGCGGGCGTTGTGTGCTTCCTGCAAAATATACACCTGAAGCTACCCCTTATTGCTGGTTTTCCCATCTCCCTGCAGGCCATTAGAATGTCTGGAAGGCAAACAAGAAGAGGCAGACAGTCAGGAGCCAATAAAAGAGGGCAAGCAGGCTCTGTGTCTAGAGACAACGGTGCTGGTCGTGGACGCGGTGCATCGTCATCAGCACGTGGCCATGGGACACGCTTGTCCTTCTTTTCGGCAGCTGGACGTGTTGAGCCGCATCATGCCGAAGACTTGGTAGAGTGGATGACCAAGCCCTCCTCATCCTCCTCATCCTCTCTCACCCAGGCTCAGGGTACTGGCAAAGCAGCTGCCAAAGCGTCCTTTTCCCAGGTATCAATGTCATCATCAGTCACTCCTTCCCTAGACCCACCATGTCCTCCTGAGGAGTCCCCCGAACTGTTTGAGCACAGTGTTGGGTACATGCTCCAGGAGGATGCCCAGCGTTTCGAAGGGTCTGATGATGATACCCAGCTAGAGGAAGGCAGTAGCGTGAGAGCAGAGAGAGGGGATGCTCAAGAAGGACACCAAACTGGCAGTCATGTTCCAGCAGCTGCAGCATACTGCCAGATTGGCTCCAGTGATGAGGAGGGAGGGGATGATGAGGTCACTGACTCCATGTGGGTGCCTAATAGGAGAGAGGAGGAGGAGGAGGATGAGGAGGAGGCACATCTCCAACGAGGCAGGATGCCCTCCGGGGGCCAGCGTAAGGGCAGCACACCGAGTGAATCACACCGCAGAGCTCCGCCTGTGCAGGGTGCTGCCTCTGCCCGTTATTTAAAAAGTTCTTTGGTGTGGGCCTTTTTTGAGTCGAGTGCATCAGATCACACAGCTGCTGTTTGCAACATATGTCTCAAGCGTATATCGCGTGGCCAAAACATCAGCCGCTTGGGCACCACATGCTTGACCAGACATATGTTGACCTGCCATGCAGCTCGTTGGCAAGCCTACCTTAAAGACCCACACCAAAGAACAAAGCGGACCTCTCCTTGCACCGCATCAGCTGGGATCTCCAACCCCACTATACCTTCAGTCCTCTCTGAAACCTGCACTGAGAGGAATGAAGGTGTAGAATTCGGTGTGTCACAGCCAAGTACTTGCGGGCACTCTGCTAGCAGTACACCGACGTCCGATTCTAGCAGGCAAATTTCCCTGCCCCAGCTGCTGGACCATCGAAAGAAGTTCACTCCCAGCCATCCACATGCCCTGCGGTTGAATGCTAGCTTGGCTAAATTGCTAGCGCTTCAACTGCTGCCTTTTCAGTTAGTAGACTCGGCCCCCTTCCGTGAGTTTGTGCAATGTACGTTTCCTCAGTGGCAGGTTCCCAAACGCCACTTTTTCTCACGGAAGGCGATTCCGGCTCTCTACCGGCATGTGGAAGGCAATGTCCATGCCTCGCTGGACAGGGCGGTCGGCGGTAAGGTGCATATTACCGCTGACTCATGGTCCAGCAGGCATGGACAGGGACGTTACCTTTCTTTCACGGCCCATTGGGTCACTCTTTTGGCAGCTGGGAAGGATGCAGGACAAGGTGCAGTAGTGTTGGAGGTTGTTCCGCCGCCACGCCTCCAAAATGCTACTGCTGGTTGTGACACACCTCTCTCCTCCACCCCTTCCTTTTCTTCTTCCTCCATGGCCTCTTCCTGTGCTTTGTCCTCGGAACCAGTGGTGCTCCGTAGGCGTTCAAGAGGCTACGCAAGTCCGCAGGCAAAAAGATGCCATGCCGTGCTTGCGCTGGTGTGTTTGGGGGACAGGAGCCACACTGGGGCAGAGGTTCTGTCTGCTCTGCAGGGGCAGGCCGAGAGGTGGTTGACGCCACACCAGCTTAAGCCAGGAATGGTGGTTTGCGACAATGGCACCAACCTCCTCTCCGCCCTCCAACAGGGACAACTGACCCATGTGCCCTGTGTGGCTCACGTCCTTAACCTGGTGGT
Source organism: Rana muscosa (assembly GCA_029206835.1). NCBI lineage: Eukaryota > Metazoa > Chordata > Amphibia > Anura > Ranidae > Rana > Rana muscosa. The sequence goes on along the minus strand of CM055117.1, from coordinate 625,766,718 downwards.
GCAGCGGTTCTTGGGCAGGTACCCGGGCTTACAGGATGTCCTGAGGCAGGCCAGGAAAGTCTGTGTGCATTTCTGCAGATCTTATAATGCCAGTGCTCGCCTGGCTGAGCTGCAAAAGGAGTTGAACCTGCCCAAGAACCGCCTTATATGTGACATGCCCACCAGGTGGAACTCAATGTTGGCCATGCTGCAGCGGCTGCACACGCAGCAGAGGGCCATCAATGAGTACCTGTGCGACTACGGCACCAGGACAGGGTCAGGGGAGCTCGGTTTTTTTTCACCACGCCAGTGGGGCATGATCAGGGATGCATGCACTGTCCTGGCACCATTTGAGGAGGCCACGAGGATGGTGAGGAGTGACAGTGCATGCATCAGTGACACTGTACCTCTTGTCCACCTGTTGGAGCACACGCTGCGTGGAATAATGGACAGGGCACTTGAGGCAGAACAGAGGCAGGAAGAGGAGGACTTCCTTGCCTCTCAAGGCCCCCTTTACCCAGACAGTGTTCCTTCTGTTCCACCCATCGCACAGGAAGAGGACGAGGAGGAGGAGGAGGATTGTGTCAGCATGGAGGTGGAGCCTGGCACTCAGCAGCATCAACAGCAGCAGTCTTTTAGGGATGATTTACAGTCCCAAGAAACCCGTGGACTTGTACGTGGCTGGGAGGAGGTGGCTGCAGATCATGTCGTCCTTAGTGACCCAGAGGACTCCGGACCTAATGTCTCAGCTAACCTACGCTGCATGGCCTCCCTGATCCTGTAAAGTCTGCGGAAGGATCCTCGTATTCTTTGGATCAAGGAGAGGGACCATTACTGGCTGGCCACTCTCCTTGATCCACGGTACAAGGCTAAGGTTGCGGACCTTATCGTACCGTCGTAGAGGGAGCAGAGGATGAGACAACTCCGGGAGGCCTTGCAGAAAGGTCTGTGCAACGCGTTCCCAGAGACTGGGAGATTACAAACTCCTGGTCTGGGACAACGAGTTGCTGAGGCTTCGGTCAGTCAAAGAAGGAGCGGTGGGGAAGGTGGGAAGGTGGCCGTCTGACCGATGCGTTCAGACAATTCTTTAGTCCGCAGCCCCAAGGTATGATCGGTTCCAGCAACCATCGCCAGCGTCTGATATACATGGTGCAGGAATACCTAGGGGCAAGGTCAGATTTGGACACCTTTCCCACCTCTGGCTTACTGGGTCTTAAGGATGGATCACTGGCCAGAGCTTGCACAGTATGCAATTGAGCTACTGGCCTGTCCTGCATCCAGCGTTCTTTCGGAACGCACATTCAGTGCTGCTGGAGGATTTGTCACGGATTACACTTGGATCACCACCAGCTACCAAGCACCTGAAGCTGATATAACAGAATAATTTATTTTCAAATGTCACATCCCTTCAAGACTGATGCTGATGCTGACTGAGTGACTGTCCTGTTATGTTGACTGACTATCCTCCTCCTCCTCAATGATCGATTCATGATGATATCTTGGAAAAACATTTTTGTTTCTGGGTGCCGCCACCAGTGGCTAAGGCCCAATTTTCCAGCCCATGTTTAACAGGGGCATGTAATTACAATTTTTAATGCAATGCTTTGCAGCAGGGCTCATGCAATGCTTTGCAGCAGGGCTCATTCCTGCACTCCAACTAGAGTATCTGGGAGAGGTTGCAGTGTCGTGGCACCAGCACCAGTGCCTAAGGCCCAATTTTTCTGCCCCTGTTTAACAGGGGCGTGCAATTACAATTTTTGATGCAATGCTTTGCAACAGGGCTCATTACTGTGCTCCAAGTACAGTATCTGTGAGGGGTTGCAGTGTTGTGGCACCAGTGGCTAAGGCCCATATTTCAGCCCCTGTTCAACAGGGGCATGTCATTAAAATTCTTGATCTAATAATTCACAGCAGGGCCCATTCCTGCGCCCACCAAGAGTAACTGTGAGGGCTTACAGTGTTGTGACAACACCACCACCACCACCACCAAAGGCACAATTTTTCAGCCCCTGTTCAACGGGGGCATGCAATTACAATTCTTGATCTAATAATTCACAGCAGGGCCCATTCATGCGCCCACCAAGAGTAAATGTGAGGGCTTACAGTGTTGTGGCACCAGCACCACCATCAAAGGCCCAATTTTTCCTACCACTGTTCAACAATGGCATGTAATTACAATTCCTGATATAATAGTTGACAGCAGGGCGTTCCAGCGCCCACCAAGAGTAACTGTGAGTGCTTACAGTGTTGTGCCAACACCAACACCTAAGGGGTCAATTTCTGCAGAGTATATACGGCAGGCCCATACTTTCAAACATCCAACTTACAAACGACTCCTACTTGCAAACGGAAGGAGACAACAGGAAGTGAGAGGAAATCTATTCCTTGGAAGGGAAATTCTCTCCTGTAAGAGTTAATATGGGAAAAAGGTGTCTCCTCTCTACTGATGCTTTATCACCAATCCTTGTTTCAATAAAAACCCCACTTTTCAAAAACATTTTTCATTGGGACGGAAAGTGAGGTGAAATGTTCTGAACAGGGGCACAGACAGCAAAACAAATGTTACAGGGGTTATAACCCTTCCCTATGTTTTCCAAAAAGCTTAAAAATAGATTTTTGGGCTGAAGATACACTTAAACAATTGTGACAGCAGGAAGGTAAAGTCACCTGGTTGCATCCAGGGGGGTAGATATATTTCGCCCAGATTCAGGCTTTACGCCGACTTATACAACTAGGTGGAGAGTTGTATAAGCCCAGCTGAGGCTAGTGGGCTCATGGATGACTCATACCTCTAGGGAGAGTGTGGGGCGTCGTGCAGACAGGGAGTTGATGAGACCAGCTGAAGCTTGTCAGCTCATTTAGGCCTCTATAAGAACTCCCAGCTTCATTAGATGTTAGCTCATGCCTGGACCCAGACCTGTGTGGACTGTCTAGGGAGAGTGAACCCCTGTGCGGTGAGACAAAGCCTGTGTGGGTATTTGCTTGGACATTTAAAACCAGGGACTTAGGGACTAGGACAGCACTAGGCTGATCCCAGTTGTTAGTTAGGAAACCTGTATGTTTAGTCAGAGGTCAAGTTGACCAGGATTTATTTTGTTTATGTTTCTTTTGGCTTTGCTGTGTTTTGTCACTGTAAATAGAAAATAAACCGCACCTTTTTTTGATTTTGAAAACCACAACCTCCGTTTGCTGGGCCTGTTTTTGTGTGGGGAGCCCATCCCGGGGGTCACACACACCCGCTGCCGAGCTAACCCCCTCACAGTTGGTGGAGAATGCGGGCAGTTTTTTTTTAAGCCAGCATGGAGGAGATACTGAAGCAGCTGGCTCTAGCAAATGCCAATCAACAGCAGACAAATGCAGGTTTGCAAAAGAGCCTTGCAGCTCATCAACAGAGCCTTGCAGCTCAACAACAGATCTTCGCAGCCCAGCAGCAAGCTCATCAACAGAGCCTTGCAGCCCAGCAGCAAGCCCACCAACAGAGTCTGGAAGCTCAGCAACAAGCCCAGCAGCAATCTGAGGCCCGCTTCATAGACCTGTTACAGAAGCAAGAGCAGAGACTACAACAAATGGAAGCAGTAATGCAGCAACGTCCGCAGACCAGTGAGGAAAGCCGTCCCACTAATACCGCGTCCTTTGGGGTGAGTCGTTTATTGACAAAAATGACTGGAGAGGATGATCCAGAGGTATTTTTGACCACATTTGAAAGGACTGCTGAAAGAGAAAAGTGGCCTGAGGAGCAGTGGGCTGGACTGGTGGCTCCTCTGTTAACTGGTGAATCGCAGAAGGCTTACTATGACCTAGAGCCTGACCAAGCAAAAGACTATGTGATGCTAAAAGCTGAAATATTGGCAAGGCTGGGTGTCACCCAGGCTGTCCGGGCTCAGCGTGTGCATAACTGGACTTTCCAGCTTGGAAAACCCCCCAGGTCTCAAATGTATGATCTCATTCACCTGAGCAGAAAGTGGCTACAGCCAGAGACTTTGTCCGCACCAAAGATTGTGGAACGTGTTGTAATGGATCGGTTTTTGAGAGCTCTTCCTACTGCCATCCAAAAGTGGGTAAGCCATGGAGACCCAGAGACGGCCGATGGTCTTGTGGATCGTGTGGAGAAATACTTGGCTACAGAGAACCTGACGGCCTCTTCCAGAAACACTCAGACTTTCCACCCTAAGACCAGACCATCCCCAGGGGCGGATAAGAGGATTCCAAGGGGTGAGGGTGGAGAGAGTGAGAGGGTGGGAGCTCTACCCCAAGTTTGGCGAGAACAGCCTGGGAAATCAGCGGCTCAAGAGGCGGCAAGAAGGATCGTTTGCTACCGCTACCGGCAAGCGGGACATATTGCAGCCAATTGCCCGGTTGTGGAGGAACCCATGCAGTGTGACTTTCTGACGGGCAGACGTCAGTCGCTGTGTGCGACAGTCGCATGCACTGCCATTCGAGGAACTGAGAAACATTTATGCAAAATGTGTGTTAATGGTAGAAATGTTGTGGTATTGCTGGATTCAGGTAGCCTTGTGACCCTGATAAAGGCTGAGTTAGTTAAAACAGAGGTCTCTGGGAATAGCAAGGTAGCTGTTATTTGTGTGCATGGGGACACCCGAGAGTATCCAGTGACTACAGTGTGTTTCGAGACCCCCAAAGGTACCCTCTCTCATCCAGTGGGCTTAGTATCTCAGTTACCGCATGACGCCATTGTGGGAAGGGATTTTCCGAAGTTCTGGGAACTGTGGGATGATCCTGAGCCCCCCACTGGTGCCCCTATGTACCAGGAATGTGATAGCCAGAACTCCCCTGAGAGTGGTGAGGACTCTCCAGAATTTCCCTTATCAGTATTGGCAGGGGAGACTCAAGAAACTGGAGAGGAGCCCACCTCCTCAGACGAAAACCTACCGTCTGTGGAGTTTTCTGATCTTGAGGTTCACAGGGAAAACTTTGCCACAGAACAGTTGAAAGACCCCGCCCTAATAAAGGCACGGGAAAACGTAGTGAAAATAGATGGCGAGTTAGTGAACCCAGATAATACCTGCACTTACCCATACTTCAGCGTAGAGAAGGACCTACTGTATCGGGTGGCAAAAAGGGCAGAAGAAACCGTTGAGCAGCTTGTGGTGCCCAAACCTTACAGGAAGTTGGTGTTGGAGTTGGCCCACGGGCACATTCTTGGAGGTCATCTGGGGACAGAGAAAACCCGAGAGAGGGTATTACAGAGATTCTATTGGCCGGGGGTGATGAAGGACATAGAAAATTATTGTTCCTCCTGCCCTGTGTGTCAGAGGTCGGCCCCGATGCCACATTTCCGTAGCCCGCTGGTCCCTCTACCCATCATTGAGGTCCCGTTTGAGAGGATCGCCATGGATTTGGTAGGTCCTATAATCAAGTCCGCTAGGGGGCACCAGTACATATTAGTTATAATGGACTATGCCACCCGTTATCCAGAAGCGATCCCTCTCCGAAATACCTCGGCCAAAACCATAGCCAAAGAGCTATCTCTTGTGTTTAGCCGGGTGGGTATTTGTAAAGAACTGCTTACGGACCAAGGTACACCCTTTATGTCCCGGGTTATGAAGGAGCTGTGTAAATTGTTCAAAGTGACGCAATTACGTACATCTGTGTACCACCCCCAAACCGATCGGCTGGTTGAAAGATTCAACAAAACCCTAAAACAAATGTTGAAGAAAGTGGTGGATAGAGATGGAAAGGATTGGGACTGTCTACTTCCTTATCTGATGTTTGCTATTAGGGAGGTGCCCCAATCCTCTACGGGATTCTCCCCCTTTGAGTTACAGTATGGGAGACACCCAAGAGGGCTGTTGGATATTGCCAAGGAAACTTGGGAAAGTGAGAGTTCTCCCCACAGAAGTGTGATTGAGCATGTCGCCCTGATGCAAGACCGAATTGCACAGGTAATGCCCATCGTGAAGGAACATTTGGCCCAAGCGCAGTTAGCACAGATTGGGCCTCACATCTGCCAAAAGTGCAAGCAGTCCTGGACTCTGTTCGGGAAGCGGGGTTTACGGCTAACCCCAAGAAGTGTACCATTGGGCAGGAGGAGGCCAAATATCTTGGGTACACCATTGGGAGGGGAGTAATAAAACCCCAACTCAACAAAGTCGAGGCCATCCAGAGTTGGCCACGTCCCAACAGCAAGAAGCAGGTACGAGCCTTTCTGGGAATCGCTGGGTATTATCGGCGATTCATTCCCCACTTTGCTTCTAAGGCTGTGCCCCTAACCAACCTAACAAAGGGGAAAGGGTCGGTCATGATTAAATGGACCCCCGAGGCTGAGGCAGCATTCCAATTCTTGAAACAAGCCTTATGTAGCCAGCCAGTGTTGTACTCACCCGACTTCTCTAAAGACTTTGTCGTACAAAGTGATGCGTCAGATGTGGGGTTAGGAGCAGTATTGTCCCAGGTCTGGAACGGGGAAGAGCACCCAGTCATTTACCTCAGCAGGAAGTTGAAGTCCCATGAGGTAAATTACGCCACCGTTGAAAAGGAGTGTTTAGCGGTGAAGTGAGCTCTAGATTCCCTTCGGTACTACCTGCTAGGTAGGCACTTTGACATGGTTACGGATCACGCTCCGTTAAAGTGGATGGCTCAAAACAAGGAAACAAATAGAAGAGTGAATAGGTGGTTCCTGGCCCTCCAGGAATTCAACTTCACAGTAAAGCATCGCCCTGGCGTTCAAATGGGGAATGTGGATGCTTTGTCTCGAGTACATGAATGCCTGATTGCTGGTGTTCCAACCCCGAGGTTAAAACAAGAGGGGGGGGTATGTGACAGCAGGAAGGTAAAGTCACCTGGTTGCATCCAGGGGGGTAGATATATTTCGCCCAGATTCAGGCTTTACGCCGACTTATACAACTAGGTGGAGAGTTGTATAAGCCCAGCTGAGGCTAGTGGGCTCATGGATGACTCATACCTCTAGGGAGAGTGTGGGGCGTCGTGCAGACAGGGAGTTGATGAGACCAGCTGAAGCTTGTCAGCTCATTTAGGCCTCTATAAGAACTCCCAGCTTCATTAGATGTTAGCTCATGCCTGGACCCAGACCTGTGTGGACTGTCTAGGGAGAGTGAACCCCTGTGCGGTGAGACAAAGCCTGTGTGGCTATTTGCTTGGACATTTAAAACCAGGGACTTAGGGACTAGGACAGCACTAGGCTGATCCCAGTTGTTAGTTAGGAAACCTGTATGTTTAGTCAGAGGTCAAGTTGACCAGGATTTATTTTGTTTATGTTTCTTTTGGCTTTGCTGTGTTTTGTCACTGTAAATAGAAAATAAACCGCACCTTTTTTTGATTTTGAAAACCACAACCTCCGTTTGCTGGGCCTGTTTTTGTGTGGGGAGCCCATCCCGGGGGTCACACACACCCGCTGCCGAGCTAACCCCCTCACACAATGTACGTGTTCAAAATTACAAACAGATTCTACTTATGAACAAACCTATAGTCCCTGTCTTGTTTGCACCGCCTGTATACTGCTGTTCAGAGCATATAGGGCCTTTTTTATTTTTTGTGCGGGGTTCCCCTTAATATCCATACAAGACCCAAAGGGGCTGGTAATGGGCTGGGGTAGGGGGGGGGGGGGGGGGCTGATGGGGTAGCCATGCAATTTTTCTCAAAGATTTTCATCCATATTACCGGGACCAGACATGACATTAAAGCCGCAAGCAGTTTTAAATAGCTTTTTTTCCTTTAGAAATGTCATTTTGTGCAGGGACAGTTCTAAACACGGGAAACACATGCCACTTCACAGGCATACTTTAGACACCCCCCAGGTACGATATTTAAAGGAATATTTCCCTTTTTTTTTCACTTTATGCATCATTAAAATGACTGCTCCTGAAAAACGGCCGTTTTTAAAACTTTTTTTTGCATTGATACATGTTCCCTGGGGCAGAACCCGGGTCCCCAAACCCTTTTTAGGACAATAACATGCATATTAGCCGTTCTAATTAGCAATTTAGATTTCGAACGTTCGCGTCCATTGTATTTAATAGGGTTCTAAAGTTCGCGCGAGCTTTCGGTCCGTTCGCAGGTTCTGGTGCGAACCGAACCCGGGGGTGTTCAGCTCATCCCTAGTCTTCAACAGGGGCATATTGAATATATGGTAGATGAGTCCATCATCTGTGGTAAGAGTACCCCACCCATTCATTGTCTCAAGTGTTTTTGATTTGAATTCATCAGCCAAACTTTGGCGTTTCACATGTGATATCCGTGGGAAGTTAACCTTTGATATGGATTTTTTGCACATATATTAGTTCATTATTACTTCAGTGTTGTTGTGTTCACAGATTGGTATATCTACAACACACATACAGAGACTCCACTTTGTTTTCACATATGGATTTTTCTCAATCATGAGTTACTTCTTTCTTTTTATTTAATATCTGGATTGTTTTTATGCACCTGTGTTTATTCACGGCAGCACCTGTAGTGTGTGGACTCCTTCTGCCCAGAAGGACCCACACTATATTCATTTGTTTTGTGGATCATTTGCTTTATATTTATATATCATTGTATTTTTTCCACTATATGTTTGATTATCACTTTTGCACTTAGTGATATTACTTAATAGCACAGCGCCTTACTATCCTGTTTTTTCATTTTCATCCACTTTGTTTGTTTGAGTGCTGGTGGCTTGACATCTGTTATTTATGGGTTTTAGCGCAGTTTATCTTATTTAAACCTTTACTGGTGAGTGAATTGAACTGGGAATTTTCTTTGGTTTTGCTTGACACGTTGTAAGGTACCTGTGATAGGTAGTGTCCGAAGTGGAACTTGTGTGCTGAGGATTCAGGCGAAAACGTAGTCAGGCAGATTAGGTTGGCAACAGATCAGGCAAAACGGTACAGGATCGAAATCCAGAGAGTGGTCAGGCAGGCAAAGGTCATACACAAGCTGGCAGTGAAGTACAAAATCAGCAGGCTAGAGAGTAGTCAGGAATTCGGGCAGAAGTTCAACACGAACATCAAGATCAAAAAGCAGTCACAACACCCAGGGAGCTATTCCACACAAACGGGCGCTGAGCGATAGCATCACTTCCTTTTTATGGGCTGCTTTGATAGAAAATTGTCCACAGCTGGCAGCAGGTGGGGCTAGTGAGTCCAAGGCAATGCTTAATACTGAGAGGACATTTCCAAAAGTCTATATCTGCTCCGTAGCACAACAGGTAAGGCTGCAGCTGTGGGACCAGGAAGATCCCGGTTCAAATACACCCAGGTACATGACAGGGCCCCCTCCCCAGTGGACCCTTCCGGGGGCCTAGCGAGGCTTAGTGGGAAAGGAGGCATGGAAGTCTCGAATAAGAGAAGGGGCATGCAGATCTTTGGCTGGAACCCAGGAACGGTCTGTGACAGGATATCCCTTCCAATGAACCAGATACCGAGGGCCACGACCCTGTCTTCTAGAATCAAGAATCTTGGAGATTTCAAACTCATTTTGTCCATCAACAAGAACAGGAGGAGGTAGCTGTTGCGTTCTGGAGTAGCGATTGAAAATTGCTTTTTTGAGGAGGGAAACGTGGAACACAGGATGAATCCGGAGAGAGGAGGGTAATTTCAACCGATAGGAAACTGGCCCGACTTGAGCAATAATTCTGTAAGGACCAATGAATCGAGGGCCCAATTTGGTAGAAGGTTGTTTCAGTCTCACATATTTGGTTGATAGCCAAACTCTGTCCCCCACCACATATGGAGGTATATGGCGTCTTCGTTTGTTGGAAAAAAGTGCATACTTGCCTGCTGACTTCCGTAGTAATAAGCAAATCTTTTTCCAATGTAGCAGAATATTTTTCACCCGCTGATCTGCTGCTGGTACACCAGAAGAAGGCTGAAGTAGGGGAAAAGTCTGAGGGTGATAGCCTAGGGCTGCGTAGAATGGTGTGGTATGAAGAGCACTGTGCCAACGGGAATTAATAGCGAACTCAGCTAAAGGAAAATACTCAGACCAGTTGGAGTGTAAGGCATTGACATAATGTCAAAGATAGGTTTCTAGGGTCTGGTTCATGCGTTCGGTTTGACCATCTGTTTGAGGGTGGTGTGAGGTAGAGAGTGGAAGCGTTACTCCCAGTTTCTTGCAGAACGCTCTCCAGAATCGGGAAACAAACTGGGATCCGCGGTCTGAGACGATATGATATCTCACAATATGGGAAAGGAAGAGAGTAGACAGTGCTTCTGCTGTAGGTAATCCCGGGAGCAGCACAAAATGAGACATTTTGGAAAAGCGATCCACTATGACCCATATAGCAGTCATGCCCTCGGACTTGCGTAAGTCTGTAATGAAGTCCATAGTCAAATGGGTCCAAGGCTGACGAGGTGCCGAAAGTGGTTGTAACAGTCCAGTAGGAAATGTAGGGGGTACTTTATTAGCAGCACAAGTTGGACAGGCAGCCACATAGTCAGTAACATCCCTTTTCATATGAGGCCACCAGACATGACGCTGCAAGGTCTTAAGAGTGATGGTGACACCAGGATGACCAGATAACATACCATCATGTGCCCAGAGGAGTACAGGTTTTCTGAGGCTAGGGGCTACGAACAGGCGACCTGGTGGTATCTTCAAGCCTTGGGGAACAGGATTCTGGGTTTCTTGTAACTGTTGGGAAAGAGCCGTAGAGATCTGTGCGACAATTTTGTGAGGTGGGATTATATACTGCTCGGTAGGTTGGTCTTCTTCAGAGGTAGCGAACTGTCTGGAAAGAGCATCGGCTTTCTTGTTTTTATGCCCAGGAACATAAGAAAGAACAAAATTAAAACGGGAGAAAAACAGAGCCTATCGAGCCTGACGTGAGTTCAAACGTCTTGCAGTCTGAAGATACAGTAGGTTTTTATGGTCAGTGAGGATAGAAAAAGGTTTGGGAGCCCCTTCCAGAAGATGTCGCCATTCAGACAATGCCAATTTGATGGCCAGTAGTTCTCGATTCCCAACATCGTAATTCATCTCTGCTGGAGAAAACTTTCTAGAAAAAAATGCTACTGGATGGATTCTACCGTACCTAGGCTGTCTCTGGGAGAGCACGGCACCTGCTCCTACCTCAGAGGCATCAACCTCAACTATGTACTGGAGATCGGGATTTGGATGCTGAAGAATTGGAGCTTTGCTGAACATGTCTTTTAATTGCTGGAAAGCCGATTCTGCTTCTGAGGACCATACCTTGCAATTTGTACCTTTCTTAGTCATAGCAGTAAGGGGGGCCGCAATGGAGGCAAAACCTTTGATGAAGCGTCTGTAGTAATTTGCGAACCCTAGAAAGCTTTGGAGCCCTCTTAAAGTGGTCGGTTGGGGCCATTGTAAGACAGCGGAAAGTTTTTGAGGGTCCATTTGGAAACCAACAGCACTTATAATGTATCCAAGGAAAGGAATACGGCTTTGATGGAAACTGCATTTCTCAATCTTCGCATAAAGATGGTTTTCTCTCAGTCGTTGCAATACCTGCTTTACATGCGAGATGTGCTCTAGATGAGTCTTGGAAAAGATTAAAATGTCATCCAAGTAGATGATCACAAAACTGTTGCTGAAATCGTGAAAAATTTCAATCATGAAACGTTGGAAGACAGCAGGGGCGTTACACAACCCAAATGGCATAACCAGATATTCAAAATGTCCATTACGATTGTTGAATGCTGTCTTCCACTCATCCCCGTCTTTAATTCGAATCAGATTATAAGCCCCTCGTAGGTCTAGCTTGGAGAAAATAACAGCCCCCTTAAGTACATCAAACAGTTCAAGAATGAGAGGCAAAGGGTAGGAGTCTTTTACAGTGATTTGATTTAACCCTCGATAGTCTATGCATGGTCAAAGACCCCCATCTTTTTTTTCAACAAAGAAAAAACCTGCCCCTACTGGAGAAGAAGAGGGTCGGATAAAACCTCTTTCCAAGTTGTCTTTTACGTATTCCTCCATGGATTTTTGTTCAGGCAAAGATAGGGGATAGGTCCTTCCTTTGGGAAGAGGTGCTCCAGGAATCAATTTAATTGCACAGTCAAAAGAACGATGTGGAGGTAAAACCTCTGCCTTTTTCTTGCAAAATACATCTGCAAACGCATGGTATTCATGAGGCAAGGTAGGTGGGACGGCCATGGAAGCCAACATACAAGCAGAAAGTCTTTTGGGTTGAGACAAACAGTTTGAACGACAGAACAACCCCCAAGAGGTTAGTTCTCCATTTTCCCAATCAATCAATAGAAGGGTTATGTTGTTGTAACCATGGGTAACCAAGGATAACAGGCAGAATTGGAGAATCAATAAGAGAAAAGACAACTTCCTCTTTGTGGAGTACGCCTACCTGAAGGGTGATTGTCATAGTCTCAAATTTTACAATGCCATCTCCCAAGGGTTGTCCATTCACGGTGGTAATGTTCTGGGGTCTAGATTTTGGAACAAATGGGATATTATTTTTTTTAGCAAAAGTGTAGTCCAAGAATATGCCAGCAGCTCCAGAATCCACAAAAGCCTCACAGGAGACAAGTTTAGAGGGTAAATGGATAATTGAAGGAATGGTAATCTTGGTCTTGGAGGATATACCTGTGTAGCGGGGTTCCTTTAAATGCTCTCAAACTACTATTCCCAGAACCCCACTGGTTCCCAGGATGTTTTGCTTCTGCCCCAGAGACTCATGGGTGGGGATATATAAGGAAGGGGCGAGGCCTGGCTCGGCCTCTTTGGACACGGGACGGCAGAGACTGATACACCTGTGCGGACCTGTGCTGGGTAAGGCCTGAAGCCTGGGGCCTTCCGCAGCCGACCAAAGAGCCTTCCACCCCACTGCGAGCCTGGGTGGCATCCGACATCTCTACTTACAGCCTGGATGGGATCGGGGACCCAATCGCAGTAACCGCTGTGGGCGAGTGAAGTCACAGCCGGTGGAAGTTCCGGACGGAGATCGTGTCGGGCGGGTGAGCGAGCGTAAGCTCATTCCCTAACCTGTTTGCTAGTACTGTGCCTATAAACTGCCGAGGCCTACTACCTCATGTTAAAGACTCTCACTGGAGATTCACAGCAGGACTGATCCAGAGGATCTCCAGTGAAGTGTTGTCAGTTATCAACTTTCCCTTTTCCTGGAGTACAATTGTTGTTTATTCTTAAGTGCACCACCTCTACAGATGCCGGTGAAGAATCCATCATTCATACAGGACTGAGTTCTAGAGTTAGGAATCAGGCCTGATTCATTAGGGACCTAGTTTAGTTATTGCGCCATGGGGCGCCTAGTTAACAGTCGCCCCACGTGGCGTCTCCTTATCCACCTCCCCCCCCTTCCCCATGGTGTAGTGTGACTGATATTTTAATATTGCAGGGCTCTGTGCATATTCTAATGGTCAAGTTGTTATCACTGTTCATTCCCTTTGCATAGCTGAAAGTAAAAATCTGTTATTCCTTTATAACTACTCCGTGTCTGAGTCTCTCATAAAGTATAAGTATTAAATGTGTATACCCCTAAACTAACTGTGCCAGAGAGGGTCGAGTAGATTGCCGGGGGTTGGCGGAGCTGTACTCAGGGCCCAGACCAAATCTGCGTCTCTCTTTAGTTGAGGGTAACGCTACACGTGGGGGTTCTCGTCCGGGATCCTGATAGAGCAGAAAACCCGCCAAGAGGTACCGGCATGGACCCGAAAGACATCAGAACGTGGTGTGGAGTAGCTAAGACAGATCCAAGCCAGTCAGTGGTCATTAACATGCCCGGTCAGGAATGGTCGACCGAGACGGTGGAAGGATTAATGAAGTCAGTGACCCCAGATGGTACACCGTGGGTGATGGGAACAAAGTTAGACCCAGACACCTCACACCAGTATGCACTAGTGGAGTATTCAGATGGGAAGCCAGAAGTTTGCAAGCGCAAATATACGCAGACGTCGGATAACAGATCTTATAGTCTGGCGCATGCTATTAAGAAGGAGCCACCCCTAACGGGACCACCGCGGACTGCGGCCCGTACCTCACCAGAGAGGAGAGATGGAGCGACACCTCCGGTGACGCCTGCACCTGCCACGGCCATATCACCCGAACTGATAAAGGCGCTTGGGGACCTACTAACAAACTGTCAGAAGGCAAGCACGGTGCACGTAGAGACTAGCTACCGGAGACTAAATGCATTCTCGGGGAAGCTCCCCGTCCCTGCGGGGGAGGAAGATTTTGACACTTGGGTGTAACAGGCATTGCAGGCAGTAGAAGCATGGGAGGTGCCTGAGGCACAGAAGAGACAGCGAGTCTTAGAAAGTCTGAAAGGTGCCGCGGCAGAAGCGGTGAAGAGCTTCAGGTTTGGAAATGAAAACTGTACAGCTCAAGATTGCCTGGCCATGCTGCAGGAAGAGTTTGGTCAGCTGGAGAAGGTGTCAGAGATGATCTATCAATTTGAACACACTCTCCAGCAGCCGAATGAGAAACTGTCAGAATATGTTAGAAGGCTGAACAGGCAGTTATGCAAGATTGTACTGAAGAAGGGAATGCTGCCCAAAGATGCAGATGAAGCATGCATGAAGCAGATCATGAGGGGAGCGCGGCGCTCAGACCCGGTCTGGCTGCACCTGAAAACCTCAGGAGGAGGAATGTCACTAACCTACTCTGATCTAATAAAAATTATTAGGGACGAAGAGGCGCTGCAGGAAGATCAGCAGGTGGCCAAGGCGAATGTCACACCTGTACCAGTGTTGGTCCATTCGGTCAAGAGCCCGGAAAGAGATGCGGAGGTTGACACTTTGAAATCGCAAATGGCCCAAGTGTTGGAGATGCTGACCTCTTTGATGGAGAAAGATCAGAGAAGACCAGAGAAACCAAGCCCAAGAAAGGAGTTGTTCCCGAACACCTCAGCACCGGCCTCCCTACAGGACCGAGAAGAGGTGATTTGCTATAACTGCGGAGGGAGCGGCCACTTTGCTAACGTATGCTCCAGCCCAAAGAAGAAGAGAACAGATAATTGCAAGCCGGCGGGAAACTCCAAAGGGCCCCGGTGAAGGAGTCAACCGGGTGCCCATCATCTTCAGTGCGCTCCAAACTAAAAAAAAAGGCCAAGAATGGAGGAGACAAAACTCCTAGGAGGAGGTATAGTACCCCCCACCAAGATGTACCCCAGAGGGAGGGGGCAAGACCCCTCAGTGGAAATACAGCACCCCAAAGATGGAACATCCACCTAAGAGGAACAATAACATCCCTCAGCGGGTTTGTGCCCCCATTGAGAGGGAGAAAGTCAATGCATGCCAGGCTCAGGAAAGAATAAAGTCCAAAAGGAGCAGGGCAAGGAAAAGCCCAAAGAAGAAGGTGACCCCAGTCCAGCCATACCCAAAGGAACTGGTGGGCCCGTCTCCTACTGTGCCCATTCAAGTGGAAGGAGTCTATACTAAAGCTCTTCTGGACACCGGAGCACAGGTGACTTTACTATACCGGGACTTCTATGATAGGCACTTGAGTCATCTGCCTATCCAGAAGATAGAAGAGCTGGAGATATGGGGACTTGGAACTCAGAGTTTCCCTTACGATGGGTACCTGCCCATAAAGATGACTTTCGACCCATCCGTGGCTGGGAAGGCTGAAGTGTTTGACACCCTGGCAGTTGTGTGTCCTCGGCCGCCTGGAGCCAGCAAGATTTCCCTGATCATTGGGACAAACACGGATCTAGTCAGGAGACTCCTGACCCCTCTAGTGAAAGAGAGAAACCATTCAGCCACCAAAATCCATCCCATGCTAAAGACGGCCTACCAACGACTGGTCTTAGAGCAGAAGACCTCGGGAGAGGGGATAGGGAAGGTGTGGAGACTTGGCAGAGAAGGAGTAGTGCTACAGCCCGGAGAAGTAACCTGTCTTAGGGCCACTGTGAAGCTTACGTGGGAACAACCTGGCCCCTTTGTCATGCTGGAATCCGACCCAAGGGAAGAGTCCTCAGGCCTGGAAGTGATACCAGAAGTGATTCCGTTCAAGGCCCTGAAGAAGGCACATGGCAGAGTTCCGGTGAGTGTTAGGAACACTACGGGAGGGCCCATGGAGATTCCTGCCAGAGTGTTGCTGGGTCAGGTGAGCCCTGCTGCCCCGGTTACTTGGTCCGAAGTCAAAGGGATGGGTGATGGAGGAGATGTTTGGGAGAAGCTGTCCGTGGAAAACCCGAACCTACCCAGGGCTTGGAAAGAAAGAGCCAAGGCCCAGCTGATCAGGTGGGAGAAGATCTTTTCCGAAGATGAATTCGATGTGGGGTGTGCAAGAAGTGCCACCCATCGGATCCGCCTCCAAGAAGATAAGCCCTTCCGAGAGAGGGTCAGGCGGGTCCCCCTGGCAGATCTGGAGGATCTGAGGGAACAACTTGTAGAACTAAAGAAGACTGGTGTGATCCGGGAGTCTAGAAGCCCCTATGCCTCCCCAATCGTGGTGGTCAGAAAGAAGAATGGATCGTTGAGGCTTTGTATCGATTACAGGACTCTCAACAGGAGAACCATCCCTGACCAATACACCACGCCAAGGATAGAAGATGCCTTACAAAGTTTTTCTGGAGCCAAATGGTTCAGTGTGATGGACCTCAAGAGTGGGTACTATCAAATCCCTATGCACCCAGAAGACAGGGAGAAGACAGCCTTCATAACCCCGGTGGGATTCTTCGAATTCAATAGGATGCCTCAGGGTCTATCTGGAGCTCCTGCTACCTTTCAACGCCTTATGGAGAAGACTGTTGGAGACATGAATCTTATAGAAGTCCTTGTGTACTTGGACGATGTCATTGTCTTCGGGAGAACCTTGGAAGAACATGAAGCCCGGCTGGAGAAAGTATTGAGAAGACTCAGTGAAGAGGGACTTAAGCTTTCCCCCGAGAAGTGTCGGTTCTACCAGTCTTCTGTGAACTATCTGGGGCACATCGTGTCTGAAGAAGGGGTGGCCACAGATCCTGAGAAGTTGGAAGCAGTCACTTCCTGGCCACGACCCACCACAGTAACAGAGCTCAGATCCTTCCTGGGGTTCTGCTCCTATTATAGGAGGTTTGTGGAGGGGTTTGCTCGGATTGCCCGCCCGTTGAATGAATTGCTAAAGGCAGAAGGGGAAGAGGATGACTCAGGGCCCAGGAGGCCTGGTGAGTCAGTTCAAGATCAGTGGAACCCAAGGTGTGAAGAGGCCTTTCAGGCCCTGAAGAGGAGCTTAACCACTGCCCCAGTCCTGGCTTACGCCGACCCTACCAGACCTTATGAATTACATGTGGATGCCAGCCATGAGGGTCTAGGCGGTGTGCTTTACCAAGAACATAATGGACAACTGCGACCAGTGGCCTATGTGAGCAGGAGCCTGACCCCCTCAGAAAAGAATTACCCCACTCATAAGCTGGAATTCCTGGCCCTCAAATGGGCGGTAGTAGACAAGCTAAAAGACTACCTGTATGGGGCAGAGTTTACTGTGAAGACAGACAACAACCCCCTGACCTACCTCTTCACCACCGCAAAACTAGATGCCACCGGACACAGGTGGTTGGCCGCATTGTCTGGATTCAACTTCAGTCTGAAGTACAGACCAGGAGCTGGAAATAGGGATGCAGATGCCCTGTCCCGGAGGTCTCATGCCACGACAAATGACTGGGAAGATTGGACCCAAGTGGCACCGGACGGGGTGCGGGCCCTTTGTCAAGGGGCTGAATTCCAAGCCAGAGGAGGCTCCAGAGCAGAAGAAATAGGGGTTACCATGGTAGGTGTCCCCAAACACTATTGTGGAGTAACTCAACTGGAGGAAGACAACCTACCGAGGCTGTCCAAGAAGGAGTTGAGGTGTGACCAATTAGAAGACCCCATGGGGAGATTGGTCCTCGAAGCCCTGGAGAATCAGGATCCCAACAAACTCCTACATCACCCCTCAAAGGAGGCTCGCCTGTTGAGGAAGGAATTGGACAGGCTGCAGGTACATCAGGGAGTGGTCTACCGAAGGGGCCCCTCTGATGACTCAGAAGATAAGTGGCAGTTATTCCTTCCAGAGAAGCACCGAGAGACTGTACTAATTTCCCTGCATGACCACCATGGTCACCTAGGGGCAGAAAGGACCTTCCAGCTTGTTAGAAATCGGTTCTATTGGCCCTGCATGAGGGCAGAAGTAGAGGAGTATTGCCATTCCTGTGCACGATGCATTCAGAGAAAGACCCTACCCCATCAAGCTGCCCCAATGGGCCACTTACAGAGTCAGGGCCCAATGGATCTGGTATGCATTGACTTTCTCTGCCTCGAACCCGACCTGAGTGGATTGGGGAATGTTCTGGTAATAACCGACCATTTCACCCGCTATGCTCAAGCTTTCCCAACCAAAGACCAGAAGGCATCCACCGTGGCCAAGATACTTATGGAGAAGTATTTCATCCATTACGGACTACCACAGAGACTCCACTCAGATCAAGGAAGGGACTTTGAGAGTCGGTTGATCCGAAGACTTTTGGATTCATTGGGAATAAAGAAGACCAGAACCACGCCTTACCACCCACAAGGAGATGCTCAGCCGGAGAGATTTAACCGGACCCTGCTCAACATGTTGGGAACCTTAGAAACAGAGAAGAAGCAGCACTGGAGTCAACACATATCAGCCCTAGTGCATGCCTATAACTGTACCACAAGTGACGCCACTGGCTACTCCCCTTATCGACTTATGTTTGGGAGAGAAGCAAGGCTACCCGTGGACCTGGCCTTTGGCACTTCTTTAGACAATACCTCAGCTACATCCCACAAGGGATACGTGGACAGACTTAGACGTAGCTTACAGTTGGCCTATGAACAAGCCCAGGCGGCTTCGGATCAAAGGGGAGCCCGCAACAAGAGAAATTTCGATCTGAAGGTTCAAATGCAAAATCTGCAGCCCGGGGACCGAGTACTGCTACGCAATCTGGGGGTCCCTGGAAAACACAAGCTTGCCGACAGATGGAGATCTGAACCCTATGTCGTCTGTAGGAAGTTGCCTGGTTTGCCTGTCTACAAACTAAAGCCAGAAGGAAAGGTGGGTCCACTGAAGACGTGGCATCGAAACCACCTGCTCCCACTTGCTGAGGCAGTCAGAATACCTCCCGTGAGAGACTCCCCTGTACCGGCCTCTATTCTGGATACTCCTAGGCCGAGCACTCGGTCCCAGACTTCGAGAGTTGAAGATGGGGAGGCCTCCCAATTGAGTACAGATGAAGGTGGAGAACTGGACTGGCTGTGGCCTCCCTCGACTCTGGGAACGTCCGCCATAGATCTCCCAAATGGAGGGGATACCCCAGATGCAACGCTGAATCCGGAGGCTACTGAATTCATACCCTTCAGTCCCTCAGCTGATTACTGGGAAGATGTTCCTGACACTTGCGCAGAGGAAGACCCTAGAGATTCCATACGTCAGTCGACTTCTGAATCAGAGGTTCCAGAACCAGCAATGTTACCTGAACTTACTCCTGAAGAAGAGCCTGTGGTGCCAGAGTCAGAAGCACCAAGAGAGCAGAGGGCTCGCAGAGTCTTCAGGCCTCCCAAGAAACTAACTTACCCCCAAATGGGGACGAGCTCAGAGGACTCTGTTGTAACGGCTAGGAGAAGTGTTGAACAACCTGATCCTTCCACTGTCCATTTGGTGGAGGGCAACCCCAGCTCACTCTCTGGCACAGTTAGGCAGGCCACTCATGGTAGTGTGACCTGTGGGCAAGAGAGTTCCATCCCAAAGTTTTGGTGGGAATTCCCTATGCCAACATCATGCTCGACATTGTCCAAAATGGTAAACAGTATTTGTTGAAGTTTATCTTTGGGGACCAAAGAGTTTAAGTGGGGGGAGTGTGTAGCGGGGTTCCTTTAAATGCTCTCGAACTACTATTCCCAGAACCCCACTGGTTCCCAGGATGTTTTGCTTCTGCCCCAGAGACTCATGGGTGGGGATATATAAGGAAGGGGCGAGGCCTGGCTCGGCCTCTTTGGACACGGGACGGCAGAGACTGATACACCTGTGCGGACCTGTGCTGGGTAAGGCCTGAAGCCTGGGGCCTTCCGCAGCCGACCAAAGAGCCTTCCACCCCACTGCGAGCCTGGGTGGCATCCGACATCTCTACTTACAGCCTGGATGGGATCGGGGACCCGATCGCAGTAACCGCTGTGGGCGAGTGAAGTCACAGCCGGTGGAAGTTCCGGACGGAGATCGTGTCCGGCGGGTGAGCGAGCGTAAGCTCATTCCCTAACCTGTTTGCTAGTACTGTGCCTATAAACTGCCGAGGCCTACTACCTCATGTTAAAGACTCTCACTGGAGATTCACAGCAGGACTGATCCAGAGGATCTCCAGTGAAGTGTTGTCAGTTATCAACTTTCCCTTTTCCTGGAGTACAATTGTTGTTTATTCTTAAGTGCACCACCTCTACAGATGCCGGTGAAGAATCCATCATTAATACAGGACTGAGTTCTAGAGTTAGGAATCAAGCCTAATTCATTAGGGACCTAGTTTAGTTATTGCTCCACAGGGCGCCTAGTTAACAGTCGCCCCACGTGGCGTCTCCTTATCCACCCCCCCCCCTTCCCCATGGTGTAGTGTGACTGGTATTTTAATATTGCAGGGCTCTGTGCATATTCTAATGGTCAAGTTGTTATCACTGTTCATTCCCTTTGCATAGCTGAAAGTAAAAATCTGTTATTCCTTTATAACTACTCCGTGTCTGAGTCTCTCATAAAGTATAAGTATTAAATGTGTATACCCCTAAACTAACTGTGCCAGAGAGGGTCG
This sequence comes from Rana muscosa, assembly GCA_029206835.1. Classification (NCBI taxonomy): domain Eukaryota; kingdom Metazoa; phylum Chordata; class Amphibia; order Anura; family Ranidae; genus Rana; species Rana muscosa. Next base: position 625,746,074 of record CM055117.1, on the reverse strand, counting down.
AGTAGATTGCCGGGGGTTGGCGGAGCTGTACTCAGGGCCCAGACCAAATCTGCGGCTCTCTTAGTTGAGGGTAACGCTACACCTGTAAGGTCTAAGCCAGCTCCTCCAACACTGGTTAGACCCTGCCTTTTACTGGACGGGAAGGGCAGACAGATAATAAATGTCCTTTAAGTCCACAGTATAGGCATAGGCCCAATGCACGCCTCCTTTGTTTCTCAGACTCAGTTAGGTGGAGACGGCTTACATCCATGGGTTCCACAGGTGCCTGGGGTTCAACTGAGATTTCAGGTTCTGGCTGAGGTGGTGCTTGGAAGTTTGGGGCCAAACGGTAAACTGGCCTAGGAAACTTGCGAGTTCTAAGTCTCTCTTGGCACCTTTCATGATACCGGACATCCAGACGAACACAGAGCTCTATGAATTTCTCTAGGTCTTCTGGGGAATCCTTATAGACTAATTCGTCTTTGATGCGATCCACAAGACCTTTTCGGAAGGCTGCACGTAATGCCCTTGAGTCCCAAGTAGTCTCAGCGGCAAGGGTACGAAACTCAATAGCATATTGTGCCACAGACCTGGTGCCTTGTTGCATGTCCAAGAGTGAATACTCAGCTGCAGAAGCTCTATCTGGCTTGTCAAATACAGTCTGGAGAGAAGCCAGAAATTTGTCAGCGTCTTGCAGCACAGGATCATTGCGTTCCAGATAAGGAGAGACCCAGGCCAGGGCCTTCCCCTTTAACAAGGAAATTACAAAAGTCACTTTGGCAGACAAAGTGCTAAAGGTCCCAGGGTTGTTGCGGAAATGCAAACAGCAAACATTTAAAAAGCCTCGGCAGTCTTCAGTATCACCACCAAATATGTCAGGCAAGGGAAGTTTGGGTGGTACAGAAGAGGCGGGTTGGATCGTAGCAGGAGTAGGATCCGGAGTCTGGACCATTGCAGAGAAAGCAGGCAAACAAGATTTAAGCATAGTACAAAGTTCATCTAACTTGGCGTCGAGGGAAGAAAGATGCTGTTCATGAGCTCCAATCAATTGTCCCCGACGTGAAATCGCCTTAACAATCTCAGCAGGGTCCACTGTCATTGTGGCCCGTTTGTAATGTAAGGTACCTGTGATAAGTAGTGTCCGAAGTGGAACTTGTGTGCTGAGGATTCAGGCGAAAACGTAGTCAGGCAGATTAGGTTGGCAACAGATCAGGCAAAACGGTACACGATCGAAATCCAGAGAGTGGTCAGGCAGGCAAAGGTCATACACAAGCTGGCAGTGAAGTACAAAATCAGCAGGCTAGAGAGTAGTCAGGAATTCAGGCAGAAGTTCAACACGAAAATCAAGATCAAAAAGCAGTCACAACACCCAGGGAGCTATTCCACACAAACGGGCGCTGAGAGATAGCATCACTTCCTTTTTATGGGCTGCTTTGATAGAAAATTGTCCACAGCTGGCAGCAGGTGGGGCTAGTGAGTCCAAGGCAATGCTTAATACTGAGAGGACATTTCCAAAAGTCTAGATCTGCTCCGTAGCACAACAGGTAAGGCTGCAGCTGTGGGACAAGGAAGATCCCGGTTCAAATACACCCAGGTACATGACACACGTGTCGCCCTTCCATGTGCTCCTTGCTGCAAAGGCTAGTTATAGGTGGGGGCAGTAGCCATTTGTTTGTATGTTTAAGCCCAGGATCAAGTGGGAACTCTTACATGGACCCAACAGAGGTAACTTGCAGATGCAATGCAGATCACAGGAATCAACAAAACATTTCCATATAATCCTTGATTTCATTTAAAGAGGAAGTAAACCTCTTTGTTTCCCTGCAAAGGTAAATCATCTTACCTGCAGTAGAAGCCTGCGATGTCGCCGTCTTCCTCCATGGCAGCGAGCGTCCATCTTCACCCCTCTTCTTCCGGGGGCCGCGAACTCCGGCTCTGTGACTAGTCGGAGTCGCGTAATGTCACACCCACTCGTGGCTCCATTCACGGCTTCCTGACAGTGCGCCTGCGCGCCGTTGTCTACGGCGCATGCGCCGTAGACAGCGGTGCCCTTCTTTTGCAAATATCTCCTAAACCATGTAGGTTTAGGAGATATTTGTTGCACCTACAGGTAAGCCTTAATCTAGTATACAAAAAAGGGGGGGAGGCATAGGGCGTATGGTACAAATATTACAATGAAAATAATTAATCCTAACCTAAACTGCAACCCAATGTGGGTGGAGTCTCTCTAGTCAAAGAGTCATATGAAAACAAAAAAAAGGGGGGAGGAAAGGGTCCCGACCAAATTAATGGGGGATCCAAGGACCAAAATGAGAGACTCCAAAGTCAGTAGGAAAGTACAAAAATAGGAAATTTATTGAATAATTGGAAATAATTTCCATAAAAACAATCCTCTGGAGGAGAACTGTAATTGCAAAAACAGACACAGTATATGGAAAAGCAACTAGCTATCCAAGTTAACCAAAAACAGTAAAAAACATAAAACAGGACAGTGGCCACAATACATAAAACAGTGACAAAACGTCCGGACGCCTGATGGCTATGTGCGGGCAATCTGCTGCAAAAATTGTTGCAAAAATATAAAACCAATATGGTATGAACTAAGCAGATAAATCCCACATAGATCCCAGGAAGGCTATAGCCCGTGCAATGGAGGGAAAGGGGGTGGGGGAGAAGGGGGGGGGGGGAAGGGAAACAAACAAACAACAAAGGAAAAGGGGAAAGGGAGCGGGACCTCAGGGGAGCAGAAAATAATGGAAGGTTTCCAGTACGGTGGAAGTCCAATGAGGGACAGAAAAGATTTGATACGTAGTGTCCACAAGGATGGTATGACAATTGTGAAATGCACTGGTGAAAATGTCACGTCAAGAACCTGATGGCAGAGATGGTAAAAGATGACAGACAAGCAGCAGTGATGCAGGACATCAGATGTAGATATAAACACTGCAGTATAATGTAACAGCTTGGCAGTATGATCAGTTGATGTGGCTCACAGCCTGGCTATACTGAAGTAGCAAATAAAGGCATACGATACCCGGGTGAAGGGGAGCCTGATCGTGGAAGCGATGCTGTTCAGTGTTTACCCATAACACCTTCGATGACCGCATGGAGCATAAAACTCCTGTGTAATTCAGCTGGATGTCACCTCGTAACAGATGTAAAGTTCCTAAGGAGAGCCACCGCATGTGGGGTGGTGTGCAGAGCAGCGGTGTGTCACCGCTGTGAGCCGAACGAATCCTTCCGCGTTCCCCTGCGTCCTCCACGGGCGGACTTCCGGGATGTCAGAAGCAGGCGCCACGTGACGTAGATGTGTGACGTCAACGCGTTTCGCAAGGGGGGATTCCGCGTAGCTTCATCTGAACGTACGAGCGGCTCTCTGGTGGTTCCTTTTTATGGCACAGCGCCATCCAGAATCCAGAGTAACTGCCCAGAAAGAGGTGTATAAAGGAACAAAAACATGTGACACTGAGTCCTGTATTTGGTGATGATGGTTCCGTTCGTGCAGGGAAATTTAAATTTCAATGGCGATTTATGCAACTGCACAAGAAGTAAATAATGCACAGGGGTAGACATATAGGAAGAATAACAGATGGGAAAATGAGGGAAGGAAGGAAAAGTGCCAACAGCCACAAGGGATATAAAGCTATATACAACGGTATTAATTATATCATAGCAAAATTGATGGTAATAGTACAAAGACAGAAACAAACACAAACACATAGCCCTTGTCCCAAAACCATATGTAGCGGGGTTCCTTTAAAGACTCTCGAACTACTGTTCCCAGAACCCCACTGGTTCCCAGGATGTTTTGCTTCTGCCCCAGAGACTCATGGGTGGGATATATAAGGAAGGGGCGAGGCCTGGCTCGGCCTCTTTGGACACGGGACGGCAGAGACTGATACACCTGTGCGGACCTGCGCTGGGTAAGGCCTGAAGCCTGGGGCCTTTCCGGAGCTGACCAAAGAGCCTTCCACCCCACTGCGAGCCTGGGTGGCATCCGACATCTCTACTTACAGCCTAGATTGGATCGGGGACCCAATCGCAGCGACCGCCTGCGGGCGAGTGAAGACACAGCCGGTGGAAGTCCCGGACGGAGATCGCGTCCGGCGGGTGAGCGAGCGTAAGCTCATTCTATAACCTGTTTGATAGTACTGTGCCTATAGACTGCCGAGGCCTACTACCTCATGTTAAAGACTCTCACTGGAGATCCACAGCAGGACTGATCCAGAGGATCTCCAGTGAAGTGTTGCCAGTTATCAACATTCCCTTTTCCTGGATTACAATTGTTGTTTATTCTTAAGTGCACCACCTCTACAGATTGCCGGTGAAGAATTCATCATTCATACAGGACTGAGTTCTAGAATTAGGAATCAGGCCTGATTCATTAGGGACCAAGTTTAGTTATTGCGCCACAGGGCGCCTAGTTAACAGTCGCCCCACGTGGCGTCTCCTTATACACCCCCCCCCCACTTTCTATGGTGTAGTGTGACTGATATTGTGATATTGCAGGGCTCTGCGTATAATCTAAAGGTCAAGTTGTTATCACTGTTCATTCCCTTTGCATAGTTGAAAGTAAAATCTGTTATTCCTTTACAACTACTCTGTGTCTGAGTCTCTCATAAAGTATAAGTATTAAATGTGTATACCCCTAGACTAACTGTGCCAGAAAGGGTCGAGTAGATTGCCGGGGGTTGGTGGAGCTGTATTCAGGGCCCAAACCGAATCTGCGGCCCTCTTAGTTGAGGGTATCGCTACACGTGGGGGTTCTCGTCCGGGATCCTGATAGAGCAGAAAACCCGCCAAGAGGTACCGGCATGGACCCGAAAGACATCAGAACGTGGTGTGGAGTAGCTAAGACAGATCCAAGCCAGTCAGTGGTCATTAACATGCCGGGTCAGGAATGGTCGACCGAAACGGTGGAAGGATTAATGAAGGCAGTGACCCCAGATTGTACACCGTGGGTGATGGGAACAAAGTTAGACCCAGACACCTCACACCAGTATGCGCTAGTGGAGTATTCAGATGGGAAGCCAGAGGTTTGCAAGCGCAAATATACGCAGACGTCAGATAACAGATCTTATAGTCTGGCGCACGCTATTAAGAAGGAGCCACCCCCAACGGGACCACCGCAGACTGCGGCCCGTACCCCACCAGAGAGGAGAGACGGAGCGACACCTCCGGTGACGCCTGCACCTGCCACGGCCATATCACCCGAACTGATAAAGGTGTTAGGGGACCTACTAACAAACTGTCAGAAGACAAGCACGGTGCACGTAGAGACCAGCTACCGGAGACTAAAGACATTCTCGGGGAAGCTTCCCGTCCCTGCGGGGGAGGAAGATTTTGACACTTGGGTGAAACAGGCATTACAGGCAGTAGAGGCATGGGAGGTGCCTGAGGCACAGAAGAGACAGCGAGTCTTGGAAAGTCTGAAAGGTGCCGCGGCAGAAGCGGTGAAGAGCTTCCGGTTTGGAAATGAAAACTGTACAGCTCAAGATTGTCTGGCCATGCTGCAGGAAGAGTTTGGTCAGCTGGAGAAGGTGTCAGAGATGATCTATCAATTTGAACACACTCTCCAGCAGCCGAATGAGAAACTGTCAGAATATGTTAGAAGGCTGAACAGGCAGTTATGCAAGATTGTTCTGAAGAAGGGAATGCTGCCCAAAGATGCAGATGAAGCACGAATGAAGCAGATCATGAAGGGAGCATGGCGCTCAGACCCGGTTTGGCTGCACCTGAAAACCTCAGGAGGAGGAATGTCACTAACCTACTCTGATCTAATAAAAATTATTAGAGACGAAGAGGCGCTGCAGAAAGATCAGCAAGTGGCCAAGGCGAATGTCACCCCTGTACCAGTGTTGGTCAATTCGGTCAAAAGCCCGGAAAGAGATGCAGAGGTCGACACTTTGAAATCGCAAATGGCCCAAGTGTTGGAGATGCTGACCTCTTTGATGGAGAAAGATCAAAGAAGACCAGAGAAACCAAGTCCAAGAAAGGAGTTGTTTCCAAACACCTCAGCACTGGCCTCCTTACAGGACCGAGAAGAGATGATTTGCTATAACTGCGGAGGGAGTGGCCACGTTGCTAACATGTGCTCCAGTCCAAAGAAGAAGAGAACAGATAATTATAAGCTGGCGGGAAACTCCAAAGGGCCCCGGTGAAGGAGTCAACCGGTTGCCCATCATCTTCAGTGCGCTCCAAACTGAATAAAAAGGCCAAGAATGGAGGAGACAAAACTCCTAGGAGGAGATATAGTACCCCCCCACCAAGATATACCCTAGAGGGAGGGGGCAAGACCCCTCAGTGGAAATACAGCACCCCGAAGAAGGAACATACACCTAAGAGGAACAATAACATCCCTCAGCGGGTTTGTACCCCCATTGAGAGGGAGAAAGTCAATGCATGCCAGGCTCAGGAAAGAATAAAGTCCAAAAGGAGCTGGGCGAGGAAAAGTCCAAAGAAGAAGGTGGCCCCAGTCCGGCCATACCCAGAGGAACTGGTGGGCCCAGCTCCTACTGTGCCCATTCAAGTGGAAGGAGTCTATACTAAAGCTCTTCTGGACACCGGAGCACAGGTGACTTTACTATACGGGACTTCTATGATAGGCACTTGAGTCATCTGCCTATCCAGAAGATAGAAGAGCTGGAGATATGGGGACTTGGAACCCAGAGTTTCCCTTACAATGATTACCTGCCCATAAAGATGACTTTCGACCCATCCATAGCTGGGAAGGCTGAAGTGTTTGACACCCTGGCAGTTGTGTGTCCTCGGCCGCCTGGAGCCAGCAAGACTTCCCTGATTATAGGGACAAACACGGATCTAGTCCGGAGACTCCTGACCCCTCTAGTGAAAGAGAGAAACCATTCAGCCACCAAAATCCATCCCATGCTAAAGACGGCCTACCAATGACTGGTCTTAGAGCAGAAGACCCCGGGAGAGGGGATAGGGAAGGTGTGGAGACTTGGCAGAGAAGGAGTAGTGCTGCAGCCCGGAGAAGTAACCTGTCTTAGGGCCACTGTGAAGCTTACGTGGGAACAACCTGGCCCCTTTGTCATGCTGGAATCCGACCCAAGGGAAGAGTCCTCAGGCCTGGAAGTGATACCAGAAGTGATCCCGCTCAAGGCCCTGAAGAAGGCCCATGGCAGAGTTCCGGTGAGTGTTAGGAACACTACGGGAGGGCCCATGGAGATCCCTGCCAGAATGTTGCTGGGACAGGTGAGCCCTGCTGCCCCGGCCACTCTGTCCGAAGTCAAGGGGACGGGCGACGGAGGAGATGTTTGGGAGAAGCTGTCCGTGGAAAACCCGAACCTACCCAGGGCTTGGAAAGAAAGAGCCAAGGCCCAGCTGACCAGATGGGAGAAGATCTTTTCCGAAGATGAATTCGATGTGGGGTGTGCAAGAAGTGCCACCCATCGAATCCGCCTCCAAGAAGATTCCGAGAGAGGGTCAGGCGGGTTCCCCTGGCAGATCTGGAGGATCTGAGGGAACAACTTGCAGAACTGAAGAAGACTGGTGTGATCCGGGAGTCTAGAAGCCCCTATGCCTCCCCAATAGTGGTGGTCAGAAAGAAGAATGGATCGTTGAGGCTTTGTATCGATTACAGGACCCTCAACAGGAGAACCATCCCTGACCAATACACCACGCCAAGGATAGAAGATGCCTTACAGAGTTTGTCCGGAGCCAAATGGTTCAGTGTGATGGACCTCAAGAGTGGGTACTATCAAATCCCTATGCACCCAGAAGACAGAGAGAAGACGGCCTTCATAACCCCAGTGGGATTCTTCAAATTCAATAGGATGCCTCAGGGTCTGTCTGGAGCTCCTGCTACCTTTCAACGCCTTATGGAGAAGACTGTTGGAGACATGAATCTTATAGAAGTCCTTGTGTACTTGGATGATGTCATTGTCTTCGGGAGAACCCTGGAAGAACATGAAGCCAGGCTGGAGAAAGTACTGAGAAGACTCAGTGAAGAGGGACTTAAGCTTTCTCCTGAGAAGTGTCGGTTCTACCCGTCTTCTGTGAACTATCTGGGGCACATCGTGTCTGAAGAAGGGGTGGCCACAGATCCTGAGAAGTTGGAAGCAGTCACTTCCTGGCCACGACCCACCACGGTAACAGAGCTCAGGTCCTTCCTGGGGTTCTGCTCCTATTATAGGAGGTTTGTGGAGGGGTTTGCTCGGATTGCCCGCCCGTTGAATGAATTGCTAAAGGCAGAAGGGGAAGAGGATGACTCAGGGCCCAGGAGGCCTGGTGAGTCAGTTCAAGATCAGTGGAACTCCAGGTGTGAAGAGGCCTTCCAGGCCCTGAAGAGGTGCTTAACCACTGCCCCAGTCCTGGCCTACGCCGACCCTACCAGACCTTATGAATTACATGTGGATGCCAGCCATGAGGGCCTAGGCGGAGTGCTCTACCAAGAACATGAAGGACAACTGCGACCAGTGGCCTATGTGAGCAGGAGCCTGACCCCCTCAGAAAAGAACTACCCCACTCATAAGCTGGAATTCCTGGCTCTCAAATGGGCAGTAGTAGACAAGCTAAAAGACTACCTCTATGGGGCAGAGTTTACTGTGAAGACAGATAACAACCCCCTGACCTACCTCTTCACCACCGCAAAACTAGATGCAACCGGACACAGGTGGTTGGCTGCATTGTCTGGATTCAACTTCAGTCTGAAGTACAGACCAGGGGCTGGAAATAGGGATGCAGATGCCCTGTCCCGGAGATCTCATGCCACGACCAATGACTGGGAAGACTGGACCCAAGTAGCACCCGAGGGAGTACGGGCCCTTTGTCAAGGAGCTGAGTTTCAAGCCAGAGGAGGCTCCAGGGCAGAGGAGATAGGAGTTACAATGGTAGGAGTCCCTAAACACTATTGTGGAGTAACGCAGCTTGAAGAAGATAACCTGCCAAGGCTATCCAAGAGGGAGTTGAGGTGTGACCAGCTGGAAGACCCCATGGGGAGATTGGTCCTCGAAGCACTGGAGAATCAGGATCCCAACAAACTCCTACATCACCCCTCAAAGGAGGCCCGCCTGTTGAGGAAGGAATGGGACAGGCTGCAGGTGCATCAGGGAGTGGTCTACCGAAGGGGCCCCTCTGATGACTCAGAAGATAAGTGGCAGTTGTTCCTCCCAGAGAAGCACCGAGAGACTGTACTAATTTCCCTACATGACCACCATGGTCACCTGGGGGCAGAGAGGACCTTCCAGCTTGTCAGAAGTCGGTTCTATTGGCCCTGCATGAGGGCAGAAGTAGAGGAGTATTGCCATTCCTGTGCACGATGCATTCAGAGGAAGACTCTACCCCATCAAGCTGCCCCAATGGACCACTTACAGAGTCAAGGCCCAATGGATCTGGTATGCATTGATTTTCTCTGCCTCGAACCCGACCTGAGTGGATTGGGGAATGTTCTGGTAATAACCGACCATTTCACCCGCTATGCCCAAGCTTTCCCAACTAAAGATCAGAAGGCATCCACCGTGGCCAAGATACTTATGGAGAAGTATTTTGTCCATTACGGACTACCAGAGAGACTCCACTCAGATCAAGGAAGGGACTTTGAGAGTCGGTTGATCCGGAAACTTCTGGACTCATTGGGAATAAAGAAGACCAGAACAACACCTTACCACCCACAAGGAGATGCTCAGCCGGAGAGATTTAACCGGACCCTGCTCAACATGTTGGGAACTTTAGAAACAGAGAAGAAGCAACACTGGAGCCAACACATATCGGCCCTAGTACATGCCTATAACTGTACCACAAGTGATGCTACTGGCTACTCCCCTTATCGACTCATGTTTGGGAGAGAAGCAAAGCTGCCCGTGGATCTGGCTTTTGGCACTTCTTTAGATCATACCTCAGCTACATCTCACAAGGTATACGTGGACAGACTTAGACGCAGCTTGCAGGTGGCCTATGAACAGGCCCAGGCGGCCTCGGACCAAAGGGGAGCCCGCAACAAGAGAAATTTCGATCTGAAGGTTCGAGTGCAGGATCTGCAGCCCGGGGACCGAGTACTGCTACGCAATCTGGGAATCCCTGGAAAACACAAGCTTGCAGACAGATGGAGATCGGAACCCTATGTCGTCTGTAGGAAGTTGCCTGGGTTGCCTGTTTACAAACTAAAGCCCGAAGGGAAGGTGGGTCCCCTGAAGACGTGGCATCGAAAGCACTTGCTCCCACTTGCTGAAGCAGTCAGGATACCCCCTGCAAGGGATTCCCCGGAATCAGTCTCTATCCTGGATATTCCCAGGCCGAGCACTCGGTCTCAGACCTCTCGAGCTGAAGATGGGGAGGCCTCTCAGCTGAGTACAGATGAAGGAGGAGAACTGGACTGGTTGTGGCCTTCCTCGACTCTGGGAACGTCCGCCATAGATCTCCCAAATACACGGGATACCCCAGATGCAACGCTGAATCCGGAGGCCACTGAATTCATACCCTGCAGTCCTTCAGCTGATTACTGGGAAGATGTTCCTGATACTTGCTCAGAGGAGGATCCTAGAGATTCCAATTATCAGTCAACTTCTGAATCGGAGGTTCCAGAACTAGAAATGTTACCTGGGGGCGTGGCCTAGACATGGCTGAGTGAAGCTGCTTCTTTCCAGAGCTCCTGGCTTCAACCCTCATTTACCGGCGACAATTGATCTAAAATCGGTATGAACTCAGGCAGAAAATACAAGACAAGAGCAGTAACAAAGGGGACCCCCATAGGCAAATCCCCGGGAGCGATTCAACGCTATTTCAAGCTCCTCCAGGAGAACTCCCACGAAGACAGAGCGGCAGCGCCAAGGAACCTCACACGTGGGGCCGCACAGAAGGCCCGACCCCAGGACGCTGGTCTCCACTCGGAGGATACCCCTATATCGCCCGCAAGCTCCCTAACTGCAGCTCAGGGACGACAACCGGACACAATGTCCTCCCACCAGCCTCCAGATATCGACACCCCAGACCAGGACATTAGAGCGCTGCTCCAGGCACTCCCCACCCGAGCCGACATTGCAACCCTCCCCACCCGGACAGACATTGAAACGCTAATCCTCCGATTAGAGGAAACTCACCGGCGGGACATTCAAGAGGTGAGAGGGGAAATCTCGAACGTAGCGGAACGGGTGACCGCTGGGGAGACGTCAGTCACGGCGCTGGAGGGCCGGGTGCTGGCTCTGGAACACTCCCGCGACCAACATCGCGACACGGCGGTGGCGCTACAGCTCCACCTGGAGGACATCGAAGACCGGAGCCGCCGCAACAACCTGCGGCTCCATGGCATACCAGAAGACACCGACACCGCAGACCTGGGAGAGACTGTTAGGGACATCTTCCGCGCTGTCTTGGAGGATCCGGGAGCTGACGTGGTGCTGGACAGGGCGCACAGAGCCCTGGGCCCCAGGTCCACGGATCCGAGCAGGCCGCGTGATGTAGTATGCAGACTGCACCGGTACGCTCAGAAGGAGGCTATACTGCGCCGTGCCTGGGACCACGTTCCCTTGGAGGCAGAGGGATCCCTGATCAAGATCCTCCCGGACCTGTCCAGGGCGACGCTTAGATGCAGGGCCATACTGCGACCCCTCTTGGATCTGGCCAAGCACAAGGGCCTCACGTACCGCTGGGGATACCCCTTTGCGGTGACATTCCGCAAAGATTCAAGCGCATTCACCCTGCAGACGGCTACAGATCTTCCGGCTCTCTTCCGATTCATGGAGGCCGACCCGATACCGGTGCCTGACTGGCTGCAGATTCTCCCGCGGGTAATGGGCAGATCAGGCATCTCCACCTTCCGCCGCCCAATACCTCCACGCCATCAGAGGGGTAGACCTGGACAGCATGCCGCACCTGGAGACACACGTGAGTAGGCCCTGGGCCATCCATCCATCTCTGATCTACACCTTTACCTCAATGACTCCATCGTACTGCCCTCCCCTCAGGCTCTACCCATAGCTGAGCCCCGTGGCCTCTCCCCATATCCTGACGGGTTGAGGGAAATTACCTGTGACTTGTCGTGGATCTCCCCCGCCCCCCCGGATCTGACATTGAACTACCCGATGCGGCTCACAGGCTCCTCATTTAGTTACGCTCTGAAAGACTAGAGATCGCCTCCCCTCCCAGCCTATACGGACATGCTGCGCCTTGTGTTTGCGCCCGCGAGATCTGAAGGGACAAAGAACGATCACCCATGGAGCCAGGACTGTTTGAAACACGCAAGCTTGAGGTGAGCTCCCCTTGACACTAGGGAACTGATGACCTAACGTCCCCTGCTGGAGATGCTCCCTCTGGATTGTATGAGTGGCGTGGGGGCCCGGGTGGGGGGGGCTGGGGTTCCGGGGGGAACCCTTTCTTCGGGTGGGGTTGATGGTACAGGGGCTGGGGTTGAGACTCCACACTTTGAGACTCACGGGGCTCCACACACTAGTGCAAATAACTGGCTGAAGCCACAGTGGAGAGCTTAGATCCTTTGGACATCCTGTCTTATTCCAGATCAGGGATGGTGAGCGCTGCACAAATCCCCCAACTTGAATATGTTCTCATTTTCTCTCTGCCTAATAGATATCATTGTTTGTACTGTTTTCTGCACTTGTTCTTGTGCCAGTTATATGTATGTTTGCATACAATGGGTTTATTTTTTTTTTCTCGTTAGTTATTATCTTCTCAGAATGATCCACCGATTTTGGTTCTACCATTCCATATTTGCCGGGGGTGGCCAGAGAGAGCCGGGGGCTCGCTCACTGGCTCTGTCTATCCACCACCCCAATTAGGTCAGCGCTCGATACCCAGGACCCTCCTGGAGAGCGCCTTAGCCGGTTAGGCTACCTTAGTAACCCCCCCTACAGCTGTCCGCTCTAGAGACAGCTTCCTAATTCTATACCTATCTTACGGGTGGGACACTCTCTGCCCTACTCTTTAACCACCTCAGAATTTCTCCTTCCTTTTCCCCACCTCCATCCACTCCTCCTCTTCTATTCCATCCCTACCCCCTTCTCCTCTCTTCCTGTTCCACGGACATGGATGTTCTCCATATACTATCCTTGAACGCCAAAGGCCTAAATACACCAGAAAAGCGACGGATGCTCCTCCATGATATGCGACGCATGAAGGCAGATGTCATTCTCCTTCAGGAAACCCACTTTAGAGACGGCACTCTACCGATACTTAAAAATAGATTTTACCCCCATGTTTACCACTCCGCGTACACAGAGGCCAAATCTAGAGGGGTGTCCATCCTCATCTCAGCAAGGGTACCGTGGACACACACTGACACAATGACAGACACACAGGGGCGGTATCTGTTCCTGAAGGGCCAGATCGGAGGGGTGAGGGTTACCGTTGCAAACCTGTATGCCCCAAACGATCGTCAGGATGTTTTTATCAAACGACACATAGATCGACTCACAAGGTACTCGGAGGGACAGCTGATTGTAGGCGGCGACCTTAATGTACCACTGACACCGTCGGAAGACACCTCCTCCGGTGTCTCATCCACTTCACGTGACATGCGCAAACGTATTTGTTCCACTTTACCCTCCACTCGACTGATTGACGCATGGCGCCTTCTCCACCCGGGGGAGCGGGACTACACCTTTCATTCTAAGCCACACCTGACGTACTCCCGAATTGACCATTTCCTGATCCCCCATGAGCACCTGCACGCGATACGTGACGCTTCAATTGGGGTAATTACGTGGTCGGATCACGCCCCGATCAGCCTGAGATACGCCTTGTCGGACATACATACGACGCAAAGGCCGCCGTGGAGACTGAATGAAGGTCTCCTGCAAGACCCAGAAACCTTGGCAGACGTAGTTAAAGAGATCGGACTTTACTTTGACTTAAACAGCACACCTGAGAGTGACGCAGGGGTGGTATGGGAGGCGCACAAGGCGGTGATTAGGGGGGTTCTTATCAAACACGGCTCCCGCCTGAAGCGACTACGGACGACCCAACTGAACGAGCTGCTTCATAAACTACACCAATTAGAGATGGCCCACAAGTCGTCCCCTACCAGATCACTCGGAACTGAATTTGACTCTACCCGCTCGCAAATCACAGATTTGTTAACCTTTAAGGCTAAGGCAGCGTTGCAGATCTGCCGGAGGAGAGTTTACGAATCGGGAGATAAATGCGGTAAACTATTGGCCCAATCGCTGCGGGAGCAGAAATTGGCGTCCTACATTCCACACATCATGTCTGCCAAAGGTCAGAAGGCTTCCCTACCCCACCGTATTACGGAGGAGTTCAAAGCTTATTATGACTCCCTGTATAATCTGAACACAACACGCCCCACACCAGACGTAACATCGGAATATATAGCAAAATCCCTTATGCCCTGATTATCGGCAGAAGCTACAGAACTATTAGAGGTCCCCATCACGCTACCAGAGCTACAGCGGGCACTTAAAGCCACCAAGTCAGGTAGAGCCCCGGGCCCGGACGGCCTTACCGCCCCTTACTACAAGACCCTGCTTACATACCTAGGCCACCACATGGTGAAACTATACAATGACCTGAGCACTGGGAAAATGCTCCACAGGTCCACGCTACAAGCACAAATCTCAGTAATTCCGAAAGAGGGCAAGGACCCCGCCCAGTGCGGGAGCTACCGTCCGATATCACTTTTGAATACAGACCTCAAGCTCTTTACCAAAATCATCGCCAATAGATTACAGCAACACCTTACCCATCTGATTCAGCTAGACCAGGTTGGCTTTGTCCCAACTAGGGAGGCTCGGGACAACACGACCAAAGTCTTAAACCTCCTACACGTAGCAAACAGCACCAAAATACCTTGTATATTCCTGGGTACAGATGCTGAGAAAGCTTTCGACAGGGTAAGCTGGAAGTTTATGTTTGCAACACTTGCCCATATAGGACTAGGGACCAAGATGATGAACTGGATAGCTGCGGTCTATTTAGAACCGACGGCTAGGGTTAGGGCGAACGGTATCCTTTCTGACACCTTTCCAATAACTAATGGAACTAGGCAGGGGTGCCCACTCTCACCTCTGCTGTTCGCGCTTTCACTTGAGCCATTCCTGTGCCATGTTAGAGCAAACCCCGACATCGCCGGTATGGAGGTAGGGGACAGACAATACAAGGTATCTGCCTACGCGGACGACATGCTATTCTCCCTTACAAAACCAACTATGTCCCTGCCCAACCTAATGCGGGAATTTGACTTATACGGACGGGTCTCGAATTTGAAAATCAACTTCAGCAAATCAGAGGCGATGGGTATAGGGATTCTTCAGCCCTTGCTCACAAATCTCCGAGCGAGCATCAAATTAAAATGGACAGATACGGCTCTAAGATACCTGGGCACCCACATCCCTTCGACCTTCCATCGACTATTCAGACTCAACTTCCCTCCCCTCCTCAAGACTGTCCAAAAATTACTGGACCAATGGACCGGGGGACTACACACCTGGTTTGGGCGGTGTAACATCATTAAAATGGCAATTTTGCCAAAATTCCTTTATCTCCTGCAGGCCCTCCCAATACATATACCTGTAGATTACTTTAGACGAATACAGTCCACCTTCAATAAATTTATCTGGGCAGGGAAAAAACCTTGTTTACACAAAAAGATACTGGTACTACCAAAACAATTCGGAGGTCTGGCTGTACCTGAGATCCGGAGCTACTACCAGGCAGTACACTTGAGCAGACTCCTTGATTGGTGCCGACACAAAGACACCAAGTTATGGCCACAGCTGGAGCAGGCGCAAAGCGACATCCCCCTTCATAGAGCCCCATGGTGCCCGACGGCCCTACCACCTAGCCTCAAACGGCACCCACTGATCGGAAACACCATTAAAACATGTGCACACTCATTGACACGCTCCTCTCCCTCTACTTGCAATTCGACGCTAAGACCCATTCTTGGCAACCCCCAATTCGAGCCGGGTATGAAAGATAAACCCTTCCGAGCACTAAGTGAGGCGGGCATGTACCAAGCATCTCACTTCAGTAACATGGGAAGATGGAAAACGGTGGTGGAGCTCTCGGATCCGGGAGGCCTGTTCCGACTGGACTTTATGAGGGCGCTACAGCTCAGCCATTTCCTTACCAGCCTTCCACCTCCCAATGACGCAAACCAACCCCTCACAACATTTGAGGGGCTTTGTACAGAGACAGGAGTGCTGCCACACACGCTTTCCCTAAGCTACGATATGCTTCTCACACCACCTGGTAGCTATCAACCTCCGAGCCTTCTAAAATGGGAAAGGGACCTGAATTGCCACTTTACCACGAACCAAAAACAGAACATCCTCAGGTTCACGCACAAGTCATCCCTATGCACCAAAATTCAGGAGACCAACTACAAGCTCCTCACACGCTGGTACAGAACACCGGCTCTACTGCATAAATTTTTCCCGGGAACGCCTGAGGTTTGCTGGCGATGCCGGAAGGAGAGGGGCACCCTTCTGCATATCTTTTGGTCCTGTCCCCGACTTCAGCATTTCTGGGGGGAGGTTCGCAGAATAGCTCAACAACTTACGGAAGGGAATGTCCCGAATGACCCGGCCTATTTCCTCTTACATGCCAATGACACACCGGCTCGCACCTACAAAACATCCGTCATTCGTCACCTACTGGATGCGGCGAAGGCCTGCATTCCTCTCTTGTGGAAGTCCCCCCACCCACCGACCGTCGCCTCGTGGCTTAAAAAAGTGGATGACATAAGTAGGATGGAAGACCTGATCCTAACTAGCCAAAACAGACAGGAGGAGTACTCCAAAACTTGGCAACTATGGAACTATCTTAGATATTCCGTCGACGGACAACTCCTCAGAGGAGAAGGTCCCACACCCTGAAAACTAGACTTGACTCCACACTTAATAAACCCCTACTTAGGCTTAAGCTTTGACGTCTTTATCTAGGCCGCCCTCAACTTGCACGGCGGCAATGCCACCCATTGGGCGGGAGCCCAGATCCATGTCCGTGGACCCCCCCTCCCTCTCTGAATGACCCCCTCATCCCCCCCTCCTACAATACTTACCTGGCTACTCCTTCCTTCAAGAGGCATGATATGCCTGCTTATTTCTGTGTTATACTCCTGTTGAAATTAAAATATGTGGAAAAAAAAACCCAAAAAAAACAGGGAGGTTGAGCCCATAGGGCCGCAGTGTTCTGATCCGTTCCTGCGATTCACGCGAGAATGGCACAAGGAAGGTGGAACCTGGCGGGGTCCGCGCGGGGAGCATCCCCCGCGCGGATGT
This sequence comes from Rana muscosa, assembly GCA_029206835.1. Lineage (NCBI taxonomy): Eukaryota > Metazoa > Chordata > Amphibia > Anura > Ranidae > Rana > Rana muscosa. Next base: position 625,728,885 of record CM055117.1, on the reverse strand, counting down.
CTGCTGGGGGAGATCACTAAAACAGGTTAATCTGTGTGGTAGTACCTTGCATAGGCAGGATTGTACTATATAACTTAGAAGGTACTGTTGAATTATTCCTGCATGCTTCCCTTGATGTGAATGTATTACGGTTGGCGATTGTGATACCTTTCGTACTGTGGTCCATGTGGACCGATCTCCCTGACATAAATAAAAAATTGAAAAAAAAAAAAAAAAAGAAATGTTACCTGAACTTACTCCTGAAGAAGAGCCTGTGGCGCTGGAGCCAGAAGTCCCAAGGGAGCAGAGGGCTCGCAGAGTTATCAGGCCTCCCAAGAAACTAACTTACCCCCAAATGGGGATGAGCTCAGAGGACTCTGTTGTAACGGCTAGGAGAAGTGTTGAGCATCCTGATCCCTCCACTGTCCATTTGGTGGAGGGCAACCCCAGCTCACTCTCTGGCACAGTTAGGCAGGCCACTCATGGTACTGTGACCTGTGGGCAAGAGAGTTCCATCCCAAAATTTTGGTGGGAATTCCCTATGCCAACATCATACTCGACACTGTCCAAAATTGTACACAGTATTTATTGAAGTTTATCTTTGGGGACCAAAGAGTTTAAGTGGGGGGAGTGTGTAGCGGGGTTCCTTTAAAGACTCTCGAACTACTGTTCCCAGAACCCCACTGGTTCCCAGGATGTTTTGCTTCTGCCCCAGAGACTCATGGGTGGGGATATATAAGGAAGGGGCGAGGCCTGGCTTGGCCTCTTTGAACACGGGACGGCAGAGACTGATACACCTGTGCGGACCTGCGCTGGGTAAGGCCTGAAGCCTGGGGCCTTTCCGGAGCTGACCAAAGAGCCTTCCACCCCACTGCGAGCCTGGGTGGCATCCGACATCTCTACTTACAGCCTAGATTGGATCGGGGACCCGATCGCAGCGACCGCCTGCGGGCGAGTGAAGACACAGCCGGTGGAAGTCCCGGACGGAGATCGCGTCCGGCGGGTGAGCGAGCGTAAGCTCATTCTATAACCTGTTTGATAGTACTGTGCCTATAGACTGCCGAGGCCTACTACCTCATGTTAAAGACTCTTACTGGAGATCCACAGCAGGACTGATCCAGAGGATCTCCAGTGAAGTGTTGCCAGTTATCAACATTCCCTTTTCCTGGATTACAATTGTTGTTTATTCTTAAGTGCACCACCTCTACAGATTGCCGGTGAAGAATCCATCATTCATACAGGACTGAGTTCTAGAATTAGGAATCAGGCCTGATTCATTAGGGACCTAGTTTAGTTATTGTGCCACAGGGCGCCTAGTTAACAGTCGCCCCACGTGGCGTCTCCTTATACACCCCCCCCCCCCACTTTCTATGGTGTAGTGTGACTGATATTGTGATATTGCAGGGTTCTGCGTATAATCTAAAGGTCAAGTTGTTATCACTGTTCATTCCCTTTGCATAGTTGAAAGTAAAATCTGTTATTCCTTTACAACTACTCTGTGTCTGAGTCTCTCATAAAGTATAAGTATTAAATGTGTATACCCCTAGACTGACTGTGCCAGAAAGGGTCGAGTAGATTGCCGGGGGTTGGTGGAGCTGTATTCAGGGCCCAAACCGAATCTGCAGCCCACTTAGTTGAGGGTATCGCTACACATAATAGAGGTGAGGGAAAACATACATCTCGGAATTATAACGACCGTTAAATATTACTATCATTTGGTAAAAGGAAAAGTGTCCAAAAGGGGTAAAAGCCGATAAATTAAAGGCAAGGTTATGAATATAAACCAACCCAGAATACAACAAATGGTAGAAAAATTGGTCAAAAAATATATAAAAATATATAAAATAGTGAAAGATATTAATGTAAACACCTCAAAATGGAAAGAGACAAGGGGTGTGTCAAGTATAAATAGCAGATACGATGGAGTATAACGGGGTATAAAAGGGTATAGTAGAGGAGCGGGAGAGGGGGAGCCCACTTCAGTGGAACCGAATGATAGTAAGGAGCCATGGCCTAGATGAAAACAGGGTAACTGAAAAGTACAAAGGATTGACACTGCAAAGATGGTAGAAAATATATACATTGCCAGGGAAAGCGTATCAAGCTTCAAGAAACACCTGTAGATTAAACTCGGTATTCAAGCCCACCGGCACGAGGGATCTCAAATGGTAGATCCACCATTTCTCCTTCTGTAAGAGGATACGATTAAAATCTCCCCTTCTAGGTGGCAACTTTAAAGTATAAATCCCTTTGACGGACAAGCCGTCCAGTTTGCCATTGTGTTTTAGAGAGAAATGTTTGGCCAATGGTTTTTCAGGATCCTTGGCCTTGATCTCCCGAAAGTGCTCCCCTATCCGGACCCTGAGTGGACGCTTGGTCTTACCAATATAGATTTTATTACAGGGACAAGTGATCATATAAATGACACGAGTAGTGGCACAATTGATCAAGTCCCTGATGGTAAATTCTCTATCACCAGTGGCATCCCGGAATGTGGCACATCTGTCCACAAATGGGCATATCTGACAGTGCCCACAAGAGAACATACCTCTACTTCTGGGGTGGTCAGATAGCCATGTGGTATCGCTGTCCCTGATGTATTCGGATTGGGTGAGTAAATCACCCAAATTTCTGGCCCGTCTAGCCACCATGCTGGGAACCGGTCCGACTAATTCAGCCAGACCTGGGGTACTAGTTAAAATACTCAAGTGCTTATGGAGGACATTACGAACAGCCTCCCATTGCGCTCCAAATTGGGTAATGACCCTAATGGGACCCTGTGTGTCCAGGGTATTTCCTGACCCTGAGGCTCTGATCATAGATGTGGCCAAAAGGTCAGAACGGCTGCGTAATGCCACTTTTTTCTTAGCTCTTTTAAGTTGATTGTGAGTATAACCACGCTCTCTAAATCTCCTATACAACTCTTTACTCTCTTCTCTATATTCCGTTGGAGTAGTACAATTGCGCTTAATGCGCAAAAACTGTCCGATGGGTATGCTATTTTTGAGCCAGGTGGGATGGTGGCTATCAGCCTGTAACAGCGTATTGGCCGAAGTATCCTTTCTGTATGTACAAGTGGAAATGGATTGACCAAAAATGGAAATCCATAAGTCCAAAAAGGAAATTTTGTTTTGGTCAAAGGTGTAGGTCAGGCGGATGTTGAAATCATTGATATTTAAAAAACATAAAAACTCATGAAGGTCAAGAAGTGTGCCGGTCCAAATAAGGAAAATGTTGTCAATGTACCTTAGCCATGTGGACACGTGGCCAAGGTACATTGGTGACTTAAAGACAACCTCACCCTCCCATAGCCCCAGATGTAAACAGGCATACGCAGGGGCCCAAGAAGCTCCCATGGAGGTATCCCTGATCTGTCTATAATACTTGGACAGGAATTGAAAACAATTATTGTCCAGAGCAAAATCAAGAAGTTCCAAAATGAATTAGTTTTGGTGAGAACAGTCCGGATAACATTGCTGTAGAAAGGCCTCAACTGCGCGCAAGCCACACCTATGTGGTATGGAGGTATAGAGGGATTCTACATCAACTCCCACCAACCACGCACCAGTGGGGACATGAAGGTCCTTAGTCTTAATGAGGACATCCCTAGTATCCTGGACATATGATGGTAACTCCTGGACCATGTCTTTAAGAAGGCCATCCAGATAATGCCCCATTCTATCCATAGGGCCTTTGATGGCAGACACGATAGGTCGACCCGGAGGGTTATGAAGGTCCTTGTGGATTTTGGGTATAATGTACATGATGGGTACATTAAATTCATCCACCCAAAGATAGTCAAATTCCCTCTTTGTAAGAAGGCCACTCTCAAGGGCTAATCTATATTTATTATTTAGTGTCTTAACCAAAGTAGGAAAAGGGTTAAACTCCAAGAGATGGTATGTCTCCCTATCGCCAAGGAGCCGTTTGACTTCCCCTTCATACTGTTCAGTGTTAAGCAACACTACATTTCCGCCTTTATCGCTTTTTTTGATGACCAGATTCTTTGCTTCCTTGAGTTCTTTTAATGCTAAACGATCACATTTTGAAAGATTATCCAAATAATTTCTAGTCCAATTCATATTGTTAAGATCATTTTTGACCAATTCCTGAAATAGGCTCAAATACTTGTTTTTATTGAGAGATGGCATTTTTTTGGACTTAATAATCAGATTAGCATTTCTCCTAGTAATTATTTCGGACTCACCAGGGCTGTCATTTTCGTCAAGAAGAGCAGTTAACGCTTCAAGGGCCTCAATGTCGTTGACATCAAGAGGAGGGTTATCGTCTTGTGTATGGCCACTGTGATTGTACAAAGAGCAGTAATACACTTTACGAAGAAATAGGGTAATGTCCTTAAAAACAGTGAATTCATCCATCCCATCGGATGGGGAAAAGGACAGCCCTCTACTGAGCAATTTGATATGTTGAGCTGTCAATCTGAAATCCGACAGATTGACCACTTTCATATCATCAATGATTGGTGGGGGAGTGGGACCTATCGTCGCTGGCTTCTCGTGATTGTGCCTCCCTGGCCCCTTTTGCCTCGTGTGTTTCTGGCGATTAGTGGGGTGGGGGTTTGGGGGTGAGATTGGTCGCCTACTTCCCCTTCTCCCTCCACCCCAGGGACTAAAAAAGTGACACATTTGGTTACTTCTCCCTCGATATCACCAGAGCTCTTAGAGCGAGATCTAGAGCGAAAACCGCCCTGTCTAGACCTGCTCCTACTACGTGATTTGGTAAGATCGAAAATTTCTCCTTTCTCCCAATCGTTTAAATCCCGTCTAAATTTGGACTGTTTTGTGACCTTGAGGTTGTGCTGGGTTTTCTCTATTTCCTTCTTGAGAAAATCGTTTTGCTGAGAGAACTCATCAGAATCCTTAAAGGGCTCTAATCCCGAAGCACTCTCCTCAATAAGTTTAGATAATTCACCTAACTGAATCTTTTCCTCTTCAATAATTAGACCAATTACTGCAAGACCATGGTCTATACACAAAGCTTTCCATTTATCTAAAAATCGGTCATTATGAAGATGTTCTGCAGGTATAGTTTTATCGCGAAGACCCGTGGTATGATCTTATGCTGAATATATGACTCCAAAAAGGAGACTTCCCATTTCCGATTCAGATGTTTAATAAGGAGTTTTTTGTGCTCTTTGAAACGGGTTTTAACCTCCTCATCGTCGTTTAGAACGATGGGGGTGTCCTTCGAGAAAGCTATCCTGATTTCCTCACCTATGTCGTCACCAAGCACAAACGCCATAAGATGATGAAAGTGTGCAAAATAATAATAAACAAAAAAATGAAAAAATAATCCCCAAAACAAACACAACCAAAAAATCACCAAAAAATCTATTAAATAAAGAAAAATAAATAATGGTTACTATGATAGAAAATGTCAGTTAAAGTAAAGCAGATGGAGCCCTAGCAAAGGATAGACCACAAGGGTCAGCAAACTATAGTATACAAAAAAGGGGGGGTGGGAGGCAAAGGGCGTATGGTACAAATAGTACAATGAAAATAATTAATCCTAACCTAAACTGCAACCCAATGTGAGTGGAGTCTCTCTAGTCAAAAAGTCATATGAAAACAAAAAAAAGGGGGGGAGGAAAGGGTCCCGACCAAATTAATGGGGGATCCAAGGACCAAAATGAGAGACTCCAAAGTCAGTAGGAAAGTACAAAAATAGGAAATTTATTGAATAATTGGAAATAATTTCCATAAAAACAATCCTCTGGAGGAGAACTGTAATTGCAAAAACAGACACAGTATATGGAAAAGCAACTAGCTATCCAAGTTAACCAAAAACAGTAAAGAACATAAAACAGGACAGTGGCCACAATACATAAAACAGTGACAAAACGTCCAGACGCCTGATGTCTATGTGCGGGCAATCTGCTGCAAAAATTGTTGCAAAGATATAAAACCAATATGGTATGAACTAAGCAGATAAATCCCACATAGATCCCAGGAAGGCTATAGCCCGTGCAATGGAGGGAAAGAGGGTGGGGGAGAAGGGAGGGAGGGGGGGGGGGAGGGAAACAAACAAACAACAAAGGAAAAGGGGAAAGGGAGCGGGACCTCAGGGGAGCAGAAAATAATGAAAGGTTTCCAGTACGGTGGAAGTCCAATGAGGGACAGAAAAGATTAATCTAGGCTTACCTGTAGGTTAAAGTGGTATGTAAGGGTTTACAACCACTTTAACTCAGCTGTCTGATGAACAGAGCCTCTAAGAGTGATAGCAATCTCAATGAAAAGAAAAAAGGATATAGTACTCATTGCTGTTCACTTTATTTAAAAAATTCATTCACTTAGACGTGGCAAAAACAGACATTTAACAATACATAAGTGGTGCTGTGTACAGAAACCTGGAAACAGCTGCACAGAGACTAGATACATGCAGTCCACAGTGTCTAACTCTCTCTCTGGATTGCTAAGCTCCGCCCAACATTTTTCATCATGCTGACGTAATCAGGGGCACGCTAGCTTCAGGGCCATTGGACAATTCTGCCTAGTTTTCTGCTGAACCTTGAACTCTTTGCTCCTCCCATGAACTTCCCGATTTAAGCCATGTCTCTGTACTTCTTGTTTTCCAGATTATTGTGCTCTTTTCAGCCAATATCTCGCTCTTAAAGTTGAGGAAAGTGTAAAGATAACGCTGGACCCGTAGGTGTATTTTACTGTTATTGTTATCTCAAGGAGTTAATGTTGGTGTAGATGATCTGGTTCCTAGGTGGGGACTTCTACACCCCAGAGAATCTCCAGTCTCCTTGGCTTGTAGTGTAATGTAAAAAGGGTTTGAATTTAGGTGCCACACCACTGCTAAGAGGTCCAGATACAACTTTATTCCATTTAACCACTAATTTTTTTTGCTAGAATATTACATAGAAACCCAAAACACTATATATGTTTTTTTAGCAAAGACCCTAGAGAATACAATGGCGGTCATTGCAACTTTTTTATCTTGTACGATATTTGCGCAGCAATTTTTCAAACGCGTTTTTTTGGGGAAAAAAACTGTTTCATGGTAAAAAAAAACAGTAAAGCTAGCCCAATTTTTTTTGCATAATGTGAAAGATGAAGTTACGCTGAGTAAATAGATACCTAACATGTCACACTTCAAAATTGCACACGCTCGTGGAATGGCGCCAAACTTCGGCACTTAAAAATCCCCATAGGCGACGCTTTAAATTTTTTTACTGGTTACATTTTTTGTTACAGAGGAGGTCTAGGGCTAGAATTATTTTTCTCGCTCTAATGTTCGCGGTGACACCTCACATGTGTGGTTTGAACACCATTTTCATATGTGGGCGGGACTTACGTATGCGTTCGCTTCTACATGCGAGCACACGGGGACAGGGGCACTTTAAAAAATATATATATTTTCTTGTTAATTTTTATTTTTTTTTAAAGATATTTTTATTAGGTTTAAGACAAACCAACAAACAGAAAGAAACATACAAAAAAACAACAATACCACCAGACAACCTGGTCATAAACATTAGGCAATACACTCAAACAAAAATAAACTGACATCAGTGCAAAATATAAAGTAGGCACAATGGTAAAAGGCTCAGGTATAATACTGGGATATAACAAAAGCGGAGGTCCAGACATTAGAGATCCCTGAGGCACGGCCCATCAATGGTCAAGCAAGAGTAGTACAATCAGTGCTGGGAGAGGGTTAGCGGACTAGCCAACCATCTACCACAAATTTTGTGGAAGGTTTTGTTCCGTTTCTGGAGTTCAAAAGTAAGCTTATACAGTGGGATAGCGTCATTAATACGTTTTAACCAGAGGGATTTCAGAGAGGTCTGTGTGCCCTTCCAGGACAGTAAAATAGCTTTTTTAACATAGAAGAAGAGTATACGGAGCAGTCTCTTGGCATGTGATGATAGGTGTAATTCGCCAAAAATGCCTAATAGGCAGTTCTTGGAGTGGATTATGTTTGGGAGGCCTAGCACCCACTTCTTCCCAGAAGTCCCGGACTACCGGGCATGACCAGAAGCAGTGTAAGAAATCGGCCTCTTGGCCACAGCCACGGAAACAGGCAGCCGAGGGCAGGAGACCCATCTTGTGTAACCTAGCCGGTGTGAGGTGGGTTTGATGAAAAATTTTGACCTGTATGATGCGGTCCCGGGAAGCAATAACAGAGGTTTTATACGTATCACTAAATTCTGACCAGTCCTCGTCTACCAGGGAGATGTCCAGAGAGGTCCATTTTACCTGAGCTTTGTGAAACCTGGGGTTAAAGTCAGTCATTAGGGCTGCATAATAGGTGCAAACAAGTTTAGTGGGATCTGGCTGTCTGAGCAGTTTTTCCAACGGGGGCAAGGCAGTGGGATCATCCAGGGAGCCAAACTGGGCACGATTAGCGTGCCTGAGCTGGTAGTAATAAATTAGGTATGATCTTGGTAGATCGAAGTCTAAACGTAGCTGAGAAAAAGATTTAAAGCCCTGAGCGTTGTACAGGTGGCATAAATATTTAACCCTCCTGGAGTACCAGCGATTGGGATCGGGAAGGGAGTATAGTTCCTGCAGATTAGGGTTAAACCACAGGGAGTTGTTGGGAGATTTCAGACAGGTGTGCCTGGATACATTTGTGACAATATAACAGAAAGAGGAAAGGGAAGTGGCAAGTAGGGAGGTTCCGGGGCGATCAGGGACCCGGCCTCTGTAGATAATATTATGTAGGGTTTCCAGGGAAGATGCGATGGCTCCTTCCGTGGAGGTACAGGCATTGGACGGAACCGGGCACAGCCAATCGTGGTTGTGCACCAACTGGGATGCCAAATAATATAGAAAGAAGTTGGGAAATGCCAGGCCTGCCAAGTGCGCTGGCAACCGTAGTTTTTCAAGTGCTACCTTGGGGGAGCCACCCTTCCACAGGAAAGTAGTACATATTGAATTTATGCGTTTAAAAATAGATTTAGGCATTTTGCAAGGGGAATTGGCAAGTATACAGAGTAATCTCGGTAGGTAGATCATTTTGAGGACGTTGGCCCTCCCCATAAGATCCAGAGGCAGATCCATCCACTGCTTGGTCTGCTCCTGAAGGCAGACCAATAGAGGATCTAAGTTATTGGCGACATATGAAGATAAAGGGGTCTGCACCAGAACCCCAAGGTACCTAAAGGAGGATACCACTTGAAGCTTGGAATCCGGGTGAATCAGGGGAGGCTCAGCCACGTCTAGGAGGAAAAGACTAGACTTATCCCAATTCACCCGGAAGCCAGAATAGTCTCCAAAGGTATTAATCTCCACCAACAGGGCCTGAAGTGAGTCATTAGTATCAGCCAGATACACCAATGTGTCATCCGCATAAAGTGAAATGCGCTCCTCTATACTAGCAATTGGGAGTCCTTTAATCGAGGGGGAGGAGCGAATGCGAACCGCAAGCGGCTCCATGGCCAGGGCAAACAAGAGGGGTGACAACGGGCACCCCTGTTGTGTGCCCCCAGTAATATTGGATATTGGATAATGTGGATATTGCAGGTTGTGAAACAGCCTGCGGATATTCATTCTGGTGGACCTGCCGGGGATAAAGCCCCCTTGGTCACTATTGACCAAGGACGTGACTACAGTGCTCAAACGGTTTGCTAATATTTTGGCCAGAATCTTAACATCCACATTAATAAGAGATATTGGACGGTAAGATTCGCATTTAAGTGGATCCTTACAGGATTTTAATAGAAGTACAATCAAAGCTTCTCGCATCGTTGGGGGGAGGATCCCCACATCTAGAGATTTGTTATAGGTTCGCAAAAGAAAGGGGCACAAAAGGTCTTTAAATTGTGAATACCATTCAGTCGGGAAACCGTCTAGGCCCCGGAGTCTTATGTGCAGGCATTTGTGAAATGGCTGCAGCAATTTCCTCACCTGAGATAGGTGCATCCGGCACATCACGCCCCTCCGTTGACAAGGAGGGGAGAGATATGTCAGCCAATTAGTCATTCAATTGGGAGTCATCGTAGTCAACCCTAGAGGTATACAGGTCTTTGTAAAAGCATAAAAAGGAGTCTAGGATATCCCCTGGGTTGTCACTGATGGGGCCTTGAGCAGTATAGATACGTGGAATGGAAATTCGAGAATGGTCAGGTCTAGATATGCCAAGAGACGTCCGGCTTTATTACCATGTTCAAACGATTTTTGTGTGGCATGCAACATGCATTTTTGTGTGAGATCTAACAGACGGAGTTCATACTCTCTATGGCTCTGTAACCATGCCTCCCTCATGTCGGAGGCAGGTTTAGAGGCATAGGCAGACTCAGCACGTACCATAACAGTCTCAAGTTCTTCTGTAAGCATCCGGTTATTTTTGCGCAAGACCCCTGTGATGGACATGAAAGTGCCCCTCAGAGTTGTCTTAAACGCGTCCCATTCAGTGGAAGGGTCTACTTTTCCTAGATTATCCCTCCAATAGTTTGTGATGCCTGTCCTGCATTCTCCCTGCACTATCTCGTCCTCTAACCAGTAGGAGTTCAGGCGCCAAATTGCAGGCCCCGAACCTGGGAGGAGGAGGAGATCCACAGAGAGAGGGGCAAGATCAGAAAACCCTCTAGGCAGATATGAAACGGCAGAGACAACAGGGAGGGTCTTAGCCGGAGCAAACGCCATATCCAGTCTGGACATGGTGTGGAAAGAATCCGAGTGGCAGGAAAAGTGGCGTACATCCGGATGTTTCCATCGCCACACCTCTGTAATGCCATGAATCTGTGCCCAGTCTAGAAAAGAGGGAAAGGGTCTACCTCCACCACCCAGGCGGTCCATAGTTGGATCTAATATAGCATTAAAGTCCCCCACATAAAGTAAGGGGCCAGGGGGGTCTAGTCAGCAGCTGAAGTGACAGTCTAGAGAGTACCTCCACCGAAAACGGGGGGGGGGGCGTGGGGGCACATAAATGTTCACCAGGGTAAAGGTCACAGTAGAAATTTGCAAAGTAAGAACAATAACCCGCCTGTCCGGGTCGGTTTTAACTTGTACCGTCTCAGCCGGGAGAGATTTGGCTAGAAGGATGGAAACCCCCCTGGATTAATTTGTATGAGTGGCATGATAGGAATTAGACAACCATGGGCGTTTTAGGGCCCTTGTTTTAGAGCCTGTAAGGTGAGTCTCTTGGTGGCAGATGATGTGAGGGCGACATTTTTTTAATACTGAAAAGACCAGAGATCTCTTCTGGGGTGCATTCAGACCTCTAGTATTCCAGGAGACTATCCTTAGGGGCTTTGCCATTGTAAAACATACAGTAGTAAATAAGCACAAAGTAACATGCATACAAGAATATAAATGACCAGACAGGCCGCGCCACCTGAAACACATACATGCACATGAGTAAAAAAGTGCGTGGATCCGCCATCAGGACATCATGAGCCAGCAATGAAATAATAAAAAACATTAATAGTCCACCATAGGCAGCAACCTGAGAAAAAATATAGGAGTCAAAAAGTGCAAAAAGGAACAGAATAAAAAGTAAAAAAGAAGAAGAAAAAACACCAACAAAGTCCCACAAAGTCCAGATAAAATCCATTGCCCCCCTCCCCGCTCGACTAACCCCAACATAGTGAGCCTTGGATCCCTGAACTGTAAAACGAAAACCCCCTTCCTTAAACTGAGGAAGAGCTGTACCGTGGCCTTGCCACTAACTGGTACGGGGGGTGTAGTGGAGTCCAGAGTGACTCCCGAGCAGCATTGTAGGGGTGAAAAGCATTTCAGTCCAACAGCGGATGCAGTAGATTGCAGAGTAAACAACCGGCAGAAGTTGTAGGGGGGATATGCCTGTTAATAAGGAGGAAGTTCAGTCTATTAGGATTAAAGATGGCAGGGTAATAGTTCTCAGGCCTATTGCAGGGAGGCGTACCATACCTTCATGAAAATACGGATCAGACAGTGCAGTCAAGGTAAACAAGTTTTCCAAAATGGAAGGATGGACATATCCATAATCAGTTCAAGGCAAACATAGAGGAGAATGCAGGGGCCTAGGACCACAGATATTAGGCAGCCCTGTGCCTAGGAAGAACTCCGTATCGATCATTGAGCCAGGCCATAGCCTCCTTGGGGTTGTTGTAGAAGTGCGCTTTACCCTCATAAATGATGCGCAGCTTGGCGGGAAAAAGCATGGCGTAGGAGAGGCCCTCCGTATGCAGGCGGGCCTTCACTGCCGCAAAGGAGGTGCGTTGTCGCTGGACATCTGCTGAAAAATCGGGGTACACTGAGATGGTGTTGCCACTGTATTTAAGTGGACCCTTCTCCCGGGCCAGGCGCAGAATAGCAACTTTGTCTTGGAAGTTGAGGATCCTTGCTATAATTGATCGTGGGGGTGCTCCAGAAGGTGGGGGACGCGGAGGGGTGCGGTGGGCACGCTCAATGACATGTGAAAAGGATGGTGCGTCAGTCCCAAAAATGTCTCTCAGCCAATTATATAGGAATTTTTCTGGGTGGGAGCCCTCCGCCCTTTCAAGGAACCCAACGAAGCGGAGGTTGTTCCTCCTCGAACGATTTTCCAAATCGTTGATTTTGGCGCGGAGGGCCGCTATTTCCCCCGTATGATCCCTCACCGTGATAGCTAAGGGGTGAACAACATCCTCAAGGGAGCTGATACGTTCTTCAGCTTCCCCAGCTCTGTCCCTTAAATTTTGCACATCTTGCTTCAGGAGAGAAAAGTCCATGCGGACTGATGCACTCTGTGCAGTGAGAGAGGCCTTGCAGTCCTGTATAGCATGCATGATGGAGGCCAGGGTGGGCTCAGCAGGAGGGGAATCAGGGCCTGAGCCATCCTAACTGTCTATGGGGGAGTCCTGAGACTGCAGGGGGTCTGGCTGTGCACCGTGGGGAGCAGGGGCAGATTCACTCACCAGAGCCTGTGATTTCTTGTGAGGAGTGGAGATGGGTGGATGCAACAGCGTGCCATGCTGCTCTGCCTGTGTCCTGGAGCCATCTTGCAATCTGAATCGGGCCAGCTGTCCCGCCGAGGATGCTGGCGCGGTTGGCCCGTAGTTCACCATGCATGCCAGCCTGGAATGTTCCCACTACCATGGGGAGTATTTAGAATTTGGTCCGGTGCAAATCTGACTTAGGATGTCTGCAGGATGGCACTCGGAAGACAGAGCTGAAGTCTCACACTTCTGCTCCCTCTGCCATCCGGACACACCCCCCCCCCCTTTATTGTTAATTTTACTTATTTTTATTTTATTTTGACACTTTAAAAAAAAAAAATTTTTGATCACTTTTATTCCTATTACAAGGAATGTAAACATCCCTTGTAATAGGAATATGACATGACAGGACCTCTTTACAGTGAGATATGGGGTCAATAAGACCCAACATCTCACCACTAGGCTGGGAAGCCTAAAAAAAAAAAGATCACCGCTTCATAGCCGAAGCGGCGCTGTTTTTTTTAATGCAGTGGTCGGGCGTGACGTCATAACATCGCGCCCGGCCTCCGACGATCATAGAGACTCCGTGTCAGGAAAGGTTCCATCCGCTGGTGTTATTTATTATTTGGCTTGCAGTACTGTGGTCCACCAGCAGGTGTCTCCTGGCAGTGTGGAACTGTCAAGAGAATTTCTCCCTGTTGGTATCATGTTATCCTTTGGACGCAGTACTGGTCTCCACCAGCGGATGGATCCTGGCAGTGTGGAGCAAACTGTTCTTTAAGCGCTCAGCTGTGACCTGAAGCTAATTACAAGCCTTCCTATAAATACCCGGCAAGTACAAACACTCCTTGCCCTGGTATCTCTCTCCCTGACCTAGAACCTGTGATCTGGACTTTGAACCTGCATCCTGCCTAACCCGATCCGACCTGATCCCTATCTTTAGCCCATCCTGCTTCTGTCCCTCCTGTCTCCTGATTACTACGGTCCCTTGTCCTCCTGTTACCTGGATTCTTGGATCCCTGCTCTGCAGCCTATCCATCCGTCCTCTCCCTGTCTTGTTTGTTCCCTGTCCCCATCTGATGACTCCCTGTGTATGACCTTAGCCTGGCTACGTTTATGCTTTTGGAACACTCTTTTGTCAATCTCCTGATCTGCTGTGTATGACCTCGGCCTGGCTTTTACTACGATTCTGGTATCTCCCATTATTGTGTATTTGTCTATAGTCACTGTTTTGGTTGATTTATTGCATTGTGTTCTGTTGGAGGTGGTTGTATGTTTGTTCACTTATCTTAATAAATTGTTATATTTTCACCTACACCCGTTTGGTCTCCTCTGTGCAGTCACACATTCTGGTCTACTAGCCTTCTCTGACACTCCGGCGACCATCTGGACCGCCGGAAATCTCTGTTATCAACATTCGGGGCCGGCGGATCCTGTCACGACTCACCGATCACACAGGTGAGTCGGAAGAAGCACCGGAGGGCGGTGGGAGGGGGGGACGTCCCCTCCCACTGCCCGTAAGAACGATCAAGCGGCGGAACAGCCGCTATGATTGTTCTTATGGTCAAGGGAATCGCCGGCTGAAACCGGCAATATATGAATGATGCCTGTAGCTGCAGGCATCATTCAGATATACCCCCACAAAGCCCAGGATGTCATATGACGTACCTTGGGCTCCAAGTTGTTAAGGTCAGGGGTACAGATCAACAAAGAAACAATGCGTTTTTGGGGGTCTACATGCCCCCTTCATCAGGGCTTGACTGGCAACCAAGTGAACAAACGAGTACTGAACTGGACCTACAATGATATTTATTCCAGTGAGAGTTGAAAACACAGGCCTAATCAGCAGCTTGTTTGGCAAAGTAGCCCCCCAAAACACAATGGCTATTTCTTGATCTGTATCTCTGATAAAGTTGTATCTGGACCACTTAGCAGTGGCGTGGCGCCTATATTTTAACCCTTCTTATAATATGGCACTCTTGTCTGTCCTGCTTCTGTCCATATCTTTGCTATCATTCGTTACTGACCTTTGGCTTATTCCTCTGCTACGCTTCTGCTTAATCCCAACCTGCAACCATTCATTATCGACCTACAGTATAGCTTCTTTACTGACTACGCTTCTGCTCCTATCTAAAGACCATCTAATTTTGGTAGCCTTTCTCTTCCAGGGATTCTGGAGCTTGTTTTGCTGGCCACAAAAAGTTTTTTCTGGTAGAGAACCTTTTTCATTTAGGAGGAAATTTTCCCTTTTTTGAAGAACAGGACAAAATGGCCTTCAGACTAGTACTTTTTGGCAAATTTCCCTCAAAGGGGATCCCACACAGTCTTTTGTTGGAGGCAAATCCCCGTACCAGGCCTTGAGCCATATAGCTATGGGAGAAGTAATAGGAACGTCACTCTAGCTGTGACCTTAATGGATTCTACTGCAGAATCAGCCAGAAAGTCTATTGATGTGGCCACCAAGGGTAAAGATCCCTGGATCTAATCAGGTGCAGTGCTGGAGGAGAAAAGATAGATGAGCCTCTCCACTCACATATTGAGGCTTCTTGCCACACAAGTGGAAGCCAAAGCATCGTAGACTTTTTTTTTTTGCAAAGATTTGGTCTTTTTGTCCATCTGATCTTTATTTACCCTAGAATGCTCAAAGGATACGTCTGTATCTTTAGAAACCAAGGAAAGAGCCGTGTCTAATCTAGGACATTTGAAGAATAGCTCTTCTTTAGTATCAAATGGAAAAGTGTTGTTTCTAAGACCTAGACATGTACAGGATATTTTTTTTCATGGTCTTTAAAAGCCCATCAGTTTTTCTGATGGAAAAAGATATCTAACTGCACTAACACCACCCACATCGTACTTATCTGAACTTGACGCTCCTATGGGTAAAGCAATCCTCTCCTATTTGAGATTATATGAGAACGCACAGTTTTCTGCTCCAGGGATAGAGGGACCAATGGCTTCAGTTTCCCTTCTGTAAAAGGAGAGACTAGGGTGCTGCCTCCAGGGGTGACCCACAGGATAGGCTGGAGCCCTAGGTTTGCTAACCCTAGGTTGCTGGATAGATTTAGATGTGGTGGGTCCTAGATTCACAATAATATACCTGAAGGATTGGAAGGTTGGGACCATTTAATTCCGTATGGATATCTTAAAATATTTAATAAAGACAGACAATTCTGAGCTTGCTATGAGCATAATACATGTTTTCACGCGAGTTTTAGGGTAGGAGCCATGTTTTGCAATGCCATACTTACTCTTTTCTTTAAACAGTTTAACCACATTAGCCACCTAGAAAAAAAAAAAGGGTAAATAAGCCATGCTCAATATTTAGTAATGCTTGTCAAACAGCACACCAACAATGGGCCACATAAGCATAAACTTACCTCTAGAGACACTAATCTAGTGATAATGGAAGACCCAAAATTTGTCTGCGTAGTGATGCCCCTAATTTTGTTCTACTTCCCTTTCCTCTTTCATCATATAAGCAGGAGACCATGGCTGTTTGTGGTAAGGTCAAGCCTTCTCCGAATACTAGCTCTTGGCTAATAAAGGTCTAATTCCTCACTCCCTCCACCAGCGATTCCACCTGTAGATGGCATAGGGGGCAGGCATGCCCTGTAACATGTGCTAATGAGCTGAAAGTGCATCAGCAGCACACCAGAAGTACATCATCTCCCGATGCCTGAAGTGACACCTGTCATCATCTTGGTCCTCGCAAGTGTAGCACACGGACCCTTTTCCCTTGCTTTGGCTCAATTGCAGGAAAAAGACACACCGTACTATATGCCCGTACCCTTCTGGATGAGGAGGTTAAGCGGTGTTATGTATTTGGGTCCCACAGCTAGGTTCTTCCATCAGTTGGTTCTCGTCTCCTAGGATATAGGGTCAAGTCTCTGTATTCCCCCCAGTAATTCCAATGTACACACCACTTTAAACTCCAACGTTGAGTTTATTTTCCTAATGTTCAGCAGACAGGTAAAGGGTGGAAGAGAGACAGGACAGCAAGGTTTGGGAGGTCAGTCCAGGTACAAATGGATATCAAAATCTCTACTCTATCCCTGAGTAGGTTTAGCTCACCCGGATAGTCTCCTACAAGTGGATCCTAGCAACCGAAGTGATGCTCGGACGTTTGATCAAGTTCTTTTCCTAGATACGATTGGGAGACTCTCTGCCACAGAATCTATCAGACCCCGAACCTCTTAGCTTCTGGTACTTAAGGGCAGGTGCCAGCAGCAGCACATTACTAGGCCCTTGGTGGATAGAAGAATCCCTCCAGAGAGATACCGGGCCCCTTCCTTCACCGTGAACTCTCACCGGTCCGTCAGAAAGGTCCTCCCCCGGCCTCCTCTTCTTAGAAGCGGGCTCCCTCGCGAGAGACACCCTGGGACTTCTCCTCCTCAAAGCGGACTCCAGCTAGAGGTGCTGGGCCCAGTGTTGAAGATGCAGCCCCAGGACTAAAGGTGACTGGGACTGATGCACACGTGGCTCCATGGCCTGGAGGGTCATGCACCACGCACCAGGACTCCGACTCTGGAACGAAGACCCCTCCCAGGCGGCGTCTGCCCCTTATGTATCCTCTCCCGGCATGCACAGCAGGTCGACCACACCCACTGTACCGCTGCCGAGAGAGGACACCCTAAGGCACAGCACTTATACCAGTGGTTCAACCCTGACCCATTATGACAGTGCCACCTATAGGCCACAGGGAACTGCACACCAGTATACCATCCTGGAAATAAACAGCACAACCTATAAATTGAGAATGGTCTGAGCCTAACTACTATCTCAGACCAGCCCCTAAATTTGGGTATATAGCACCCCTAAATGGGGTGGGCGCTACACAAGCTATACAATGCAATTAAAAACCTGACCTGGGAGACCCAAAAGGACTCAGAGAGCCTGCAGCTGCCTTTCTTCATTCCTCAATCTCTTCTGCTGACCGACGGGAAAAAGCACAGGAAAGCACGGGAAAAAGCACAGCAAAGCAGGGTCACTGAAGTCACCCCCACTTTCCTGGGAAGGTAAGATCCACCCATAAAAGCGTGGAAACCCTTAAAGCGGAAGTTCTGCGACCAATCGTTTTTTTTTTTTGTGTTAAATCAGTGGATTTATATATCGCAATTGAGTACTCACTTTTTAGGTGTCTTGCAGCATCCCCCGTCCATTTACATACTAAAGATAAACTTATATATTTTTTTAATCTAGGCATTTGCCACTTTGTTTGTGGGCATTGTGAAGCCCACAAGCAATTGCTTCCTGGATGTGGTGAATGCTCGGCTCCTGGCATTCACCGCTCTATCTCGGGCATACGCACTCTCTACGGCGACCTGTGCCATAAGCATTATGGTTGTCATCACAACGGGCGGCGTCATTCCCCAGTACACACTGCGGGAGCTCCCATAGATCACTGCGGCGCTGGGGAGACGCCTACTCCCGCGGGAGTGGGATTATTGAAAATCATCATTACTGAGGTATTTTGATATTTAAAAAAAAAAAAAGGCAGATTTTAGCTCCTACATGTACACTGATGCGGTGGAGACAGTGATGAGTTTTGGGTGAACCTCTGCTTTAAAGCGGAGGTTCCGCAGCAAATCTTTTTTTTTTTTTAGCTTGCATGCAAAGTATTTGTAGATCACCAATTAGTACTCATGTGTTTAGTGATTTTTAACCTCCCCTGTCTTTTTTCTGGCAAAAGATGCACTTTTAAAATCAGCCGTCAGAATTTTCCATTTTGCTTGTGGGCATTGTGAAGCCCACAAGCACTGACTTCCTGGTAGCGGTGGACGGTGTTCTGCAGAAAAAGTTCCCCGGCGGATAAGGTTCCCCCCCCTCCTGTACTGCGCATGCGCGGCACGAACCTCAACGGAGTTTCCGAAAATAGCCGAACATGTAGAGCTGCGAGTTAGCTCTACACGGCGCCTGCGCAATGACTAGGAGCCATGTAGAGCTGACTGCGCAGGCGCCGTGTAGAGCCGACTCGCAGCTCTACATGTTCGGCTACTTTCGGAAACTCAGTTGAGGTTCGTGCCGCGCATGCGCAGTACAGGGGGGGGGGGAACCTTATCCGCCGGGGAACTTTTTCTGCAGGACATGTCACATCTGGGCGAACTCCCAGATTACATTGCGGGAGAATAGAAACGCCTACTCCCACGGGAGTGAGTACCCGGAAGCCGGAATTGAAATGACAATATTACGGTATGTACAGAAAAAAATAAAAAATAAAGTGTCTACTGTACATCTTTGTAGTGTAAGGAGTGTGGTCATATATGGATGTTATTTTGGGTGGAACTCCGCTTTAAGTAAGAAGGAAGGACATGACTGGAACTTGACTACACTGAGGGGGACCCAATGACCACAATAAACATTGCGATGTCTACTCCTGGATAGACAGAAACGCAATGAAACTGAGGACAAGGGTGTCAGGGGGAAGGGGGGCTTTTAATTACATTCTGGTTTGTTTTTAATTTTGCAGGCGGAGCTAATTATCTCTCCCAAAGTAGCTATTCTGAAATATGATTTGGAAAAAACCTTTATCCTTGCAGTGGGTCCCCTTCCCCACTGCAAGGGTTATCTACTTGCTTTTTCATAGGGGATGATAAATATGGTAATATGCTTAGAAAACAAAACAAAATGCATTTCCCAGCACCTTTGCCAGCTAGCCAGCAATAAATAAATACATTGATGTAATTAGAAAACAAAACAAAAATGTATTTCCCAGCACCTTTTACCAGCTAGCCGGCAATAAAAAATAAAAATAAAAATTACATTGTTTATCAGTTTGCATTAAAACAGAGTTTTTATTTGCATAACATTTTGCAAATATATGTGGAAGCCACACAGCCTCGTTAAGATCCCTCTGTAAAGTGCAGTCTCCATGATGAAGCATATATATTAATGGATAAATTAGGGGCAGATGTGTCTGGAGGCAGCCCATGCTTCATTGTCTGCTTCCCAGTAGGGATGAGCTTCGTGTTCGAGTCGAACACACGTTCGACTCGAACATCAGCTGTTCGATCGTTCGACGAAGATCGAACGTTATGGGCCGTTCGCGCCAAATTCGAGTGGTGTATCACGGCCCATAATTCACTGCGGCATCGCAGTGCATTGCTGGCTGATGATTGGCCAAGCATGCACTATGACCTGCATGCTTGGCCAATCACAGCGCCGTCTGTACAGAGAGCCGTAATTGGCCAAAGCCAGGGTGGCTTTGGCCAATCATGGCTCAGAGGAGTAGGAACACGCCCCACACTATATAAGGCCGCCTGGAAGTCGGCCTTGTGTAGTGTGTTGGCGTTTGTGAAAGAGAGAGAGACAGTGTCATTTATATTGAGTTAGATAGAGTAGGCAGGCGAGTCAGTTAGCTGCTGTTACAGTGTGTAGAGGATATACAGTCGGGAGAACAAGTATTTGATACACTGCCGATTTTGCAGGTTTTCCTACTTACAAAGCAGGTAGAGGTCTGTAATTTTTATCATAGGTACTCTTCAACTGCGAGAGACGGAATCTAAAACAAAAATCCTGAAAATCACATTGTATGATTTTTAAGTAATTAATTAGCATTTTATTGCATGACATAAGTATTTGATACATCAGAAAAGCAGAACTTAATATTTGGTACAGAAACCTTTGTTTATAATTACAGAGATGATACGTTTCCTGTAGTTCTTGACCAGGTTTGCACACACTGCAGCAGGGATTTTGACCCACTCCTCCATACAGAGCCTCTCCAGATCCTTCAGGTTTCGGGGCTGTCGCTGGGTAATACAGACTTTCAGCTCCTTCCAAAGATTTTCTATTGGGTTCAGGTCTGGAGACTGGCTAGGCCACTCCAGGACCTTGAGGTGCTTCTTACGGAGCCACTCCTTAGTTGCCCTAGCTGTGTGTTTCGGGTCGTTGTCATGCTGGAAGACCCAGCCACGACCCATCTTCAATGCTCTTACTGAGGGAAGGAGGTTGTTGGCCAAGATCTCGCGATACATGGCCCCACCCATCCTCCCCTCAATATGGTGCAGTCGTCCTGTCCCCTTTGCAGAAAATCTTTCCCAAGGAATGATGTTTCCACCTCCATGCTTCGCGGTTGGGATGGTGTTCTTGACGTTGTACTCATCCTTCTTCTTCCTCCAAACACGGCGAATGGAGTTTAGACCAAAAAGCTCTATTTTTGTCACATCAGACCACATGACCTTCTCCCATTCCTCCTCTAGATCATCCAGATGGTCATTGGCAACATTCAGACGGGCCTGGACAGGTGCTGGCTTGAGCAGGGGGACCTTGCGTGCGCTGCAGGATTTTAATCCATGACGGCGTAGTGTGTTACTAATAGTTTTCTTTGAGACTGTGGTCCCAGCTCTCTTCAGGTCATTGACCAGGTCCTGCCGTGTAGTTCTGGGCTGATCCCTCACCTTCCTCATGATCATTGATGCCCCACGAGGTGAGATCTTGCATAGAGCCCCAGACCGAGGGAGATTGACCGTCATCTTGAACACTTTCCATTTTCTAATAATTGCGCCAACAGTTGTTGCCTTCTCACCAAGCTGCTTGCCTATTGTCCTGTAGCCCATCCCAGCCTTGTGCAGGTCTATAATTTTAGACTGATGTCCTTACACAGCTCTCTGGTCTTGGCCATTGTGGAGAGGTTTGAGTCTGTTTGATTGAGTGTGTGGACAGGTGTCTTTTATACAGGTAACAAGTTTAAACAGGTGCAGTTAATACAGGTAATGAGTGGAGAACAGGAGGGCTTCTTAAAGAAAAAATAACAGGTCTGTGAGAGCCGGAATTCTTACTGGTTGGTAGGTGATCAAATACTTATGTCATGCAATAAAATGCAAATAAATTCTTTAAAAATCATACAATTTGATTTTCTGGATTTTTGTTTTAGATTCAGTCTCTTACAGTTATAGAGTACCTATGATAAAAGACCTCTATATGCTTTGTAAGTATAAAAACCTGCAAAATTGGCAGTGTATCAAATACTTGTTCTCCCCACTGTATATGCATCCTAGGTGTTGTATATATATTTATACACTGTATTGAGTTTAGCTAGATCCGTCCCTGTTAGTCTCTATACTGTGACAGGCAGGCAGGTGATTGTGCTAGCTGCAGACAGTCAGTGTTTCACTTAGTGTACTACTGTGTGCTTTGCATAGCGTTCACCTAAAGCTCACCTGAATACAGTAATTCTCTATACTGTTACAGGCAGGCCGGTGATTGTGCTAGCTGCAGACAGTCAGTGTTTCAGTTAGTGTACTACTGTGTGCTTTGCATAGCGATCACCTAAAGCTCACCTGAATACAGTTATTCTCTATACTGTGACAGGCAGGCCGGTGATTGTGCTAGCTGCATACAGTCAGTGTTTCACTTAGTGTACTATTGTGTGCTTTGCATAGCGATCACCTAAAGCTCATCTGAATACAGTTATTCTCTATACTGTGACAGGGAGGCCGGTGATTGTGCTAGCTGCAGACAGTCAGTGTTTCAGTTAGTGTACTACTGTGTGCTTTGCATAGCGATCACCTAAAGCTCACCTGAATACAGTTATTCTCTATACTGTGACAGGCAGGCCGGTGATTGTGCTAGCTGCATACAGTCAGTGTTTCACTTAGTGTACTATTGTGTGCTTTGCATAGCGATCACCTAAAGCTCATCTGAATACAGTTATTCTCTATACTGTGACAGGGAGGCCGGTGATTGTGCTAGCTGCAGACAGTCAGTGTTTCACTTAGTGTACAACTGTGTGCTTTGCATAGCGTTCACCTAAAGCTCACCTGAATACAGTTATTCTCTATACTGTGACAGGCAGGCCGGTGATTGTGCTAGCTGCAGACAGTCAGTGTTTCAGTTAGTGTACTACTGTGTGCTTTGCATAGCGACCACCTAAAGCTCACCTGAATACAGTTATTCTCTATACTGTGACAGGCAGGCCGGTGATTGTGCTAGCTGCAGACAGTCAGTGTTTAACTTAGTGTACTACTGTGTGCTTTGCATAGCGATCACCTAAAGCTCACCTGAATACAGTTAGTGACTATTATAGTGGTGTTCTCATAATAAAACCACAAGCAGAGAGCTGCAAGTATTTTCAGTGTACTGTGTCCTCTGCACAGTTTTCACCTAAAACTAACTGAAAACAATTGCTGCTTTTCCCATACTAACACCACAGCAGGCTATTAGTATGTCTGGAAGGCAAACAATGAGGGGCAGACAGTCACAAGGCAATAAAAGAGGGCAAGCAGGCTCTGTGTCTAGAGGCAACAGTGCTGCTGGTCGTGGTGCATCCTCATCAGCACGTGGCCGTGGGAAACGCTTGTCCTTCTTTTCGGCAGCTGGCCATGTTGAGCCGCAACATGCCCAAGACTTGGTAGAGTGGATGACCAAGCCATCCTCCTCCTCCTCATCCTCTCTCACCCAGGCTCAGGGTACTTTGTCTGGCAAAGCAGCTGCCAAAGCGGCCTCTTCCCTCGGCTCAATGGCATCAGTCACTCCTTCCCTAGCCCCACCATGTCCTCCTGAGGAGTCCCCCGAACTGTTTGACCACAGTGTTGGGTACATGCTCCAGGAGGATGCCCAGCGTTTTGAAGGCTCTGATGATGGAACCCAGCTGGAGGAAGGCAGTAACGTGAGCTCAGAGAGAGGGGGTAGTAACGTGAGCCCAGAGAGAGGGGGTGCCCAACAAGGTCAGCTATCTGGCAGTCATGTTCCCCCATCTGCAGCATACTGCCAGATTGGCTCCAGTGATGAGGAGGGAGGGGATGATGAGGTCACTGACTCCACGTGGGTGCCTGATAGGAGAGAAGAGGAGGAGGAGGAGGAGGCACATCTCCAACGAGGCAGGATGCCCTCCAGGGGCCAGCTTAAGGGCAGCACACCGACTGCATCACACCGCAGAGCTCCGCATGTGCAGGGCGCTGCTGTCTCTGCACGTTATTCCAAAAGTTCTTTGGTGTGGGACTTTTTTCAGGCGTGTGCAGCAGATCGCACTGTTGCCATTTGCAACATATGTCTTAAGCGTATCTCGCGTGGCCAAAACATCTGCCGCTTGGGCACCACGTGCTTGACCAGACATATGTCGACCTGCCATGCAGTCCGTTGGCAAGCACACCTAAAAGACCCACACCAAAGAACAAGGCGGACCTCTCCTTGCTCCTCATCAGCTGGGATCTCCAACCCCACTATACCTTCAGTCCTCTCTGAAACCTGCACTGAGAGGAATGAAGGTGCAGAATTAGGTGTGTCACAGCCAAGTACTTGCGGACAATCTGCTATCGACGTCCGATTGTACCAGGCAAATTTCCCTGCCCCAGCTGCTGCACCGCCGAAAGAAGTTCGCTCCCAGCCATCCACATGCCCAGCAGTTGAATGCTAGCTTGGCTAAATTGCTAGCACTTCAACTGCTGCCTTTTCAGTTGGTAGACTCTGCCCCCTTCCACGAGTTTGTGGAATGTGCGGTTCCTCAGTGGCAGGTTCCCAAATGCCACTTTTTCTTACGGAAGGCGATTCCGGCTCTCTACCGGAATGTGGAAGGCAATGTCTTGGCCTCGCTGGACAGAGCGGTCAGCGGAAAGGTGCATATTAACCCTGACTCATGGTCCAGCAGGCATGGGCAGGGACGTTACCTATCTTTCACGGCGCATTGGGTGACTCTGCTGGCAGCTGGGAAGGATGCAGGGCAAGGTGCAGTAGTATTGGAGATTGTTCCGCCACCACACCTCCAAAATGTTACTACTGGTGATTCTGACACACCTCTCTCCTCCACCCCCCTCCTCTTCTTCTTCCTCCTCCATGGACTCTTCCTGTGCTGATTTGTCCTCGGAACCAGCGGTGCTCCGTAGGCGTTTAAAGGGGCTACGCCAGTACGCAGGTAAAAAGATGCCATGCGGTGCTTGAGCTGGTGTGCTTGGGGGACAGGAGCCACACTGGGGCAGAGATTCTGTAAGTTTTGCAGGGGCAGGCTCAGAGGTGGTTGACGCCACGCCAGCTTAAGCCAGGAAAGGTGGTTTCCGACAATGGCACCAACCTCCTCTCCGCCCTCCAACAGAGACAACTGACCCATGTGCCCTTTTTGGCTCATGTCCTTAACTTGGTGGTGCAGCGGTTCTTGGGCAGGTACCCGGGCTTACAGGAAGTCCTGAAGCAGGCCAGGAAACTCTGTGGGCATTTCCGCCGGTCATATAATGCCAGTGCTCGGCTGGCTGAACTGCAAAAGGATTACAACCTGCCCAAGAACCGCCTAATCTGTGACATGCCCACCAGGTGGAACTCTACGTTGGCCATGCTGCAGTGGTTGCACACGCAGCAGAGGGCCATCAATGAGTATCTGTTGCAATATGGCACCAGGACAGTGTCAGGAGCTTGGTTTTTTTTCCCCACGCCAGTTGGCCATGATCAGGGATGCATGTGCATGTACTGTCCTGGCACCATTTGAGGAGGCCACGAGGACGGTGAGCAGTAACAGTGCATGCATTAGTGACACTGTACCTCTTGTCCACCTGTTGGAGCACACGCTGCGTGGAGTAATGGACAGGGCACTTGAGGCAGAACAGAGGCAGGAAGAGGAGGACTTCCTTGCCTCTCAAGGCCCCCTTTACCCAGACAGTGTTCCTTCTGTTCCACCCATCCCAGAGGACTCCGCACCAAATGTCTCAGCAAACCTATGCTGCATGGCCTCCCTGATCCTACAAAGCCTGCGTAATGATCCTCATATTCGTGCGATCAAGGAGAGGGATCATTACTAGCTGGCAACCCTCCTTGATCCACGTTACAAGGGTAAGTTTGCGAACCTTATCTTGCCATCGCAGAGGATGAGGCATCTTCGGGAGGCCTTGCAGAAAGGTCTGTGCAACGCGTTCCCAGAGACGGGGAGGTTACAAATTCCTGGTCCTGGACAACGTGTTGCTGAGGCTTCGGTCAGTCAAAGAAGGAGCAGTGGAGAAAATGGCCGTCTGACCAATGTGTTCTGACAATTTTTTAGTCCGCTGCCCCAAGGTATGATCGGTTCCAGCAACCATCGCCAGCGTCTGGTTTACATGGTGCAGGAATACCTAGGGGCAAGATCAGACTTGGACACCTTTCCCACCAAAAATCCTCGGGGTTACTGGGTCTTGAGGATGGATCACTGGCCAGAGCTTGCACAGTATGAAATTGAGATACTGGCCTGTCCTGCATCCAGTGTTCAGTGCTGCTGGAGGCTTTCTAACCGATCACAGGGTGCGCCTGTCAACCGACTCGGTCGATCGACTGACCTTCATAAAAATGAATCAGTCTTGAATCACCACCACCTACCAAGCACCTGATGCTGATGTAACAGAATAATTTTCTTTGAAATGTCAGATCCCTTCAAGACTGCCTATGTTGATGCAGAGTGACTATCCTGTTATGCTGAGTGACTATCCTCTTCCTCCTCAATAATCATGCTGATAGCTTGAAAGAACATCTTTGGTTCTGGGCACCGCCACCAGTGACTAAGGCCCAATTTTTCAGCCCCTGTTTAACAGGGGCGTGTATTTACAATTTTTGATGCAATGCTTTGCAGCAGGGCTCATTACTGTGCTCCAAGTACAGTATCTGTGAGGGGTTGCAGTGTTGTGGCACCAGCACCAGTGCCTAAGGCCCAATTTTTCAGCCCCTGTTTAACAGGGGCGTGTAATTACAATTTTTGATTAAATACTTTGCAACAGGGCTCATTGCTGCGCTCTAAGTACAGTATCTGTGAGGGGTTGCAGTGTTGTGGCACCAGCACCAGTACCTAAGGCCCAATTTTTCTGCCCCTGTTCAACAGGGGCATGTAATTACAATTCTTGATCTAATATTTCACAGCTGGGCCCATTCCTGTGCCCACCAAGAGTAAAGCCTCGTACACACGACCGAGTTTCTCATCAAAAAACGACAAGAAAACTGCAGAGAGAGCTTTCTTACCGAGAAAACCATTCATGTGTATGGTTTCTCATCGAGAAAACTGGCAGGAATCTCGACGAGAAAAATAGAGAACCTGCTCTCTATTTTCTCGTTTTTCTCGTCGGGTTTCTCGTCGGCCTGTTTTGCGACGAGAAAACCGGTCGTGTGTATGCTTTTCCGAGTCTTAAAAAATCGCGCATGCTCAGAATCAAGTATGAGATGGAAGCGCTTCTTCTGGTAAAACTAGCATTCGTAATGGAGATAGCACATTCGTCACGCTAGAAAATTATTGCATCGTTTAAATGTTGCGCATTTAAATCTTCTTTAGAATGGTACAATAATGAAAAATAATGAACTTGTTTTGCTGCTGATATTCACACAGAGTTCTTCTGACTAACTTTTTTAAACATTTTTCATGCTGATCTCATGAATATTTTGCTGTATTATATAGAGCAAGATCTCCTTAATATTTTTATATTTTAAATTTGGAATACAGATCTTCATTTTAAATGATTATTTAATTTCTAGTGATCTCCATGAGTTTAATTTTTATTTTTGTTGTGTCAAGTTTACCAAATTAATTTTATTATCTTGTATTTTTTGACCTTCAAGGAGATTATTTTGTGTTATCTGTCCCTTTTTTTTTTTTTTTTAAATGTATCTGCCTACTCCAAAGGTAAAATTTTTTTTTTTAGAAAAACACATAGTCAAGTATTAACTGTAAAAAAAAAAAACAATTTATTCTGATATATAACCAAATAAATATAAGGCAGCGCTGGAGAACCTGCTGCCATTTGTGCATCCATGGGACCCCAGAGCACACATCAACCCTGTGTGGACAATAAAATTGGGAGCTTGACAAGCACATTAGTTGTGAGCACAATCTGATGCTGGACTCCCAGAGGTTAGGAACAGCAGCAGGTGATATATATGTCCAAAGTCTGTGGTACTACAACAGGCTGCCTTCTGTCAGACCACATTGAAGCAAGGCCATCACTTCCTGGTCTTCTTGGCAGCCTTCCCTGCAGCCTTTCTTTTGCATGTGGCTGGAGGCTGTGCCACTGGAGGTGTACTTGTGTCAGGAGGAGGAGAAGGAGGTGGAGGAGAAGAAGAAGGTGGAGGAGGAGGCGGAGGAGGTTAAGGTTGCGTAAGCTGGGCGACCTCACATATGGCCGTATTGGGGGTAATTTTCCCCATCACCCCCTTGTTCATTAAGGTGATCAGCAGGGGCTCGCATAGGAGGCGTTGTTCCATGCTCATACTATTGAATTTGGCCCCAACTAGGCCGGCAATGCTCCTGTCCCTCCTGATTCTTTTTGTAAGGCGGATGGGAGGCACCTGAGATCTGGTCCTGCTACTTGGCCCGGCCACCTCCTGTCTGCCACTGGGCCCGGCCACCTCCTGGCTCACACTGGGCCCTGCCTCCTCCTGGCTCACAGTGGGCCCTGCCTCCTCCTGGCTCACAGTGGGCCCTGCCACCTCCTGGCTCACAGTGGGCCCTGCCTCCTCCTGGCTCACAGTGGGCCCTGCCTCCCTCCTCCTGGCTCACAGTGGGCCCTGCCACCTCCTGGCTCACAGTGGGCCCTGCCTCCTCCTGGCTCACAGTGGGCCCTGCCTCCTCCTGGCTCACAGTGGGCCCTGCCTCCTCCTGGCTCACAGTGGGCCCTGCCTCCTCCTGCCTGACACTTTCTAGACCCTCATCCTGGCTGATGTCATCCTGTGTATGAAAAAGGGACATAGTTTTAGTTTTTGGTTCATCATTCACACACAATTTTTAGCTCATGACTGTTACTAATTGAATGTAAAGCAATAGAAAAGACTATCATTATGACCCCAGCAGTTTTCATTCTTCTCCCAAAAATTTTCGGCCACTACTGTCTATTGATATTTAGAACACTTTTTGATCAAACATTTTTTTTTGCTTTCCATATTAAATTTATTTTTGATGCATTCATTTTATCACAATAAATGTTAATAAAATACTATACCTGGCTCCAGATGTCCAAATCAGGTTCTTCCAGGATGGCTGCCTCCTCTTGCTCCAGAGAAGGCTCAGGTTGGCTGCAGGGAAGTTTGGGGGGAAGACTGGACAGTGATGGCCTTGGCTCAATGTGGTCATCCAGAAAGGACATCCTGCTGTAGTACCACAAAATCGGGACATAGACATCTTTTGCTGCTGCTCCTGACCTCTGAGAAGCCAGGACCCTAAAGCGCTCAGTCCTGTATGTGCCTCTCAAGCTCCCAATTTTACTGTCCACCTGTTGGATGGTTGCTGTGGGTATCTTGGTCTGCACAAATGGGAGCAGGCTCTCCAGCGCTGCTTTCCTCACACCTTTTTTTCTGTGAATGGGGTTTTTGGTCTCCCACAGAGCGGGCAGCTCCCTTACCCGGTCAATAAATTCCCCCAGAAATTCTTTATCTAAGAAAGCATTCATTTTTTGTCTGCAAGACAAAACACAAGACAAAAAAAGTAATGTCAGTCACACAGTCTAAACTCAAGAAAATCTTAATCCCCATATATATCCTCAAACAATCTCTAGGCAGTATAGGCCACCGAAACACAAAGTATAAAAATCACATACCTTCGGTCTCACGTCCGTCACTTTTCCTCCTTTCTCCGCACACAGAACGTAGTAACGTCACATGTGTGTTTGCTTTATATACACTAGGCATGCGTGAAACTCCGCACACGTCGCCCGCCCATGACGTTCACATTATCAACTTTTCCCCGCCCCTTCTCTTTCGGCGCGCAGACAGATATGGCAGAGTCACAGCAGGTGTCTGCTAATTCACCAAATAACGATGATGAGACCAGCCCGGACCGTGAAATGTGACGATCAAGGAGGAGATTCAAGGCATCTAATATGTCTTACACGGAGATGGTGGACATATTGCTAAAGTCAGATAATGATGCAAAGCATGGGCCGTATACACAACCTAATCTAAGGAAGGCCAAAATTATGAAGAAAGTAGTGAAAAGTCTGAAGAAGAATTTTGGGGTACGACGATCAAAGGAGCAGCTTAGAAAGAGGTGGTCCGACCTCAAACTGAGGGAGCCGGAGCAGTTAAGGAGTATTAAGAGAATGCTAGAAAAAAGTAAGTACTTCTCCTGTGTTCCTATTATTGTATTTCAGAACTTGCATGTTGCTCCATGTTGTTGCTTTTTACTATTGTACCTTAGAAAATGGCATCTCGCAAAATTTTGTGGGCCCAGTAATCGGTCGTTACAGACACATCGTTCGCCTACTACATACGATGTTTGGAGAAGATACAGGGTTCCAATAATTTATAGACATGCCTATTTTTATTCCATAAATGTTATTACATTGTTGTCTAGATGATGTGTTTGGAACTAGAATGAAATGCAAACTTGAATCAGTGTAAAGGAGAGCACACTCAGCAGCTGTTTACACATCTGCCCTCTGGAGCACTAGTGTGGGCCACCAGAACAACCTTTTTAGGGTGCCCCACACAGATGCACCAGTGTATTTTTGGGGTGCCTCCATGTGTAAAACTTGTCATAAAAAAGGTGAATAGTCAAGATTTGTTTATTTCTAAATAATGTCTTCAGCTTGTAACTCGGCCCAAACAGACACTTGTACCCCACTTCCAAGCAATGTATCATATTCCTATTTTTTCCATAAAATATCTGTGTGCTAAGTATACCTTTTGTTTCATTCTCATAGGGGAGAGAAGACTGGGAGGACACCACTCCACGGAGCACAGAAACCCCCACACCACAGAGAGAACCCCAACCTCACCAAGAACCCCAACCTGAGGATGTGGAGGAAGTAGAAATAGTGGAGGAAGGAGAAGTGGAGGCAGGAGAAGTGGATGACGTGGTGGAACTTGTCACCACAACAGGTCAGTCAGTATCTGTCACCACAGCTTCAGGTAAGAGATGTAGGCCTGCAGAGTTATAATACCTTTTTTATTTTTTTTAGGGGATGGAAATGTTGTTGAGAAAGAAAGTCCTTGTTTCTCTAGTGATAGTGCCCAAAAAATCATCCAGCAAGTTATGGAGTGTAGTAGTGAACTGGACAGAATCAAGCAAAGGATGAATGTTATGGAGCAAACATTTAAGGACATCATTGATGTTTTGGGGCAAATTGAATGAAGCACAAAACCCCCCTTTTTCTATTTTTCAATTTTTCTTTAACAGATTTTTCACTTTTTTACAATCAAGCCAAAATTTGAAGATACACACAGTGTGTCAACATGTGCCATCTGCCATCAGGGGATATCCATGTATGGGTTTTGTGGATGCAACCCCTTCCTCGCATCTCAAGTAGGTGAAAGGAAGAAGGGGTTGCACCCCCAAAACACGTCCATTGATCACCCATGATGGCAGATAGCACATGTTGACAATAGGGATCAGGAGGGAAATACCCCTTTTTAAAACACTCTAAATTGTGTGCATCTTCAAATTTTGGCTTGTTCAGGGGTGACAACACCCCATATTATGAAGGGCAGATAGAGACATTTTTCCTAAAATAGAATGTCTGATATTGCCGAGAGGTTTACAATGTTGTATTTGGTTGTATGGT
The DNA here is from genome assembly GCA_029206835.1 of Rana muscosa. Lineage (NCBI taxonomy): Eukaryota > Metazoa > Chordata > Amphibia > Anura > Ranidae > Rana > Rana muscosa. The sequence continues at coordinate 625,697,607 of CM055117.1, read as the reverse complement.
AATAAGAGTTTTGTATTTTCTTAACAAAAAAAAGGCCTGTTTATGGCCAAACCAAAAAAAATAAAAACTTTTCTAACACCAAAAATGTTATATTTACCATGTGTGAATGTGCATGAGTAAAATGTTTGAACAACAACAAAGTGTAGCTTCTTTATCAAATCCGCTATAACCTTTTTTGTGTATATTTTTGGTGTTACCAGTGAAATGGTTGGTATTTACTAAAGGAAAATACACTTGTCACTACAAATGCACTAGGAAAAACTAGGAGACAGCTAAAAAAAACCACAAGCAATACATCAAAAATCAGATTAACCACTTAACGACCGCTCACTGTATATATACGTCGGCACAATGGCACCGACAGGCACAATCACGTACAGTGTACGTGATTGCCTTTGTACAGTTGGGGGGTCCAATCGGACCCCCCTTCTGTACAGTGAGCGGTCGGAATTCGTTGGGGAGCGATCCGACATGAGGGGACGGCCATTCGATTCCGGCCACCCCCCGCGATCGCTCCCGGCGAATGGAAATGCCCCCTCTGTCTGTGGAATGTACACACAGACAGAGGATGCAGGAGGAAGTGATGTCATCTCCTGTGCGGCGCTCACATATACCGAGCGCCGTACAAGAGAAGACATCAAGGTTAGTGCACAAACACTACACTAACACCAGCACACATAGGCACATAAATGGCCCCCCCAGGCCCCCCCCAGATCACCCCCCAGCCCCCAGTCACAGTGTCACTGATTGCAGTGACCATTTATTTACTGATCACTGCAATCAGTGACATTTGTGACTGTAAAAGTGTCACTACATTTAGTTTTAGGTCCAGTGTAGCCCCCTAACCCCCCCAATAAAGGTTTAACCCCTTGATCACCCCCCAGATAACCCTTTCACCCCCTAGCACCGCCGTCGCTAAGCGATCATTTTTCTGATCGCTGTCTTAGCGTCGGTGATGCAGATCGGTAGCCAGTATTTTTTTTTTAGGTTCGCCGCAGGTTTTTATAGCGTCGGGTACCCCCATAAATTATCTAATAAAGGTTTAACCCCCTTGATCGCCCCCCAGGTAACCCTTTCACCCCCTATCACCACTGTCGCTAAGCGATCATTTTTCTGATCGCTGTCTTAGCGTCGGTGATGCAGATCGGTAGCCAGTATTTTTTTTTTAGGTTCGCCGCAGGTTTTTATAGCGTCAGGTACCCCCATAAATTATCTAATAAAGGTTTAACCCCCTTGATCGCCCCCCAGGTAACCCTTTCACCCCCTATCACCACTGTCGCTAATCGATCATTTTTCTGATCGCTGTCTTAGCGTCGGTGATGCAGATCGGTAGCCAGTAATTTTTTTTAGGTTCGCCGCAGGTTTTTATAGCTTCAGGTACCCCCATAAATTATCTAATAAAGGTTTAACCCCCTTGATCGCCCCCCAGGTAACCCTTTCACCCCCTATCACCACTGTCGCTAATCGATCATTTTTCTGATCGCTGTCTTAGCGTCGGTGATGCAGATCGGTAGCCAGTAATTTTTTTTAGGTTCGCCGCAGGTTTTTATAGCTTCAGGTACCCCCATAAATTATCTAATAAAGGTTTAACCCCCTTGATCGCCCCCCAGGTAACCCTTTCACCCCCTATCACCACTGTCGCTAAGCGATCATTTTTCTGATCGCTGTCTTAGCGTCGGTGATGCAGATCGGTAGCCAGTAATTTTTTTTAGGTTCGCCGCAGGTTTTTATAGCGTCAGGTACCCCCATATATTATCTAATAAAGGTTTTAACCCCCTAATTGCCCCTAGTTAACCCTTTCACCAGTGATCATCATATAAGTGTTACGGGTGACGCTGGTTAGTTAGTTTGCTTTTTATAGTGTCAGGGCACCCGCCGTATATAACCCAATAAAGGTTTAACCCCCTGATCGCCCGGCGGGTGATATCAATTAGGTTTTAGCGTCAGAGAGGGTCTGCGTCACACCCCAGGCAGCGTCAGGTTAGTGCCAGTAACGCTAACACCCACGCGTGAAGCATACACCTCCCTTAGTGGTATAGTATCTGAACAGATCAATATCTGATCTGATCAGATCTATACTAGCGTCCCCAGCAGTTTAGGGTTCCCAAAAACGCAGTGTTAGCGGGATCAGCCCAGATACCTGCTAGCACCTGCGTTTTGCCCCTCCGTCCAGCCCAGGCCACCCAAGTGCAGTATCGATCGATCACTGTCACTTACAAAACACAACACACATAACTGCAGTGCTCGCAGAGACAGGCCTGATCCCTGCGACTCCAGTGCTGTAGGAGGTGATTTCACCACCACGGTTAAAAAAAAAAAAAGCAAATATGCCGAAGCATTGGGGCAGCAGGGGCGGAGGAGTGATTTTGCTCCTAATGCCGCGTACATACGGTCGAAATTCCGACGGAGGCTTGCCCGTGGAAAAGTCCGACCATGTGTGTGCGGCATAACTTTTTGCGGGAGGATGCCCCCATGCTTCGGCATATATAAATGGTGCATGTATGCCCATCATTAGAAGTGGGTGGATGAAGGGCGGTATTCTAATGGTGGGCATACCCACCGATCAATCTCTTTTTTCGTTCAGCCACCTGGCTGCATGAAAAAAAAAGATTACAATACATGTCCAACAAGGACCAGCAACGTACTGGTATGTTGCTGGACTTTGAATGGTTATACCAGATTGATGCCTGCGGGTTTAGGTATCATCTTGGTATCATTCTTTTCAGCCAGCGGCCGGCTTTCATGTAAAAGCAATCCTAGTGGCTAATTAGCCTCTGGACTGCTTTTACAAGCAGTGGGATGGAATGCCCCCCCCCGGATATAAGAAGCGCCATTGGGAAATTGGGAAAGCATTTTATCACACCGATCTTGGTGTGGTCAGATGCTTTGAGGGCAGAGGAAAGATCTAGGGTCTAGACCCCAGTTTTTTCAAAAAAAGAGTACCTGTCACTACTTATTGCTATCATAGGGGATATTTACATTCCCTGAGATAACAATAAAAATGATAAAAAAAAAAAAAATATGGAAGGAACAATTTAAAAATAAAATAAAAAAGCAAAATTAATAATAAAAAAAAAAAAAAAAAAAAGCACCCCTGTCCTGCCCTGCTCTTGCTCAATGGCGAACGCAAGCTTTGGTCTGGCGTCATATGTAAACAGCAATTGCACCATGCATGTGAGGTATCACCGCGAAGGTCAGATTGAGTGCAGTAATTTTAGCAGTAGACCTCCTCTGTAAATCTAACGGGGTAACCTGTAAAGGCTTTTAAAGGCTTTTAAAAATGTATGTAGTTTGTCGCCAATGCGCGTTTGTGCGAAATTTTAAAGCATGTCGTGTTTGGTATCTATGTACTCGGCCTAAGATCATCTTTTTTATTTCATCAAACATTTGAGCAATATAGTGTGTTTTAGTGCATTAAAATTAAAAAAAGTGTATTTTTTCCCCAAAAAATGCGTTTGAAAAATCGCTGCGCAAATACTGTGTAGAAAAAAAAATGCAACACCCACCATTTTATTCTGTAGGGCCTTTGCTTTAAAAATATATATAATGTTTGGGGGTTCAACATAATTTTCCTGCAAAAAAAAAAAATGTTTTCATGTAAACAAAAAGTGTCAAAAAGGGCTTTGTCTTCAAGTGGTTAGAAGAGTGGATGTAAGCTTCCTAATGTTGTGCATAAAATGCCAGAACAGTTCAAAACCCCCCCAAATGACCCCATTTTGGAAAGTAGACACCCCAAGCTATATACTGAGAGGCATGTCGAGTCCATGAATTATTTTATATGTTGACACAAGTTGCGGAAAAAAGACAATTTTTTTTTTTTTTTTTGCACAAAGTTGTCACTAAATGATATATTGCTCAAACATGCCATGGGCATATGTGGAATTACACCCCAAAATACATTCTGTTGCTTCTCCTGAGTACGGGGATACCACATGTGTGAGACTTTTTGGGAGCCTAGCCGCGTACAGGACCCCAAAAACCAATCACTGCCTTCAGGCTTTCTAAGGGTGTAAATTTTTGATTTCACTTCTCACTGCCTATCACAGTTTCGGAGGCCATGGAATGCCCAGATGGCACAAAACCCCCCAAATGACCCCATTTTGGAAAGTAGACACCCCAAGCTATTTGCTGAGAGGTATTGTGAGTATTTTGCAGATCTCGCTTTTTGTCACAAAGTTTTGAAAATTGAAAAAAAAAAAGAAAAAAAAATGTCTTTCTTCATTTTCAAAAACAAATGAGAGCTGTAAAATACTCACCATGCCTCTCAGCAAACAGCTTGGGGTGTCTACTTTCCAAAATGGGGTCATTTGGGGGGGTTTTGTGCTATTTTGGCATTTTATGGCCTTCAAAACTGTGATAGGTAGTGAGGAGTGAAATCAAAAATTTGCGCCCTTAGAAATCCTGAAGGCAGTGCTTGGTTTCCGGGGTCCCGTACGTGGCTAGGCTCCTAAAAAGTCCCACACATGTGGTATCCCCATACTCAGGAGAAGCAGCAGAATGTATTTTGGGGTGCAATTCCACATATAACCATGACGTGTGTGAGCAATATATCATTTAGTGACAACTTTTTGTAATTTTTTTTTTTTTGTCATTATTCAATCACTTGGGACAAAAAAAAAAAATATTCAATGGGCTCAACATGCCTCTCAGCAATTTCCTTGGGGTGTCTACTTTCCAAAATGGGGTCATTTGGGGGGGTTTTGTACTGCCCTGCCATTTTAGCACCTCAAGAAATGAGATAGGCAGTCATATATTTAAAGCTGTGTAAATTCCAGAAAATGTACCCTAGTTTGTAAACGCTATAACTTTTGCGCAAACCAATAAATATACACTTATTGACATTTTTTTTTACTAAAGACATGTGGCTGAATACATTTTGGCCTAAATGTATGACTAAAATTGAGTTTATTCGATTTTTCTTATAACAAAAAGTAGAAAATATCATTTTTTTTCTAAATTTTCGGTCTTTTTCCGTTTATATCGCAAAAAATAAAAATCGCAGAGGCAATCAAATACCATTAAAAGAAAGCTCTATTTGTAGGAAGAAAAGGACGCAAATTTTGTTTGGGTACAACATTGCATGTCCGCACAATTTACAGTTAAAGCAGCGCAGTGCAAAATTCTGAATTCACCTCTGGTCCTTTAGCTACCAAATGGTCCGGGGCTTAAGTGGTTAAACAAGATATGTATTTTTTGTTTGTCCAATAAATTGTATGCATGGCCTGAATTGCCCCCCTACCCGTGAAATATTCAACATATTTCTGCCAAACCTCAAGGGCATTTTGGGGGGGCAAGCCAGGACGGCCAGATTCTAGGCCCGGCAGGGTATTGACATTTGAAAGTCCTGCCTCAGGCCCAATTAAGGCCATATAATTTGGTGATTTGATTCAAAGATAATTGTGTAGTACACAGCAACAGAAAACAATGTAGTTCAGTTTGTACTCCGCCAAGTTAATTGGTGTCATGAAAAGGCGGAACCGGCTGGCCATTATGCTGAAGGCATTCTCCACAACTCTTCGGGCCCTGGCCAGCCGGTAGTTGAACACCCTCTTCTCCAGGGTCAGGGTCCTTAGGGGAAATGGCCTCATGAGATGCCGTCCAAGTCCAAAGGCTTCATCAGCCAAAAACACAAAGGGGAGTCCTTCAACATTCCCTGCATGCAGTGGCAATGCAAGGTCGTCACTCTGGAGACGAAGAGCAAACTCCGTCTGGCTGAAGGCACCCCCATCGGACATCCGGCCATTCTTCCCCACATCCACATAGAGGAATTCATACTGTGCTGACACCCCCGCCATCAGCACGATACTATGAAACCCCTTATAATTGAAGAAGTAGGACCCAGAACGGGGTGGTGGCATGATGCGGACGTGCTTCCCGTCAATGGCTCCACCGCAGTTGGGGAAGTCCCACCGCGTGGCAAACTCCGATGCCACAATCTGCCATTCCTGTGGCGTGGAAGGAAGCTGTGGAGTCAAACAAGACAAACAAATATTAGTATTTTTTCACATAACATTGCAAGCAGATTATACACAAATACATTCTTGCCCAACATCAGTAGAAGTTTCAGTTTAATGTGTTTTTAAATACTAAAATAGAAGGCTCAAGTATCATATTCATCACCCCCTCTGATGGCCCATTGTAAAAATATTTTGGGGGGGCTAGATGAGTTTGTGAATCCCAAAAAATAAGGAAAATTAACATTTGTAATCATTTTAGGGGGTGATTGGGGGGGAGGGTAAAGCACTACAATGGAGCTGACAAAATACATTGGGAAGTGACTCGGCTAGGTGTGTTTGGGCCCAGGATAGCATGCTGGAGACAGTGGCGGTGCGTCCATAGTGGGCGCAGGAGCTCTGCCCCCTCTCTCTCCTGCGCCCGTCAGTCAGAACAATACATAGGTTCATGCCTTGCATGAACCTATGTATTGTCGCTGCCGCCCACTATTTAGATGGCCAGCCCCCTGTTGAGCGACGGACATCTGAATAACAGCGGCTGGTTGGCAGCCTGAGGGCTGTAATCGGCTTCCAAATACTTAACCAGAGGACGCACGGGGGGTGCGTTCCTTGGTTAACACTGACAGGCGCCTCAGCCAATCAGGTTCACCGGGTCTGGTTACCAGTAACCTGATTGGCTGAAGCGACATCGAGGGCGGGAGAAGACATCGAGGACAGAAGAAGGACGGCGCTGACCAGAGAAAGGTAAGTGCAGGGCTGGGGGGGGGGGGGACTGCCTGTATTTGGGGGAAAACTGGCTGTATATGGGGACAGACTGGCTGGATATGGGGACAAACTGGCTGTATTTGGGGGGAAACTGGCTGTATTTGGGGGGTCAAACTGGTGGCGTTTGATTGGCACAGTGGCTGCGTTTAATGGGCACAGTGGCGGCAATTGATGTTTTTTTTTGTTTTCAGTTTGTTTGCGCCCCCCCAAACATTTTGAGCACCAGCCACCACTGCTGGAGAGGTTAGTGAAGGGAAATATGCATGGAGGACAAAAAAGGGGCATTAAAAGCTTACAGCATGCATGAGGACAAAGGGGACATTCCCAGCATATTACAATCATGGTAATTAGGGAAGGATGAACATGAAATACATAGAATGTGATGTTAAAGTAGAAAACTTACCCTAACATAGTCCTCCTGCAGGACTTGGATGATGGCAGAACAGGTCTCTGGGATTATGACGCCCAGAGCCTGGGGGGGGAGATGCCTGTCGTGAACTTCAGGTCCTGCAGACTTCTCCCTGTCGCCAGGTAGCGTAACGTGGCAATGAGCCTCTGCTCAGCACTGATGGCTTCCCGCATAACAGTGTCCTGCCTGGTAATATAGGGGGACACCAAAGCCAACAGATGCTGAAAAACGGGGTCAGACATCCTCAGAAAATTCCTGTAGTCATCAGGATTATTCTCCTGGATCTCCCGCAGCAGAGACATATGACAGAATTGGTCCCGCTGGAGCAACCAATTCTTGGTCCATGAACTCCTCCTCACCCTGTTCATGGACTCGTCTTGGTCCAAGACAAGCAGACCAACACCAAGCGCCCGCACAGCACTAACCCTATGACGATAACGTACCCGCGACATGGCTAGAAGACGGTCGTCTGATCAGAACGTAGTAAACAGAACGCACTTAAGAACAGCAAGGCCTATGAAGAACGACCTGAAAATCAGAAACAAGCGGGCAAGAACGCACTGTAAAACAGATACGACCTGACTACACGCCCTGAAAGACAAGATACGAACCCACAAGCACAAACTGAACCGCAGAAAACGAACTGAAAGCACGAAGACTGAAAAGCGCGAATCGTCTCTTCCCAAACTTTTACTTCACATGCGGTAACACGAGATCAGCAAAAGCAGCCCAAGGGGTGGCGCCATTGAAATCGAACTTTCCCTTTATACTGCCGTCGTACGTGCTGGACGTGACCGCGCAGAACAACAACGAGATTTGGAATTGACAGTGTGTATGCAAGGAAAGCTTGACAAGAAGCTCGTCAAGCTTGACAAGAATCTCGTCGAGAAAATCGACTGTTTTTTTACGACGAGAAACTCGGTTGTGTGTATGAGGCTTGACTGTGAGGAATTACAGTCTTGTGGCACCAGCACCACTGCCACCACCAAAGGCCCAATTTTTCAGCCCCTGTTCAACAGGGGCATGCAATTACAATTTTTGATCTAATAATTCACAGCAGGGCCCATTTATGCGCCCACAAAGAGTAACTGTGAGGGCTTACAGTGTTGTGGCAACACCACCACCAAAGGCCCAATTTTTCTGCCCCTGTTCAACAGGGGCATGTAATTAAAATTCTTTATCTAATATTTCACAGCTGGGCCCATTTCTGTGCCCACCAAGAGTAACTGTGAGGGCTTACAGTGTTGTGGCACCAGCACCCCCACCAAAGGCCCAATTTTTCTTACCACTGTTCAACAATGGCATGTAATTACAATTCCTGATATAATAGTTGACAGCAGGGCGTTCCAGTGCCCACCAAGAGTAACTGTGAGGGCTTACAGTGTTGTGGCAACACCAAAACCTAAGGGGCAAATTTCTGCAGAGTAAATACGGCAGGCCCCTACTTTCAAATATCCAACTTAAAAACGACTCCTTCTTGCAAACGGAAGGAGACAACAGGAAGTGAGAGGAAATCTACCCCTAGGAAGGGAAATTCTCTCCTGTAAGAGTTAATATGGGAAAAGGGTGTCTCCTCTCTACTGATGCTTTATCACCAATCCTTGTTTCAATAAAAAAAAAAAAAAATCCAAAAACATTTGTCATTGGGATGGAAAGTGAGGTGAAATGTTCTGAACAGGTGCACACAGACAGCAAAACAAATGTTACAGGGGTGATAACCCTTCCCTGTGTTCTCCAAAAAGCTTAAAAATAGATTTTTTGGCTAGAGCTACACTTAAAAAATTTACCTGTTCCAAATTACAAACAGATTCTACTTAAGAACAAACCTACAGTCCCTGTCTTGTTTGCACCGCCTGTATACTGCTGTTCAGAGTATATAGGGCCTTTTTTTTTTGGGTGCGGGGTTCCCCTTAATATCCATACAAGACCCAAAGGGGCTGGTAATGGGTTGGGGTGGGGTGTGATGGTGTAGCCATGCCATTTTTCTCAATGATTTTCATCCATATTGCCGGGACCAGACATTACATTAAAGCCGCAAGCAGTTTTAAATGGCTTTTTTTCCTTTAGAAATGTCATTTTGTGCAGGGACAGTTCTAAACACGGGAAACACGTGCCACTTCACAGGCATACTTTAGACACCCCCCAGGTACGATATTTAAAGGAATATTTCACCTTTTTTTTCCACTTTATGCATCATTAAAATCACTGCTCCCGAAAAAACAACCGTTTTTAAAAATTATTTTTGCATTGATACATGTCCCCTGGGGCAGGACTCGGGTCCCCAAACCTTTTTTAGGACAATAACATGCATTTTAGCCGTTATAATTAGCACTTTAGATTTCGAACGTTCGCGTCCATTGTATTTAATAGGGTTCTAAAGTTTGCGCAAACTTTCGGTCCGTTCGAAGGTTCTGGTGCGAACCGAACGGGGGGGGGTGTTCGGCTCATCCCTACTTCCCAGCCTGGCCTCTGCATATATACAGCCAAGCAGGACAAGCGTCATTCTGGGAGGACATACCCATAACCTATACACAGCCCCCGGGGATTCACAGAGGTGCTATCTGTGATTGCTGTGTCCACCAGATACAGCCGATCACAGCTCGGGGTACAGAGCAGCTGTGATTGGCCCCTGTACCATGTGATCACTGACCATTCACAGTCAGCAGTAGTAACAATGCTGTCATTCATAAAGCTATTGTTTACTACAGTGTTATTTCTGTGATTTTTCACAGAAATCACATGGTACAGGACCAATCACAGTGGCCCTGTACCATGTGATAGCTGTGGCCAATCACCAATATCACAGTAGTAAGCAATGACATGAATGATTCCAAACACAGTTAGAAATGATTGCTTATACACCAAAAAAAATCCTGATCATGATTGGCAGGCATACAGGGGGTGTAATTCCTGTCACAGCTGGGAAGCAAAGCTTCCCAGCTGTGGCATGTTTTCCCCCCCGGAAGCTGACTCTGCAATGTCTTTGAACTGACAAATCTACACATTCTGCTGACTGTGTTCCTGCGAGACACCAGTCCCAGCCATCCCCTGTGGATAACTGCAGTTCTGGAATCATAGGACTTGTTTATGCTTCCTTTCTTTAGTCTCCTGTACTTTCTGGCCACTGAACATGGCATTCCTGGGGGCAGTCAAGTACCAGTAGGCTAGGCTTGCTTGGCTTATATGAACAGGGACTGCAAAAGGTGATGATACACAAAGTTACATTGCTCTGACCACTCGTACAGATAAGACCATTAGTGCCGGTTCACTGGGGCAGCTTCAAAGTCGTCCCACTCTGAAGCAGCCTCATACAGTGCGACTTCAGTGCTGCTTGCAAAACGACTTCTGTATAGAAGTCAATGCAAGCTGCTCCGAAGTCACCCCAAAGTAGTAAAGGAACCTTTTTCTAAGTCGGAGTGACTTGAGTCGCTCCTATTAAAACGGTTCCATTGCAATGCATGGAGCGCGACTTGTCAGGCAGCCAAGTCACCTGACAGATCGCCCCCATGTGAACCGGCACTTAAAGTACATTGGTTTTGACACAATTGGTTGATTTGTGTGATACAAAAGATACAATGGGGGTGATTTACTAACAACAGTGCGCTGCGCCGGTTCATATCTTAATTGGTGCGCCGGATAAATCCTTTATTGGGCGCATTAACCGGCGGCGCACTGTTATAGTAAATAAAAATGTCAGCGGCTCTTGTATCTCTATTCAAAATGAATGGTTCCCTATGGGAGCCCATTGATTTGAATAGAGGTTGCACGGGAAGTCAGATCAAGACGATCCGACTTGCGGGGTGACTCGTGTGCCGGTTGACACAGGGGCAGCGCGACTTTGCGAGGCAACTTGGACACGACTTGAGCGTGAAGCAGACGCTCAAGTCATGTCCTGGAGGCGACTTGAAGTCGCCTCCAGTACAGGCTGCTTTGGCAGTACCTGCCCGAATATGTTTCCAGCGCGATGCCATCGCACTGGCTCTCGGCGACAAGGTACTGCAAGCCTCGCGCTCGCTGTCCCCTGTGTTTGGTATGAATCATGAAGGGGAACACCACGCCAAATTTTAAATAAAAAAAACGGCATGGGTTCCCCTCCAGGAGCATACCAGGCCCTTAGGTCTGGTATGGATTTTAAGGGAAACCCCCCTACGCCGAAAAAACGGTGTGGGGTCCCCCCCAAATCCATACCAGACCCTTATCCGAGCACGCAGCCCGGTAGGTCAGGAAAGGGGGGGGCGAGTGCCCCCCCTCCAGAACCGTCCCAGGCCGCTTGCCCTCAACATGGGGGGGTTGGGTGCTTTGGGGCAGGGGGCGCCCTGCGCCCCCCCCACCCCAAAGCACCCTGCCCCCATGTTGATGGGGACAAGGGCCTCTTCCCGACAACCCTGGCCGTTGGTTGTCGGGGTCTGCAGGCGGGGGGCTTATCGGAATCCGGGAGCCCCCTTTAATAAGGGGGCCCCCAGATCCCGGCCCCCCATCCTATGTGAATGAGTATGGGGTACATCGTACCCCTTCCCATTCACCTTGTGGCAAAAAAAAGTCAATAAAAAAACACAACACAGGTTTTTAAAGTAATTTATTAGACCCATGGACCTGGGGGGGACCCCACGCTGTTTTTTTTCTCAATTTTTTTTTATAGTCGGCAATGTTTATTTTTTTTACATTTCCTTTAACAACCAGCTATAAACAGGTTAAAAAAAACCCTGCAAATTGCCGCAAAATCGCGGTACTTGGATGCGGGTCCATTGAATTCTGTTACACGCAAAACGCTGTTTTTTAATGGGAAAAAAAAGTCCCTGACCCTTTCCAAAAACGCAGAGGCACAAAAATGCATTGATGTGAACATGTTCCATAGGAGCCCATGTTAAAAAAATTCCCTGCATTTATGCAAAATGCACATAAAAACGCATTAGTGTGAATCGAGCCTTACAGACCGTTTTTTTAAAACGTCCGTCCGTGGGCATGAGTCCTAAGAAAAAAGAGGGGGAAAAAAAGCACTGGACTGCATCAAAAACGCACATGCAGAAAAGCACCTGGAATGCATCCGGACTGCGTTTCCAAGCCAAGGTGTGAACTGGCCCTTAGGCAGTTGCGTTTAACCTCGTTTTTCAGAAAGCCAAAAAATGCGTTCAGACGCCAAAGATTTCCACGTTTCAGATGCGGTACCGGCATTTACCCGCGTTTTCGTTTATAAGCGTTTTTAAAGGTGACCTATTTTTTTACATTGAAAAACTCAAAAATGATGGCAAATGATGAAAAAACATAAAAAATATATACAAAAAAAAAAAAATGTAATTGCTTCCATTGCATTGTGGACAATCCACAACTTGTGGCAGGTGACGTGGCCAGGTGATGTGGCAAGTGGACAATCCACAACTTGTGCCAGGTGACATGGCAAGTGGACAATCCACAACTTGTGGCAGGTGACGTGGCAAGTGGACGATCCACAACTTGTGGCAAGTGATGTGGCAAGTGACACGCTAAATACAAGTACACTGCTGCTCTCTCAGCTGCTGCTACTCACTGTGGTCTCACAAAATAGCTGAAATGGTTAATAATACTGTTTTTTGCACTTAGGGCGGCTCCTTATGATGTTTCCTAACGAAACGCTTATAGACGCAAATGCGGTAAAACGCGGCATGCAAACGCAACAAAACGCGCATTTATAAACGCCGCTTTCAACCTTAGTTCTGAAGACTTTGCACCAGCGTCCCGTGTACATGGGGCCTAAAAACAGCTATGCCATTTACAGCTCAAAAACGAGCCAAAATGAGGCCATAGGCTAACATGGAGAGGCGTTTTTAAGCTGCAAAAAACGCTCAAACAAGCGGCTGGAAAAACGTCCGTGTGCATGTAGCCTTATATTAACCACTTGCTTACTGGCCACTTAAACCCCCTTCCTGCCCAGACCAATTTTCAACTTTCAGCGCTGATGCACTTTGAACGACAATTGCACGCTCATACAACACTGTAACCCAACGAAAATGTAATAATTTTTTGCACACAAATAGAGCTTTCTTTTGGTGCTATTTTATCACCTCTGCGTTTTTTTTTTTTTTTTCTATAAATACAAAAGACCGAAAAAAAAAAAATTGGGATATTTTAACCACTTCAGCACCGGGCCTACTCTGGCACTTCTCTCCTTCATGTAAAAATCATAATTTTTTGGCTATAAAAGTCCATGGACCGACACAGCTTCTCTATTGACATAGTGGGTATTATCCGTTAACCACTTGCTTACTGGGAACATATACCCCCTTCCTGCCCAGGCGAAATTTCAGCTTTCGCCACTGTCACGCTTTGAATGACAATTGCGCGGTCGTGCGACATGGCTCCCAAACAAAATTGACATACTTTTTTTCCCACAAATAGAGCTTTATTTTGGTGGTATTTGATCACCTCTGCGGTTTTTATTTTTTGCGCTATAAACAAAGAAAGAGCGACAATTTTGAAAAAAACACAATATTTTTTGATTTTTGCTATAATAAATATCCCAATTTTTTTTTTTACATTTTTCCTCAGTTTAGGCCGATACGTATTCTTCTACATATTTTTGGTAAAAAAAAATCGCAATCGCAGTTTATTGATTGGTTTGCGCAAAAGTTATAGCGTTTACAAAACATTTTTATTATTTATTTATTTTTTACTAGTAATGTTGGCGATCAGTGATTTTTTTCATGACTGCGACATTATGGCAGACACATCGGACACTTTTGACACTATTTTGGGACCATTCACATTTATACAGCGAACAGTGCTATAAATATGCACTGATTACTGTATAAATGTGACTGGCAGGGAAGGGGTTAACACTAGGGGGCGAGGAAGGGGTTAAATGTGTGCCCTGGGAGTGATTATTACTGTGGGGGGAGGGGACTGACTGGAGGAGGTGACCGATCTGTGTTCCTATGTGTACAAGGGACACAGCATCGGTCTCCTCTCCCTGACAGGACGTGGATCTCTGTGTTTACACACAGAGATCCACGTTCTTGTCTGTGTACCGGCCGATCGCGGGTACCTGGCGGACATCGCGGCCGCCAGGCACGCGCACCGGCAATACAGTGACGCGCCGGGCACGTTCGCACGCCCCCCAGTGGCCGGAGGAGCGGAGGCTATAAAAAGACGGCCTCCCGGCATTTAAGAGCCACCTTGCGGCTGTACATAGTCGTACGGCGGGCGCAAGGTGGTTAATTAGGAGTGACTAGGCAGAAAACTTGTAAAAAGTGTTGCATCACACCTTCTACAGTACCGCCCAGGGGGCGGACCCTCTGGGTATATCCCCTCAGTCTGCTTCTCGCAGATCAGTTCGTCAAAAAGCAGTACAAACTTAAAAGGAGGGGTGGGTGCTGTGTCGGTCCATAGACTCAGAAAAAAGGATTTTACGGTGAGTAAAAAATCCTATTTACTCTTTCGTCCATGGCCCGACACAGCTTCTCTATTGACATAGTGGGACGTCCCAAAGCAGTGTCAGAGAAAAAACGAGGGGTGGTAACAGCATAAAAATAAACTTCACCCCAAACACAAAACAGCACTCCTCCAACGGAGGAGTTGCAACTCTAAACGGCCGCCTGCAAGACTTTGCGGCCGAAAGAGGCATCCGAAGATGCACCTACATCAACTTTGTAGAATTTTGTGAAAGTGTGAGCAGACGACCAAGTCGCCGCTTTACATAATTGGGAAACAGACACTTGATGTCGGAAAGCCCAAGAGGCACCTATTGCCCTGGTCGAATGCGCAGTGGCCGGAAAGGGGGGCGCTTGACACTTTAAGGCGTAAGCCTGGATTACTATCTGTCGGATCCACCTAGAGATGGTGGCCGACGAGACTGCTTGGCCCTTCTTGGGACCAGCCACTGAAACAAACAGTGAGTCTGACTTCCGGAACAGGGAAGTAGCAGATAGGTATACTCTCAAAGCTCGGACAACGTCCAAGGAATGCAACGCCGACTCCTTAGGATTCGACGGATGAGGACACAAGGATGGAAGTACAATGTCTTCGTTGAGATGAAAAGCCGAAACTACTTTCGGAAGAAAGGAAGGCTGTGTCCACAGCACCACCTTATCCTTGTGGAAAATCAAATAGGGAGCCTTGCAGGACAAGGCTGCCAGCTCAGAGACTCATCTAACTGATGTAACAGCCACCAAAAAGACCACTTTCTGAGAAAGTGTCAACAGGGGAATATCTCTAATATTCTCAAACGGTGCCTTCTGAAGCACCGAGAGGACCAGGTTCAAGTCCCACGGAGGTAGCGGGGTACGGACCGGAGGAGCCACATGTCGAACCCCCTGCACAAATGTACTCACGAGAGAGTGAGTCGCCAGGGGTCGCTGAAAAAAGACAGCCAGGGCAGATATCTGTCCCTTGGGGGGCGTGGCCAACGACCAGGATGTGAGGACGTGCTTAGCCTGAGCTCCATCCATGCCGCACACATCCTGACTCAATCCTACTGACCTGTTCGCCATCCAGGGATCCTGTTTGTCCCCACAGCATCCAGGGAACCTTGTGTCCACCGGGAGATGGTCAAATACAGCCCACTGATGGAGGAAGCCTCAGGATCCGTCCCGCCACCCCCACCATGCAAACATAGGCAAGATGGCACCGGTCACCATGCTGCAGACACACGCAGCCAGCCATCCTCATACTCCTCAGCGCTGAAACCGAAGCATGAAGGGAAGGGTGAGTCACACTGTTCCCCCCCCCCCCTGTTCTAAGCCCGGAAGATCCTTTCCTACTCGCTGAGGACATTGCCCCTGATACCCCCAGCGAGGACACTGCTGATGCAGGCCATGCGAAGCCATCCCTGTCCCAGATCATGGAGGCCATCCAGCACAGCCATGCTTCTCTGACCACCCAAATGGACTCCATAAAAACTGACTTATTCTTCCTAAAACAGGATGTCCATAACCTCCGTCACAGGGTGTCTAGTGCTGAGCAGCGCATTAGCACGCTGGAGGATGAGACCTGTCCATTACACGGCTCTGTTAGGGAGCTACGCCAGGCCCAGGATTACACAGCAGATAAGCTCACTGAAATGGAAGACCGTTTACGGAGGAGCAATTTATGTTTCCTGGGGTTCCCAGAGGGGGCTGAGGGTAGAGCCCCAGGGGGTCTTTATGGAAAGATGGCTAATCACCACATTCGGCGCTTCAACCTTTTCACCGTTATTCGCCATTGAACGGGCACATAGGGTCCCCATATGCCCCCTCCCACCTGGGGCCCAGCCACGTGCCATGATTATCAAACTGCTTCACTTCAGGGACAGGGAGGCAATTCTTGGTGCTGCCAGAGAAAAGGGAAGGGTGTCCTTTAATGGGAGTGGAATTACTATTTTCCCTGACTTCTCTGTAGCTACACAAAAGCAGAGGGCCACTTTCCTGGCTATTAAACGCAGGCTCCGTGAGCTTCATCTCCCCTATGGCATGCTATATCCTGCTCGATTGAGGATTGTGTACCAGGGCAAGGCCTACTTCTTCACGGATCCTAAGGAGGCATCTTACTGGGTGGATACCCTGGGACATTCTGAACACCGGAATCAGAATCAAAGATCCCCTCCGCGCTGACATCGCACCTAACCTGCACTTTTTGATAGCTACAACTTGTGCCTTATGTGGCCTACGTTACCCCTTTCCAGCAAAGGACAGCTGAGGGGGGGTAGGAGTGTGCCTGGAAATCCTTACGCCTGTGATCATCTCACTCCCCTCTTTACAGTTATATGAAAGTGGCAAACTACATTCTACTAACTCTGTTTGTTTCCTACTTGTTTGATCTGGATGACTGCTGCATTTTTTCCTTCAGACTCAGGGTTAACTAGCATACTTGCCCTGTGCGGACACGGACGGTGGCCCGCGTCTAAGGGACTTTAACGCTCCTCAGGGTTGGTTAGTTTGGGGTCTGTGTCATGACCCCCCTGCTTTGCAGTTTTGGTTTTGGGAACAAAGCTCTCATATGTTTGGGTTTGGGAGGGTTAGGGTGGGTGGGGATGTTTGGGGATTTTTGTTTGAAGTTTTTATTTTTATGTGTTTTGTTTTGCAGTGCTGGTATCCATTTGTGCATGTCCATCTACAGGCTGGTATAACTGACCCTTATGATATGCATCTGATCACTTTATTTCCTATGCTCTTGCCTTATCTTTTTGACCTGTTTTATACCTTGCGCACTTCCCCTGGTTCGCGGGACCTCGGGCCCTGCTTGTTTCCGGCGGGCCATGGGAAGTGGGTACGGTTAGTCATATGCTTTACGCCTCCCTATGTCTAAGCTACGTTTAGTGTCTTGGAATGTACAGGGCTGAATTCCAAGGTGAAAAGATCTCTGATTTTTGACTACTTGGTACGCCACAATCCGCATGTAATCCTACTTCAGGAAACCCACCTCCAGGGCTCTAGAGTCATGGCCCTCAAATGGGCAAAAATTGCCTACGCCCTCCATTCTACATACTCCACATATGCCAGGGGGACCAGCCAAATCACCCAGCCGAAGCAGGGGAGTTTACTTACCTATCCTGCATGTATCATGCTGGAAGACATTCCAAACAGATCATCGTCCGTGCACGGAAGGTGACTGTTGGCCAGGCATGCTGTGAATGGACCCAAGGGGACGATCATATGTATGCCCTGGAGCGCGACGCTCACCGGACAGGCTGCTGTGACTCGGCCGTGAGGTCAGCCGAAGCTGAGCGGTCCGATGCAAGCCCTGGAGCGTATGCTCACCGGCCACCCGTGGAGCGACGGTTATGTCGTGGAAAACCCAGCACGTAGCTAAGGTCGGCACACGCTCGATGGCTGAAACTGGGGAGACTACAAGGATCGAGGATCCAACCTGTCACCCAGTCGGCAGTTGATCGAAGATCGCACGAAACAAAAAATGTAGCAAAATATATTTTTCCTCCGGACCAATGGGCCCGAAGGGAGCCATGTCCTACTCCTTGCTAGACAGAAAAAAACTGATCTGCGAGATGCAGACTGAGGGGATATACCCAGAGGGTCCGCCCCCTGGGCGGTACTGTAGAAGGTGTGATGCAACACTTTTTACAAGTTTTCTGCCTAGTCACTCCTAATTAACGGATAATACCCACTATGTCAATAGAGAAGCTGTGTCGGTCCATGGACGAAAGAGTAAATTACTTAGAACCTCCAAACATTATATATGTTTTTTAGCAGACACCCTAGGGAATAAAATGGCGGTCATTGCAAATTTTTATCTCGCTCGGTATTTGCGCAATAAATTTTCAAATGCCTTTTTTTGGGAAAAAAAATGGTTTCACAAATTAAAAAAATAAAAAACAGTAAAGTTAGCACAATTTGTTTGTATAATGTGAAAGATGTTGTTATGCTGAGTAAATAGATACCTAACATGTCACGCTTTAAAATTGCGCACACTCATGGAATGACACCAAACTTCAGTACTTAAAAATCTCCATAGACGATGCTTTAAATTTTTTTACATGTTACCATTTTCGCATTACAGAGGTGGTCTAGTGCTAGAATTGTTGCACTCGTTCTAACGCACGCAGCAATACCTCACATGTGTGGTTTGAACAGCGTTTACATATGTGGGCGGGACTTACGTGTGTGTTCACTTCTGAGCGTGAACTACCAGGGACAGGGGCGTTTTAATTTTTTTATTATTATTTTTTTTGTTTTTTACTTTTTTTTACTTTTTTGTTTTTTTGATCACTTTTATTCCTATTACAAGGAATGTAAACATCCCTTGTAATAGGAATCTATTTTGACAGGTCCTCTTTATGGAGAGATGCGGGGTCAATAAGACCCCACATCTCTCCTCCAGGCTGGAAAGCATGAGATCGGTAAAAAAAATATCACCGATCTCATGCTGACAGCCGAGATCACGGCTTTGTTTACATACGGGAACCCGGCGTGATGTCATAACGTCGCGCTCAGGCCTCCGACGGTAATAGAGATGACTGGTGACCATCTGGTCACCAGTCATCTCTATGCTTCCCATCCGGCTCGGCCAATTCATTCTCTGGGCCCCCGATGGCACGGGAGAGCCCGAAGAAGCACGGGATGGCGGCGGGAGGGGGGGAACGTCCCCTCCTGCCACCTATAAGAACGATCAAGCGGCGGAACTGCCGCTATGATCGTTTTTATCGTGCACAGAACCGCCGGCTGAAAAGAATGATATCTGAATGATGCCTGCAACTGCAGGCATCATTCAGATGTCACCGCACAAAGTCAAGGATGTCATTTGACGGTGGGCGGTAGGGAAGTGGTTAATATTTAGTTTGAAAATTTAGAAAAAAGGTAATTTTTCTCCTTCATTGATGTACACTGATGAGTCTGCACTGATGGGCACCGATAAGGTGGCAAGGGTGGGCACTGAGAGGTGGCATTGCTAGTTGGCACTGGTGGGCATTGAGAAGTGGCACTGCTAGGTGGCACTGATTGGCAGCAGTGGTGGGCATTGATAGGTGGCACTGGAAGGGGCTACTGATTGTCACAGATGACGCAGAATTGCCTCTTCCTCTTTGGGCCCGATGACCCTTGCACATAAGTGATTGCCTTTTTTTATGCTCACGCTGTCAGCACAAGGAGAAAACAAAAACCATTACCGAGCTTTTGTTTACATCATGTGATCAGCTGTCATTGGCTGACAGCTGATCACATAGTAAGGGGCAGGTATCGGCCCCTTACTTGGATCTGTCATCACCCAAGTCTCAGTGACTCGGTGACCACAGCGCGCGCGCGAAGGGGAGGACGTCTATTGACGGACTCCCGGCAATTGAGGACCGTGCTGTGGCCGTCGATCAGCTATAGTGCTGATCTCAAGTGATTAAAGAGGGTCTAAATGGGCCATTGACATGCACCACAGTTCAACTTAGGAATGTGTCTTTGCAAAGTTAAACTAAATGAAATCCTTTTATTTTTGCTTGGGGATAGAGTGCAGAGGGATTAGAAGTCTGGACAGTTTTTGGGGATGTCTGCACCCCTGATAGGGTGAAGACAACTCCCAAATTTGGCCACTTTATCCTTCCAAATAATTCACTTCCTGTCACATAGCCACAAAGGAAGTGAGGGTAAATCCCTACCAATGTCTTTCCTTGGGGACACACAGGTCAATCTAAATACTTTCCCATGATGTACATTGCACTCCAGCATTTTGCAGGGTACACCCCAAATTATTAGGTATTTTGGACTTTGGGGTTTATTTACTAAAGGCAAATCTACTTTGCACTACAAGTGCACTTGCTGGATATCCAAGGGGGACATGCAAGCAAACAAAAAAAACACCATCTTTGCTTTTACATAATTGGATGTTACAATCACCAGTGCTTCCCCTCAGATTTTAAGCAGTTACACTTTTACTTCAGAGTGGATTTGTCTTTACTAAACCCCAAACTACCCAATGATTTGGGGTGTACACAACAAAGTGCTAGAGTGCAATTTGCTTAATGGGGACACTAGTTAGATTGATCTGTGTCCCCAAGAAAAGACATTGGTAGGTTTTTACCTTCACTTCCTGTCTAGCTGTGTGACAGGAAGTGAAGCCAATTTTACTAAAAGGGACACAAAGCTCAACCTAAAAAAAAATAAGCAGGGGTTCTAACACTTACTTGGTTTCCCTCAAAATGCCCACAATTAGAATAGTATTGCCTTGAGATATTTTTAAGTGCAGTGCTCTAAATCAGTGCTTCTCAAGTACCCCCAACAGGCCATGTTTGCAGGTTTTCCTTCATCTTGCACATGTGCTTTAAATCACAGTCAATGGTTTGGTATTTTGGACAGCAATTCTTGATAAGATAAATTCACAAAACATGTCCTGTTGGGGGTACTTGAGGACTGAGGCTGAGAACCACTGCAGTAAAAATGAAAATTGAATACTTACCGCTCTGTATTTTCTGTATTTTTTATTCCCTAGTGACTATCCATGGCAGCACACAATACATGCATATGCTATCATGAAGGCACCAGGTTAGACAAATCGCACCTGTTGTGTTATGCCAATAAGCATTGTTAAGCTGCAGCTGTCACATTTGTTGCATAGAAAACAAAACACAAACATCAAACTTTGCATCAAATTTTATTGGTCAACAAAACAGAACTTGGAAAACACAAAGGGAAGCAAAATAAATAAATAAAAACACATGAAGGTAAATTTGAAACATTAGTCACATCTTGAGAAAGATTTAGCAAAATAATGCAGCACAGACAATTAAATCAAAGTGAACAAACGACACACATTAACAACATCAAAAATATTTCAGGGGAACATATCTCCCACACAAAAAAACAATCAACAAAAGTAAAACAAACATCTGTTTTGCAAAGACATAACAAATAAAATGCATGTGTTACAAACTCGATAAGGACACCAAAATGCACTTTTTGCCGGACACGGACACGGACGGACACACACACAATCTTGCCTCTTTCCAGGGCAAGGGAGAGAATGCTATCTGCAAGCTTTATATAACATGTGTTTTCAATTGCCTCATTAGCACACAAACCTATGCACAGACCATGAAACACCCAAAATGCAAGTTCACCCAATGTAGAGACTGAACTTCAAAGTGGGCACACCTGTTAAGGATGTCCTTCAATTACTAACCCAAAAACACACTCTCTCTGAGCATGCCCACAAATATCCAGGTGCTGTTCACACACAAAAAGCACCAAAAAAAAAACCCTAAAGCCTCGTACACACGGTCGGACTTCCATCTGACTTTTCCGTGGATTTTTGTCCGAACGGAGTTGGTCGGGAACACCCATAGCATACACACCACAGGACTTTTCTGCAAACTTTCTTAAAACTTCTTACAACATCACTTGTTTTTTCTGCTCTTTTCTGATCTTTACTGCCACCCTTTGGTCAACTTATGCTATTGTTGGTTGATTTTAACATTGGTTGTTTTGTCCATCGGACAAAAGTCCTATGGTTTTCTGTACACACGGTAGGACTTTGCTCCATAGGACTTTTGTTGGGCAAAAGTTTGTCCGTTCGCAGACCCAACTTTTGTCCGATGAAAACAAAACCAAACTCAAAAAAGTTTGTCCGATGGAGCGTACACACGGTCGGATTGTTGGTCCAACTTGCTTAAAACTAAGTTTGTTGGGCAAAAGTCCGACCGTGTGTACGGGGCTTAAGTTCCTGATCATGCTCAGACCAACACAAATGCAGCTAGCAAAAAATCCCCTCCCCCTGTCCAAAATTAAGCACATCATCCAGCATGCTACAAAATTAGAGATGGGACAAACACCATAGAAACACTGTCTGGATGTGTTCCAGGTTCTTTTCTGCATGCGCGTTTTTTGACACGTTCCAGTGCATTTTTGATGCGTTTTTGATGCAGTCCAGTGCTTTTCCCCCCCTCTTTTCACTTAACCTTAAGGGCCAGTTCACACCAGACGCACATTTTTTCTGCACTAAAAATGCAAGCACAGTGTTTTCAATGTATTCCAATGGCTCTTGTTGGCTCTAGTTCACACCATACAGTCAGTTTATGGTCAGTTTCCGGTGCAGAAACTGACCGGAAACTGACTGCATGGTGTAAACTAGAGCCAACTAGAGCCATTGGAATACATGGAAAATACTGTGCATGCATTTTGTGCAGAAAAAAAGCACACGGAACTGCGTCTGGTGTAAACTGGCCCTAATAAGGACAAGTGTGTTGCAGTGCGTCTTTGGTGCGTTCCAGTGCGTTTTTGATGTGTTTTACTGCGGTCCAGTACAGTTCTGTACATAAAAAATGCATGGTAAAGAAGGAAAAAGTTGCGCAACTTTTTTCTTTCTTTACCATATGTTTTTGTGTTGTATAACACTTATTGTTGCAGCTTAATTTAGAGGTTCATTTAGCGCAGTTTTTTCTATTTCCACATAAAAAATGCAGCATGACCAATTTTTTTTTTCCTTTCTGAAACGCACTGGAAGTGGTGTGAACTATGCCATTGGCATTAATGTGATTAACTTTCATTGCGTTTTTCATGCATCAAAAAAACACACTGCACTGCATCCGGTGTGAACTGGCCCAAAATATCATACCTGGGAGTGTCTATAGTATGCCTATAAAGTAGCGCATGTTTTCCATGTTTATAACAGTCCGAGAGCAAAATGACATTTCTAAAGTAAAATAATAGTCATTTAAAAGTATGCTGGTTCCCGTCAATACAGAGTCATTGAAAGTCTTTGAAAAAAAAAATGCGTGGGGGTCCCCCCAAATTCCATTACCAGGCCCTTCAGGTCTGGTATGGATATTAAGGGGCACTCCGCGCCAAATTAAAAAAAATGGCGTGGGGGTTCCCCTCAAAATCCATACCAGGCCCCTCAGGTCAGGTCTGGTAAGGATTTTAAGGGGACCCCCGCGCACAACTTAAAAACAAATTGCGTGGGGGTCCCCCTAAAAATCCACACCAGACCCTTATCCGAGCACGCAACCTGGCAGGCCGCAGGAAAAGAGGAGGGGACGAGAGAGCGCCCCCCCTCCTGAACCGTACTAGGCCACATGCCCTCAACATTGGGAGGATGCTTTGGGGTCTGTGACCCCAAAGCACCATGTTCCCATATTGATGGGGACAAGGGCCTCATCCCCACAACCCTTGCCGGTGGTTGTGGGGGTCTGCGGGCAGGGGGCTTATCAGAATCTGGAAGTCCCCTTTAACAAAGGGGACCCCCAGATCCCGGCCCCCCCCTGTGTGAAATGGTAATGGTGTACAAATGTACCCCTACCGTTTCACAAAAAAAGTGTCAGAAATGTTAAAAATGACAATAGCCGGTTTTTGACAATTGCTTTATTAATGTCTTCTCCCTTCTTCTATCTTCTTTTCTCCATTCGGGTTTCTTCCTCCATCTTGTTCTTCATCTTCATCTTCCTTCTTCCATCAGTGTTCTCGTCCGCATCTTGCTCCGGCTTCTTGTTCCCCTCTTCTTTCTCCAGCCGATCCGCTTGAATTCGAGGTTCCGGCTGTACTTCTTTCAGTTCTCCTCTGAGTCCGCAGCCACCCGGTGACTCCGCTCCCCTCTGACACCACGGGGAAAGTCCCCGTGAAATCCATGTGCGTCAGAGGGGGGCGGGGTCACCGGGTGGCAGCGGACCCAGAGGAGAACTGACAGAAGAACTGAAGCGTCACACAGCAGGAACCTCGAATTCAAGCGGATCGGCCGGAGAAATAAGAGGGGAACAAGAAGCCGGAGCAAGATGCGGACGAGAACACCGATGGAAGATGAAGATGAAGAACAAGATGGAGGAAGAAACCCGAATGGAGAAAAGAAGAAGATGGAAGAAGAAGGTGGAAGAAGAAGAAGGAAGAAGATGGAAGAAAGGAGAAGACATTAATAATGGAATTGTCAAAAACCGGCTATTGTCATTTAAAAAAAAAAAATTGTGAAATGGTAGGGGTAACATTTGTACCCCATTACCATGTCACACAGGGGGGGGCGGGATCTGGGGGTCCCCTTTGTTAAAGGGGACTTCCAGATTCCGATAAGCCCACTGCCCGCAGACCCCCACAACCACCAGCAAGGGTTGTGGGGATGAGGCCCCTGTCCCCATCAACATGGGGACATGGTGCTTTGGGGTCACAGACCCCCAAAGCATCCTCCCAATGTTAAGGGCATGTGGCCTGGTACGGTTCAGGAGGGGGGGCGCTCTCTCGTCCCCCCCCCCCCTCTTTTCCTGCGGCCTGTGTGGATTTTTAGGGGAACTCCACGCCATTTTTTTTTAAGTTTGGCGCGGGGGTCCCCTTAAAATCCATACCAGACCTGAAGGGCCTGGTAATGGAATTTGGGGGGACCCCACGCATTTTTTTTTTCAAAGACTTTCAACGATTTTTCTCTGTATTGCCGGGAACCGGCAATTCAATTATAGCCGCAAGTGCTTTTAAATGCCTTTTTTTCCCTTTAGAAATGTCATTTTGTGCAGGGACTGTTATATAATGGCAAGTTTAGGAGGTGCGCCTGTTCAACTTATGCAAATGCATTTACGTGACTTGACATTTACTAAGATTTTGCTGACGCAGTGAACCGGCACATTTGAACGAGTGAAATTGCCGCGCAGAGCACAAAAAAAACTCTCGCAGTTCTAAATGTAATTGCCGGCGCAGCAGGCTGGTTCAGATAAAATTACTTTCTCATTCTACTTTGGGCATATTTGTTACTTGGGCAGTTGTCACTATACTTCCTCACATCACCGCACATCACCCATTATATTGGCACTTCCAGCTTCTTTATATTTTAATTTGAAGATGCCGTGCGCCAGGTCCATAGTGGCGCACTGAGCGCCTCCTCCCGTGCGCCGAGAACACTATAGTAAATAGGGAATAGCGCTGCGTTACCGGCGCAAATGTTTAGTAAATACCAAAACTGCCGTTGCGCACGCAGATGCGCCGATACTCATGGCGCAAACGTTTCGTAAATCAGCCCCATTGTCTGCAACATATTCTATCCAGGCAGTGAAAGTCTTTCACATGTGTTATAGTCATGCCCTGGAGGAGTAGCAGAATGTGCTTTGGGTTTTAATTCTAAGTATGCCCATGCTGTGTTTGAGAAATATCTTCTTAAAGCGGAGCTCCGCCGAAAAAAAAAATATTAAAAGCCAGCAGCTACAGCTACAGCAGCTGCTGACTTTTAATATTTGGACACTTACCTGTCCTGGAGTCCAGCGACGTCCGCAGCAGAGGACGAGCGATCGCTCGTCACTCTGCTGCCCCCTCCGCCATCCTCGCTGAGGGAACCAGGAAGTGAAGCCTTGCGGCTTCATGCCCGGTTCCCTACGGCGCATGCGCGAGTCGCGCTGCGCCATTCTGATTCATCCTCCTGTGTTCTGGGAGCCGAGTGTCTCCCAGAACACTACGGGAAGTCTGGGGGAAGTGACGTCACTCCCGCAGATTCCCGGAGAGAGGACTCCCGGATGTGGGTGAAAATACCTGTCTTCACCCCCTCCCCTCTGATAGGTGTCAATTATGACACCGGAGGGGGGGAGGGTTCCGATTAGCATAAATTGTAATTTAGGGTGGAGCTCCACTTTAAATTGACAACTTTGTGTAAAAAAAAATAATTACATTTTCTTTCTACATTTTCTAAAAACTTTTTCAAAAGATTCACCATGCCTCCTAAAAAAAATGTTGAAGAGTTTACATACCAAAATGTGATCATTTTAGGGGGTGTTTTCACTATCCTAGTACTTCAGGGCCTCCAAAAAATGTGATAGGTTGTCAGAAAATTAGATGTGTAATTTATACCACTAGAACGCCTGAAGGTGCTTTTTGTATTTTGGGTCTCTCCGTGTGGCTAGGCTATGAAAAAGCATACTTGCTGTGGGGGCACCCGAGCCTAGCCCCAGCTCCATGTATCCATTTAGACATGGAGCCACGGCCCGGCCCAGCACCCCCCTCTCTACTGATTGGCTCACTGACTTTGATTGAGAGCAGCAGGAGCTAGGGCCAGATTAAGAACATCATGGGCCTGGTGCTGAGGATTTTGGTAGGGCCTTTTATAAATAATAAATAAATAAATAAATAAAAATGCAAACAATTTTTTATTATAACAAATTAAATTAAAGAGAGAGAGGGAGGATAAGAAAGGGGATGAGAGAGGGGTGAGGGAGGATGAGAGAGAAAGGGGGGAGGGGAGAGAGAGGATGCGCATGAGCATGAGTGGGAATGACATCAACGCAGCCCGGCCAAGGCAAGTGACCGAAGGCACAGAACTCAGAAGGAAGACCAGTGAAGATGGAAGCGCCCGGGCCCCGCCGGATTGATCACAGCGCTGGAGGGCTCAGTCTGACAATTTAAGTTTACCCTAATGTACTAATATGCTGTGCATACTTGTACATTGTGGCATAAGCTACCTCAGGGCCTCTAAAAAGTAGTAATGTTAGCAAAGTTTAATACTGCTTTAACCACTTGCTTACTGGGCTCATATACCCCCTTCCTGCCCAGGCGAAATTTCAGCTTTCAGCGCTGTCACGCTTTGAATGACAATTGCGCGGTCGTGCGAATTGGCTCCCAAACAAAATTGACGTCCTTTTTTTTCTCACAAATAAAGCTTTCTTTTGGTGGTGTTTTATCATCTCTGCAGTTTTTATTTTTTGCGCTATAAACAAAAAAAGAGCGACATTTTTTGAAAAAACACATTATTTTTTACTTTTTGCTATAATAAATATCCCTTTTTTTTAAAAAAAAAACACTTTTTTTCTCAGTTTAGGCCGATACGTATTATAGGGGATAGAGTTATGACATTTTTATTATTTTATTTTTTACTAGTAATAGCGGTTATCTGAGATTTTTGTCAGGACTGCGATATTACGGCGGACACAGACACTTTTGACACTATTTTGGGACCATTCACATTTATACAGCCAACAGTGCTATAAAACTGCACTGATTACTGTATAAATGTGACTGGCAGGGAAGGGGTTAACACTAGGGGGCGATCAAGGGGTTAAATGTGTTCCCTGCTAGGTGATTCTTACTGTGGGGGGAGGGGACTGACTGGGGGAGGTGAGCGATGGGTGTCCCTATGTACAAAAGACACACCATTGGTCTCCTCTCCCTGACAGGACATGGATCTCTGTGTTTACACACAGAGATCCACGTCCCTGGCTCTGTAACTGCCGATCACTGGTACCTGGAGGACATCGTGGCCGCCAGGCACGCGCATAGGCACCTGAGTGACGCGGCGGGCGCGTGCCCCCCCAGTGGCCAGGAGGAGCCGAGGACGTCAATAGACGGCCTCCCGGCATTGTAGAGCCACCTTGTGGCCGTCAAATTACAATGGCCCGGGTCTCAAGTAATTAATATCACAGGATCCCAGGAGCCTCTCATGGGGCCCCCTACTGACCCAGTGGCCCTTGGGCAGTGCCTAAGTGCATAGTTGCCAACATTTCAAATATATTTTCAGGGACACTTTTCTTTACAAGTGCTATATTTAGAGTAGCTGAGATCCCCTATGTTCCTCTATACATCACAGTAGTAATCACAAAATTAAATAAGTACTAATAATGGGCAGAACAAATATGAGGACTGTGAAGATTTCCTTTAGTTGAACTAACAAAAGTGTGCCCATTCTAGAGCTGGTAACATTGAGGATATTCAGTATAATTTTAAAGAACTGTTTTTGTGGGTAAGAGGCATAGGGGAGGAATATGGATGGTATAAAAGTGGGAAGTATGTGCAGGTGAGGGAGAGGAATGTGGAGGGTCTATCAGTGGGCACTATGTACAGGAGAGGAGTGCGGAGGGTATGGCAGAAGGCACTATGTACAGGAGAGGAGTGTAAAGGGTATGACAGTGGGCAGTATGTACAGGAGAGGAGTGTAGAGGGTATGATGGGGGCAGTAAGTACAGGAGAGGAATGTGGAGAGAAAGATAGTTGGCAGTATGCACAGGAGAGGAGTGTGGAGGGTAAGGTTGGGTTACAGTACGTACAGGAGAGGAGTGTGGAGGGTATGACAGTGGGCAGTATGTACAGGAGAGGAGTGTGGAGGGTATGACAACCGGCATTATGTACAATAGAGGAGTCTATGAAAGTGGGCAGTATGTACCGGAGAGGATTGTGGACGGTATGATACTAAGCAGTATGTATATGAGAGGAGTGTGGAGGGTAAGACAGTGAGCAGTATGTACAGGAGAAGAGTGCGGAGGATATGACAGTGGGCAGTATGTACAGGAGAGGAGTGTGGAGGGTATGACGATGGGCACCATGTATAGGAGAGAAGTGTGGAGGGTATGACAGTGGGCACTATGTATAGGAGAGGAGTGTGGAGGGTAGGACAGTGAGCAGTATGTACAGGAGAGGCATGTGGAGGGTACGACAGTGGGCACTATGTACAGGAGAGAAAGTGTATGACAGCGGGCACTATGTACAGAAGAGGAGTGTGTGGGGTATGACAGCAGGCACTATGTATAGGAGAGAAGTGTGGAGGGTATGACAGTGAGCAGTATGTTCAGGAGAGAAGTGTGGAGAGTATGACAGTGGGCACTATGTACAGGTGAGGAGGATGAAGGAATCTGGGAAGGAAAAATGTAAAGGTTTGTGGAAGGATGTTTAGGGACTGCGTAGTGGTTAAGCGGGCCATACATGGATTGAAATTAAGCCAATTAAGCAAAGACCAGCCATAGTCGATCTATGTATGGGCTAGCTGGTTTTACACAAGTCAATCTATTAATTGACTTGAGTACAACCAGCCTGTCTGTTTTTTCCCAAAACAATCAGTGCTGCCAGCTATAGTTGGAAACACTAATCATTGTATTCACTGTCAGAACACAATAACACTGCTGGAGTGATTCCCCCATCCACAGGTCAGCAGGTGAGAGGGTGTGTGGGGACAGGCTGGGGAGAGATACTAGTCAGTGGCTGGGTAGGCAGTGGCTAGTATCAGAGCCAGATACACACAGATTACATACGCCACGATCGTTGGAGCGAGAGCAATAATTCTAGCACTAGACCTCCTCTGTAACTGTAAACATGTAACCTGTAAAAAATGTAAAGCATCGCTTAGTATACAAAAAAAATTGTGCTAACTTTAGTGTTTTTTTATTTATTTTTTATGAATGAAACAGTTTCTTTCCAAAAAAAAAAACAAGTTTGGAAAATTGCTGCGCAAATACTGTGTAACATAAAAAAGTTTGAGGGTTCTGAGAAATTTTCTAGCAAAAAGAAAATGATGATTTTTACAGGTAGGAGAGAAGTGTCAGAATTGGCCTGGGTGGCAAGGGGTTAATTACCATAAGTAATATACAAATAATTATTATAATCACTGTGAGCTCATCCTCTCAGTCTGCTGCAGAGTGTCAGCTTGTATTTAAACTGGCCGCTCTGTATGTAGCTTCTGACAGGCTGCACAAGCAGCCCCCTATCTCCGGAACCAAAAATCATGGAAACCCCACATTTTGACCAGTTGTGGGGTAGGTCTTCAGCTACATACCTCCCACATTTGGGATTGTCTCTGTGACCCCTGGTCATCGAGCTACAACCCTTGAAGTCATTTTTTTTTTTTTTTTGTGATTTTTTTTTTTTTTTTTGGGCAAAAGGGCATATCTTGAGGAAGGGGCCTGGAGCTGCAGCTCCAATATCCCCTATGTTAATCCAACCCTGGCAGGAGCCAATGGTGCTTCGCTGCTGCCTCAGCCAAAGAGGAGGGAGAGTCCCAGACAGCTGAGTCTCTCATGCAACATCGCTGGATCGGAGGGAGCTTGGTAAGTATGGGGGGGGGGGGTTGAGGGGAATGCTGCACACAGAAGTCTTTTTATCTTAATGCATATGCATCAAGATAAAAAAAACCTTCTGCCTTTACAACCACTTTAAGAAATGAGATGGGCCATCAGTACATCAGGATAATAAAATGTTCAAACATATATATATATACTGTAAAATGTGCTGTTTGGGGTGTCTTGATTCAAATAAAGGACCACTAGATGTTATGTTAAAATAAGGTTTTGTGGTGCGCATGCGTGAGGCTCTGTGTATGGCTGCTTGAGCCGTGTATGAGCTCCAGCCTCATACACCGGCACCCGTCACAGCCCGCACCGTGAACGGATCTTCACCAAAATTTTTAGGCAGACTCCTGAGGAGTCCGGGCACATTCCTGGCTACTTTTTATTAAATTCGAAAGGACCAAAAAGCCGTAATTTGTCCCGGTGGTCGTGGCCGAAAATCCAAGATGGCCTCCGCAGCACAGCCTACTCAGGTGTCAGGTACCATTCACCTCACAGACCTCAGACAAAATATCATCTCAGAGGGTCTGCCTATTTCCTCAGAACTTCAAGCAGGACCACTACAGACACCTAATACCTCCTCAGCCACTAGTGAACCTCTTATTTTTTTTTCACAAAACCCAACAGTATCCTTTCTTCCACAGGGCACATTATTGCCTCTCATCCCAGCCCAATTACCTCAGAAACTATTCCAAGGGACCAGGCATTTCAGATGGCAGACCTGTTCCAAATTTTTTCTGAACTCCTGGACATGGGTTTAGCTCAAACTGCAGCCAAAATAACTAGTGATTTAAAAGCTGACTTCCATAATCTTGGAACAAGAATAGACTCTATTGAACATAAATTGGAAGAAACGGTGGCTTCCACTAACCAAACTGCTAAAAATTTATCCTCGGTACAAGAACAACTGGACTATGCTATTTCAAGAATCGATGACCTCGAGAACAGGTCTCGCAGGTATAACCTTAGAATCAGGGAATTACCTGAATCTGTGCTGGATGTCTCACTAGCAGTACAAGACCTAATCAAATCTCTTCTACCTAATATCCCCCAGCACTGCCTTGAGCTAGATAGGGTTCACAGAGCTTTAGGTCCCCCTAGAAAGAATGGAAAGCCAAGAGATATTATTGCAAAACCCCATTTCTTCTCAGTAAAAGAAGAGGTCATGAAACAAGCCAGAATAACCCCTCAAATACTATGTCAAGGACACCCAATTCAACTTTTTGCTGATCTATCTCCTTCTACAATCCAATGCAGAAAAGCACTTAAACCCTTGCTACTGATCTTGTCTCAGAAAGACATTAAATATATATGGGCCTTTCCCTTTGCGGTGAAATTCTCTAAAAATGGTAGACCTTAGTCCTTCTCAAGCCTACAGGAAGGAGAGCGGATCCTACTTCATCTCAAACTTATTTCTACTGAAGCTGACATGGACACCTCTACAACTGGTCCTGGTTCTACTAAAAGACCTACTCCAACAAGTCCACAATCTCCCCTTTGGAACAAAGGAAAGAAAAAGAAGATTAAAGACAATGGCCCTACTTGACTTTGCTCTTTCACATTTTTTGTTACTACTTTTTTTTTCCCTCGGATCTAGAATCCGAACACAGATTTTTCTGTACCTCAGGTGTTAGGATACATTTTTCCTAAATTCAACCTGCTCTCCGGTTCAATTTTCACCGTTTTTCTGTTTTTTCTATAAAGCTCTATGTACTAATTTTTCTTTGGGGGTGTGGCCAACGACCGGGATGTGAGGAAGTGCTTAGCCAGAGCTCCGTCCATGCCGCTTACATCCTGACTGAATCCTGCTGATCCGTTCGCCATCCGAGGATCCCGTTTGTCCCCACAGCATCCAGGGAACCTTGTGCCCACTGGGAGATGGTCAAATACGGCCCACCGATGGAGGAAGCCTCAGGACCCGGCCCGCAGCCCCGTCATGCAAACAGAGGCAAGATGGCACCGGTCACCATGCTGCAGACACATGCAGCCAGCCATCCTCATGCTCCTCAGCGCTGACAAAGAAGCCTGCAGGGAAGGGTGAGTCACACTGTTCCCCCCCTGTTCTAAGCCCGGAAGATCCTTTCCTGTTCTCTCCAGCTGAGGACATTGCCCCTGATACTCCCAGCAGGGACACTGCTGATGCAGGCCCTGCAGAGCCATCCCTGTCCCAGATCATGGAGGCCATCCAGCACAGCCATGCTTCCCTGACCACCCAAATGGACTCCATTAAAACAGACTTATCCATCCTAAAACAGGATGTCTATAACCTCCGCCACAGGGTGTCTAATGCTGAGCAGCGCATTAGCACGCTGGAGGATGAGACCCGTCCATTACAGGGCTCTGTTAGGGAGCTACGCCAGGCCCAAAATTACACAGCAGATAAGCTCACTGAAATGGAGGACCATTTACGGAGGAGCAATTTACGTTTCCTGGGGTTCCCAGAGGGGGCTGAGGGTAGAACCCCGGAGGTTTTTATGGAAAGATGGCTAATCACCACATTCGGCGCTTCAACCTTTTCACCGTTATTCGCCATTGAACGAGCACACAGGGTTCCTATGCGCCCCCTCCCACCTGGGGCCCAGCCACGTGCCATGATCATCAAACTCCTGCACTTCAGGGACAGGGAGGCAATTCTTGGTGCTGCCAGAGAAAGGGGAAGGGTGTCCTTTAATGGGAGTGGAATTACTATTTTCCCTGACTTCTCTGTAGCTACACAAAAGCAGAGGGCCACTTTCCTGGCTATTAAACGCAGGCTCCGTGAGCATCATCTCCCCTATGGCATGCTATATCCTGCTCGATTGAGGATTGTCTACCAGGGCAAGGCCTACTTCTTCACGGATCCTAAGGAGGCATCTCACTGGGTGGATACCCTGGGACATCCTGAACGCCAGAATCAGAATCAAAGATCCCCTCCGCGCTGACATTGCACCTAACCTGCACTTTTTGATAGCTACACCTTGTGCCTTATGTGGCCTACGTTACCCCTTTCCAGCAAAGGACAGCTGAGGGGGGGTAGGAGTGGGCCTGGAAATCTTTACGCCTGTGATCATCTCACTCCCCTCTTTACTGTTATATGAAAGTGGCGAACTACATTCTACTAACTCTGTTTGTTTCTTACTTTTTTGATCTGGATGACTGCTGCATTTTTTCCTTCAGACTCAGGGTCAACTAGCATACTTGTCCTGTGCGGTAGCCCGCGTCTAAGGGACTTTAACGCTCCTCAGGGTTGGTTAGTTTGGGGTCTGTGTCATGACCCCCCTGCTTTGCAGTTTTGGTTTTGGGAACAAAGCTCTCATATGTTTGGGTTTGGGAGCCGGGAGGGTTAGGGTGGGTGGGGATGTTTGGGGATTTTTGTGTGAAGTTTTTATTTTTATGTGTTTTGTTCTGCAGTGCTGGTATTCATTTGTGCATTTCCATTTACAGGCTGGTATAACTGACCCTTATGATATGCATCTGATCACTTTATTTCCTATGCTCTTGCCTTATCTTTTTGACCTGTTTTGTACCTTGCGCGCTTCCCCTGGTTTGCGGGACTTCGGGCCTTGCTTGTGTCCGGCGGGCCATGGGAAGTGGGTACGGTTAATCATGTGCTTTACGCCTCCCTAAGTCTAAGCTACGTTTAGTGTCTTGGAATGTACGGGGGCTGAATTCCAAGGTGAAAAGATCTCTGATGTTGGAATACTTGGCACGTCACAATCCGCATGTAATCCTACTTCAGGAAACCCACCTCCAGGGCTCTAGAGTCATGGCCCTCAAACGGGCAAAAATTGCCTATGCCCTCCATTCTACATACTCCACATATGCCAGGGGGACCTCCATCCTAATAGCCAAATCAGCCCCGGTTAGTATTAAGCATGTTAAACTGGACCCGCAAGGGTGTTTTGTAGTTGTTGTACTCGAACTTATGGGAAGACCATATACCGTGACTAGCCTGTATGCCCCTCCCCCCTTCACTAAATTGTTATTTGAAAGGGTTATGACCTCCATTCTGGCGATAGCAGAGGGTCCTTTACTAATAGCGGGTGACTATAATACAGTACTGGATAATTCCATAGACAGGTTACGTTGCTCTCCATTACCCCCCACTCCCCTGGGCTCCTTCTTAAATCAATTTGACTTGGTAGAGGCCTGGAGGTGGAAGCATGCGGACAGGAGGGAGTATTCGTGTCACTCTGAGTCACACGGTACTCTGTCTCGTATAGATTTGTGTCTGGTCTCGTCGGATCTACTTTCCATGGTATCAGAGGTTAAATACCTCCCTAGGGCGATATCCGACCATTCTCCTTTGATGGTGGACCTCGCCCTGGGCCCCTCCTCCTCCTATCGGGTGTGGCGACTAGGGATGAGCTCGGTGTTCGAGTCGAACATACGTTCGACTCGAACATCGGCTGTTCGATCGTTCGCCGAACAACGAACGATTTGGGCCGTTCGCGCCTAATTCGCGGCCCACAATGCACTACGCCATCGCAGTGTCATCCAGGCGCTGTGATTGGCCAAGCATGCACTGTGACCCCGCATGCTTGGCCAATCACAGCGCCGGCAGCGAGGAGAGCAATGATTGGCCACAGGCAGGATGCCTGTGGCCAATTATTGCTGAGGGTGTTTAGTACACGCCCCACACTATAAAAGGCCGCCAGCACGGCGGCCTAGTGTAGTGTGTTCCGGAGCAGGGAAAGAGAAGCATAGGCAGGGACAGTGACATTTTTTTTCTTGCTTAACCTGGATTCCTTTAGTTTAGGGAAAGAGAAGGATAGGTAGGGAGAGTGTCAGTCTGTTTTACTGTGCTAAACCTTGTTTGTAGGGACAGGGAAGGACAGTGAGGGAAATTCTCATTGTGCTATACTGTGCTAAAGCATTCATCATCAACCATCTTTAAAAAAACATTTTTTATAGGGACAGAAAACTATAGGTAGGGAGAGTGTCAGTGTGTTTTACTGTGCTAATCCTTGTTTGTAGGGACAGGGAAGAACAGTGAGGGAAATTCTCATTGTGCTATACTGTGCTAAAGCATTCATCATCAACCATCTTTAAAAAAACATTTTTTATAGGGACAGAAAACTATAGATAGGGAGAGTGTCAGTGTGTTTTACTGTGCTAATCCTTGTTTGTAGGGACAGGGAAGGACAGTGAGGGAAATTCTCATTGTGCTATACTGTGCTAAAGCATTCATCATCAACCATCTTTAAAAAAACATTTTTTATAGGGACAGAAAACTATAGGTAGGGAGAGTGTCAGTGTGTTTTACTGTGCTAATCCTGGTTTGTAGGGACAGGGAAGGACAGTGAGGGAAATTCTCATTGTGCTATACTGTGCTAAAGCATTCATCATCAACCATCTTTAAAAAAACATTTTTTATAGGGACAGAAAACTATAGGTAGGGAGAGTGTCAGTGTGTTTTATTGTGCTAAACCTTGTTTGTAGGGACAGGGAAGGACAGTGAGGGAAATTCTCATTGTGCTATACTGTGCTAAAGCATTCATCATCAACCATCTTTAAAAAAACTTTTTTTATAGGGACAGAAAACTATAGGTAGGGAGAGTGTCAGTGTGTTTTACTGTGCTAAACCTTGTTTGTAGGGACAGGGAAGGACAGTGAGGGAAATTCTCATTGTGCTATACTGTGCTAAAGCATTCATCATCAACCATCTTTAAAAAAACATTTTTTATAGGGACAGAAAACTATAGGTAGTGTGAGGGGGTTAGCTCGGCAGCGGGTGTGTGTGACCCCCGGGATGGGCTCCCCACACAAAACAGGCCCAGCAAACGGAGGTTGTGGTTTTCAAAATCAAAAAGGTGCGGTTTATTTTCTATTTACAGTGACAAAACACAGCAAAGCAAAAGAAACATAACCAAAATAAATCCTGGTCAAGTTGACCTCTGACTAAACATACAGGTTTCCTAACTAACAACTGGGATCAGCCTAGTGCTGTCCTAGTCCCTAAGTCCCTGGTTTTAAATGTCCAAGCAAATAGCCACACAGGCTTTGTCTCACCGCACAGGGGTTCACTCTCCCTAGACAGTCCACACAGGTCTGGGTCCAGGCATGAGCAAACACCTAATGAATCTGGGAGTTTTTATAGAGGCCTTAAACGAACTGACAGGCTTCAGCTGGTCTCATCAACTCCCTGCCTGCACGATGCCCAGCCCTCTCCCTAGAGGTATGAGTCATCCATGAGCCTACTAGCCTCAGCTGGGCTTATACAACTCTCCACCTAGTTGTATAAGTCGGCGTAAAGCCTGAATCTGGGCGAAATATATCTACCCCCCTGGATGCAACCAGGTGACTTTACCTTCCTGCTGTCACATACCCCCCCCTCTTGTTTTAACCTCGGGGTTGGAACACCAGCAATCAGGCATTCATGTACTCGAGACAAAGCATCCACATTCCCCATTTGAACGCCAGGGCGATGCTTTACTGTGAAGTTGAATTCCTGGAGGGCCAGGAACCACCTATTCACTCTTCTATTTGTTTCCTTGTTTTGAGCCATCCACTTTAACGGAGCGTGATCCGTAACCATGTCAAAGTGCCTACCTAGCAGGTAGTACCGAAGGGAATCTAGAGCCCACTTCACCGCTAAACACTCCTTTTCAACGGTGGCGTAATTTACCTCATGGGACTTCAACTTCCTGCTGAGGTAAATGACTGGGTGCTCTTCCCCGTTCCAGACCTGGGACAATACTGCTCCTAACCCCACATCTGACGCATCACTTTGTACGACAAAGTCTTTAGAGAAGTCGGGTGAGTACAACACTGGCTGGCTACATAAGGCTTGTTTCAAGAATTGGAATGCTGCCTCAGCCTCGGGGGTCCATTTAATCATGACCGACCCTTTCCCCTTCGTCAGGTTGGTTAGGGGCACAGCCTTAGAAGCAAAGTGGGGAATGAATCGCCGATAATACCCAGCGATTCCCAGAAAGGCTCGTACCTGCTTCTTGCTGTTGGGACGTGGCCAACTCTGGATGGCCTCGACTTTGTTGAGTTGGGGTTTTATTACTCCCCTCCCAATGGTGTACCCAAGATATTTGGCCTCCTCCTGCCCAATGGTACACTTCTTGGGGTTAGCCGTAAACCCCGCTTCCCGAACAGAGTCCAGGACTGCTTGCACTTTTGGCAGATGTGAGGCCCAATCTGTGCTATGGACAATTACGTCATCCAGGTAAGCCGCAGCATACTTCCGATGGGGCCTCAGCATCTGGTCCATTTTCCGCTGGAATGTGGCCGGCGCATTCTGTAACCCGAACGGCATTCTTTTATATTGGAACGCCCCGTCTGGGGTTACAAATGCGGTTTTCTCTTTGGCCGACTTGGCCAGGGGGATTTGCCAATACCCTTTTGTGAGGTCAAGAGTCGTCATGTATCGGGCTGTTCCCAGCCGGTCGATCAACTCATCTATACGTGGCATGGGGTAGGTGTCAAATTTTGTAACTTTGTTCAACTGACGAAAATCGTTACAAAATCGCCAGCTCCCATCCGGTTTAGGCACCAACACGATGGGACTAGACCAATCACTTTGGGACTCCTCTATCACCCCTAAGTTCAGCATTTTCTGTACTTCCTCCCGTATTGCCTCCCGTCGAGCCTCTGGGATCCGATAGGGTTTTAACTTCACCCTTTCACCGGGCGGGGTAATGATGTCATGCTCTACCCCAGATGTTTGTCCCGGCAGCTCAGAGAATACCTCCTTGTTGCGAAGCACAAACTCCTTAACCTCCTGTTGTTGGGGTTGTGACAAGGTGGCTGCTATTCCAACCTCAGGAATCACGCAACCAGTTTGAGCTGGTGACCAAGTGTCTGCGACTAGGGACTCTCTATCCCTCCAGGCTTTCAACAGATTAACATGATAGATCTGTTCGGGCTTTCGCCTTCCTGGTTGTCTGACCTTGTAATTCACTTCGCTCACTTTTTCCATTATCTCGTAGGGGCCTTGCCATTTGGCAAGGAATTTACTTTCAACCGTAGGGACAAGTACCAATATCCTATCCCCCGGGGAAAAGGTACGGGTCTTGGCTCCACGGTTGTACACTCTCTGCTGTGCCAACTGCGCTTGGGCCAAATGTTCCTTCACGATGGGCATTACCTGTGCAATTCGATCTTGCATCAGGGCGACATGCTCAATCACACTCCTGTGGGGAGAACTCTCACTTTCCCAAGTTTCCTTGGCAATATCCAACAGCCCTCTTGGGTGTCTCCCATACAGTAACTCAAAGGGGGAGAATCCCGTAGAGGATTGGGGCACCTCCCTAATAGCAAACATCAAATAAGGAAGTAAACAGTCCCAATCCTTTCCATCTCTATCCACCACTTTCTTCAACATTTGTTTTAGGGTTTTGTTGAATCTTTCAACCAGCCCATCGGTTTGGGGGTGATACACAGACGTACGCAATTGCGTCACTTTGAACAATTTACACAGCTCTTTCATAACCCGGGACATAAAGGGTGTACCTTGGTCCGTAAGCAGTTCTTTACAAATACCCACCCGGCTAAAAACAAGAGATAGCTCTTTGGCTATGGTTTTGGCCGAGGTATTTCGGAGAGGGATCGCTTCTGGATAACGGGTGGCATAGTCCATTATAACTAATATGTACTGGTGCCCCCTAGCGGACTTGATTATAGGACCTACCAAATCCATGGCGATCCTCTCAAACGGGACCTCAATGATGGGTAGAGGGACCAGCGGGCTACGGAAATGTGGCATCGGGGCCAACCTCTGACACACAGGGCAGGAGGAACAATAATTTTCTACGTCCTTCATCACCCCCGGCCAATAGAATCTCTGTAATACCCTCTCTCGGGTTTTCTCTGTCCCCAGATGACCTCCAAGAATGTGCCCATGGGCCAACTCCAACACCAACTTCCTGTAAGGTTTGGGCACCACAAGCTGCTCAACGGTTTCTTCTGCCCTTTTTGCCACCCGATACAGTAGGTCCTTCTCTACGCTGAAGTATGGGTAAGTGCAGGTATTATCTGGGTTCACTAACTCGCCATCTATTTTCACTACGTTTTCCCGTGCCTTTATTAGGGCGGGGTCTTTCAACTGTTCTGTGGCAAAGTTTTCCCTGTGAACCTCAAGATCAGAAAACTCCACAGACGGTAGGTTTTCGTCTGAGGAGGTGGGCTCCTCTCCAGTTTCTTGAGTCTCCCCTGCCAATACTGATAAGGGAAATTCCGGAGAGTCCTCACCACTCTCAGGGGAGTTCTGGCTATCACATTCCTGGTACATAGGGGCACCAGTGAGGGGCTCAGGATCATCCCACAGTTCCCAGAACTTCGGAAAATCCCTTCCCACAATGGCGTCATGCGGTAACTGAGATACTAAGCCCACTGGATGAGAGAGGGTACCTTTGGGGGTCTCGAAACACACTGTAGTCACTGGATACTCTCGGGTGTCCCCATGCACACAAATAACAGCTACCTTGCTATTCCCAGAGACCTCTGTTTTAACTAACTCAGCCTTTATCAGGGTCACAAGGCTACCTGAATCCAGCAATACCACAACATTTCTACCATTAACACACATTTTGCATAAATGTTTCTCAGTTCCTCGAATGGCAGTGCATGCGACTGTCGCACACAGCGACTGACGTCTGCCCGTCAGAAAGTCACACTGCATGGGTTCCTCCACAACCGGGCAATTGGCTGCAATATGTCCCGCTTGCCGGCAGCGGTAGCAAACGATCCTTCTTGCCGCCTCTTGAGCCGCTGATTTCCCAGGCTGTTCTCGCCAAACTTGGGGTAGAGCTCCCACCCTCTCACTCTCTCCACCCTCACCCCTTGGAATCCTCTTATCCGCCCCTGGGGATGGTCTGGTCTTAGGGTGGAAAGTCCGAGTGTCTCTGGAAGAGGCCGTCAGGTTCTCTGTAGCCAAGTATTTCTCCACACGATCCACAAGACCATCGGCCGTCTCTGGGTCTCCATGGCTTACCCACTTTTGGATGGCAGTAGGAAGAGCTCTCAAAAACCGATCCATTACAACACGTTCCACAATCTTTGGTGCGGACAAAGTCTCTGGCTGTAGCCACTTTCTGCTCAGGTGAATGAGATCATACATTTGAGACCTGGGGGGTTTTCCAAGCTGGAAAGTCCAGTTATGCACACGCTGAGCCCGGACAGCCTGGGTGACACCCAGCCTTGCCAATATTTCAGCTTTTAGCATCACATAGTCTTTTGCTTGGTTAGGCTCTAGGTCATAGTAAGCTTTCTGCGATTCACCAGTTAACAGAGGAGCCACCAGTCCAGCCCACTGCTCCTCAGGCCACTTTTCTCTTTCAGCGGTCCTTTCAAATGTGGTCAAAAATACCTCTGGATCATCCTCTCCAGTCATTTTTGTCAATAAACGACTCACCCCAAAGGACGCGGTATTAGTGGGACGGCTTTCCTCACTGGTCTGCGGACGTTGCTGCATTACTGCTTCCATCTGTTGTTGTAGTCTCTGCTCTTGCTTCTGCAACAGGTCTATGAAGCGGGCCTCAGATTGCTGCTGGGCTCGTTGCTGAGCCTCCAGACTCTGTTGCAAAGTTGCGTTTGTCTGCTGCTGGGCTGCAAGGCTCTGTTGATGAGCTTGCTGCTGGGCTGCGAAGTTCTGTTGTTGAGCTGCAAGGCTCTTTTGCAAACCTGCATTTGTCTGCTGTTGATTGGCATTTGCTAGAGCCAGCTGTTTCAGTATCTCCTCCATGCTGGCTTAAAAAAAAACTGCCCGCATTCTCCACCAACTGTGAGGGGGTTAGCTCGGCAGCGGGTGTGTGTGACCCCCGGGATGGGCTCCCCACACAAAACAGGCCCAGCAAACGGAGGTTGTGGTTTTCAAAATCAAAAAGGTGCGGTTTATTTTCTATTTACAGTGACAAAACACAGCAAAGCAAAAGAAACATAACCAAAATAAATCCTGGTCAAGTTGACCTCTGACTAAACATACAGGTTTCCTAACTAACAACTGGGATCAGCCTAGTGCTGTCCTAGTCCCTAAGTCCCTGGTTTTAAATGTCCAAGCAAATAGCCACACAGGCTTTGTCTCACCGCACAGGGGTTCACTCTCCCTAGACAGTCCACACAGGTCTGGGTCCAGGCATGAGCAAACACCTAATGAATCTGGGAGTTTTTATAGAGGCCTTAAACGAACTGACAGGCTTCAGCTGGTCTCATCAACTCCCTGCCTGCACGACGCCCAGCCCTCTCCCTAGAGGTATGAGTCA
Source organism: Rana muscosa (assembly GCA_029206835.1). Lineage (NCBI taxonomy): Eukaryota > Metazoa > Chordata > Amphibia > Anura > Ranidae > Rana > Rana muscosa. Next base: position 625,656,126 of record CM055117.1, on the reverse strand, counting down.
TCCATGAGCCTACTAGCCTCAGCTGGGCTTATACAACTCTCCACCTAGTTGTATAAGTCGGCGTAAAGCCTGAATCTGGGCGAAATATATCTACCCCCCTGGATGCAACCAGGTGACTTTACCTTCCTGCTGTCACAGTAGGGAGAGTGTCAGTGTGTTTTACTGTGCTAATCCTTGTTTGTAGGGACAGGGAAGGACAGTGAGGGAAATTCTCATTGTGCTATACTGTGCTAAAGCATTCATCATCAACCATCTTTAAAAAAAAAATTTTTATAGGGACAGAAAACTATAGGTAGGGAGAGTGTCAGTGTGTTTTACTGTGCTAAACCTTGTTTGTAGGGACAGGGAAGGACAGTGAGGGAAATTCTCATTGTGCTATACTGTGCTAAAGCATTCATCATCAACCATCTTTAAAAAAACTTTTTTTATAGGGACAGAAAACTATAGGTAGGGAGAGTGTCAGTGTGTTTTACTGTGCTAAACCTTGTTTGTAGGGACAGGGAAGGACAGTGAGGGAAATTCTCATTGTGCTATACTGTGCTAAAGCATTCATCATCAACCATCTTTAAAAAAACATTTTTTATAGGGACAGAAAACTATAGGTAGGGAGAGTGTCAGTGTGTTTTACTGTGCTAATCCTTGTTTGTAGGGACAGGGAAGGACAGTGAGGGAAATTCTCATTGTGCTATACTGTGCTAAAGCATTCATCATCAACCATCTTTAAAAAAACATTTTTTATAGGGACAGAAAACTATAGGTAGGGAGAGTGTCAGTGTGTTTTACTGTGATAATCCTTGTTTGTAGGGACAGGGAAGGACAGTGAGGGAAATTCTCATTGTGCTATACTGTGCTAAAGCATTCATCATCAACCATCTTTAAAAAAACATTTTTTATAGGGACAGAAAACTATAGGTAGGGAGAGTGTCAGTGTGTTTTACTGTGCTAATCCTTGTTTGTAGGGACAGGGAAGGACAGTGAGGGAAATTCTCATTGTGCTATACTGTGCTAAAGCATTCATCATCAACCATCTTTAAAAAAACATTTTTTATAGGGACAGAAAACTATAGGTAGGGAGAGTGTCAGTGTGTTTGACTGTGATAATCCTTGTTTGTAGGGACAGGGAAGGACAGTGAGGGAAATTCTCATTGTGCTATACTGTGCTAAAGCATTCATCATCAACCATCTTTAAAAAAACATTTTTTATAGGGACAGAAAACCATAGGTAGGGAGAGTGTCAGTGTGTTTTACTGTGCTAAACCTTGTTGGTAGGGACAGGGAAGGCCAGTGAGGGAAATTCTCATTGTGCTATACTGTGCTAAAGCATTCCTCATCAACCATCTTTAAAAAAAAAATTTTTATAGGGACAGAAAACTATAGGTAGGGAGAGTGTCAGTGTGTTTTACTGTGCTAAACCTTGTTGGTAGGGACAGGGAAGGCCAGTGAGGGAAATTCTCATTGTGCTATACTGTGCTAAAGCATTCCTCATCAACCATCTTTAAAAAAAAAAAATTTATAGGGAAAGAAAACTATAGGTAGGGAGAGTGTCAGTGTGTTTTACTGTGCTAAACCTTGTTTGTAGGGACAGGGAAGGACAGTGAGGGAAATTCTCATTGTGCTATACTGTGCTAAAGCATTCATCATCAACCATCTTTAAAAAAACTTTTTTTATAGGGACAGAAAACTATAGGTAGGGAGAGTGTCAGTGTGTTTTACTGTGCTAAACCTTGTTTGTAGGGACAGGGAAGGACAGTGAGGGAAATTCTCATTGTGCTATACTGTGCTAAAGCATTCATCATCAACCATCTTTAAAAAAACATTTTTTATAGGGGCAGAAAACTATAGGTAGGGAGAGTGTCAGTGTGTTTTACTGTGCTAAACCTTGTTTGTAGGGACAGGGAAGGACAGTGAGGGAAATTCTCATTGTGCTATACTGTGCTAAAGCATTCATTATCAACCATCTTTAAAAAAACATTTTTTATAGGGACAGAAAACTATAGGTAGTGTGAGGGGGTTAGCTCGGCAGCGGGTGTGTGTGACCCCCGAGATGGGCTCCCCACACAAAAACAGGCCCAGCAAACGGAGGTTGTGGTTTTCAAAATCAAAAAGGTGCGGTTGATTTTCTATTTACAGTGACAAAACACAGCAAAGCAAAAGAAACATAAACAAAATAAATCCTGGTCAACTTGACCTCTGACTAAACATACAGGTTTCCTAACTAACAACTGGGATCAGCCTAGTGCTGTCCTAGTCCCTAAGTCCCTGGTTTTAAATGTCCAAGCAAATAGCCACACAGGCTTTTTCTCACCGCACAGGGGTTCACTCTCCCTAGACAGTCCACACAGGTCTGGTTCCAGGCATGAGCTAACATCTAATGAAGCTGGGAGTTCTTATAGAGGCCTAAATGAGCTGACAAGCTTCAGCTGGTCTCATCAACTCCCTGTCTGTACAACGCCCCACACTCTCCCTAGAGGTATGAGTCATCCATGAGCCCACTAGCCTTATACAACTCTCCACCTAGTTGTATAAGTCGGCGTAAAGCCTGAATCTGGGCGAAATATATCTACCCCCCTGGATGCAACCAGGTGACTTTACCTTCCTGCTGTCACATACCCCCCCTCTTGTTTTAACCTCGGGGTTGGAACACCAGCAATCAGGCATTCATGTACTCGAGACAAAGCATCCACATTCCCCATTTGAACGCCAGGGCGATGCTTTACTGTGAAGTTGAATTCCTGGAGGGCCAGGAACCACCTATTCACTCTTCTATTTGTTTCCTTGTTTTGAGCCATCCACTTTAACGGAGCGTGATCCGTAACCATGTCAAAGTGCCTACCTAGCAGGTAGTACCGAAGGGAATCTAGAGCCCACTTCACCGCTAAACACTCCTTTTCAACGGTGGCGTAATTTACCTCATGGGACTTCAACTTCCTGCTGAGGTAAATGACTGGGTGCTCTTCCCCGTTCCAGACCTGGGACAATACTGCTCCTAACCCCACATCTGACGCATCACTTTGTACGACAAAGTCTTTAGAGAAGTCGGGTGAGTACAACACTGGCTGGCTACATAAGGCTTGTTTCAAGAATTGGAATGCTGCCTCAGCCTCGGGGGTCCATTTAATCATGACCGACCCTTTCCCCTTCGTCAGGTTGGTTAGGGGCACAGCCTTAGAAGCAAAGTGGGGAATGAATCGCTGATAATACCCAGCGATTCCCAGAAAGGCTCGTACCTGCTTCTTGCTGTTGGGACGTGGCCAACTCTGGATGGCCTCGACTTTGTTGAGTTGGGGTTTTATTACTCCCCTCCCAATGGTGTACCCAAGATATTTGGCCTCCTCCTGCCCAATGGTACACTTCTTGGGGTTAGCCGTAAACCCCGCTTCCCGAACAGAGTCCAGGACTGCTTGCACTTTTGGCAGATGTGAGGCCCAATCTGTGCTATGGACAATTATGTCATCCAGGTAAGCCGCAGCATACTTCCGATGGGGCCTCAGCATCTGGTCCATTTTCCGCTGGAATGTGGCCGGCGCATTCTGTAACCCGAACGGCATTCTTTTATATTGGAACGCCCCGTCTGGGGTTACAAATGCGGTTTTCTCTTTGGCCGACTTGGCCAGGGGGATTTGCCAATACCCTTTTGTGAGGTCAAGAGTCGTCATGTATCGGGCTGTTCCCAGCCGGTCGATCAACTCATCTATACGTGGCATGGGGTAGGTGTCAAATTTTGTAACTTTGTTCAACTGTCGAAAATCGTTACAAAATCGCCAGCTCCCATCCGGTTTAGGCACCAACACAATGGGACTAGACCAATCACTTTGGGACTCCTCTATCACCCCTAAGTTCAGCATTTTCTGTACTTCCTCCCGTATTGCCTCCCGTCGGGCCTCTGGGATCCGATAGGGTTTTAACTTCACCCTTTCACCGGGCGGGGTAATGATGTCATGCTCTACCCCAGATGTTTGTCCCGGCAGCTCAGAGAATACCTCCTTGTTGCGAAGCACAAACTCCTTAACCTCCTGTTGTTGGGGTTGTGACAAGGTGGCTGCTATTCCAACCTCCGGAATCACGCAACCAGTTTGAGCTGGTGACCAAGTGTCTGCGACTAGGGACTCTCTATCCCTCCAGGCTTTCAACAGATTAACGTGATAGATCTGTTCGGGCTTTCGCCTTCCTGGTTGTCTGACCTTGTAATTCACTTCGCTCACTTTTTCCATTATCTCGTAGGGGCCTTGCCATTTGGCAAGGAATTTACTTTCAACCGTAGGGACAAGTACCAGTATCCTATCCCCCGGGGAAAAGGTACGGGTCTTGGCTGCACGGTTGTACACTCTCTGCTGTGCTAACTGCGCTTGGGCCAAATGTTCCTTCACGATGGGCATTACCTGTGCAATTCGGTCTTGCATCAGGGCGACATGCTCAATCACACTCCTGTGGGGAGAACTCTCACTTTCCCAAGTTTCCTTGGCAATATCCAACAGCCCTCTTGGGTGTCTCCCATACAGTAACTCAAAGGGGGAGAATCCCGTAGAGGATTGGGGCACCTCCCTAATAGCAAACATCAGATAAGCAAGTAGACAGTCCCAATCCTTTCCATCTCTATCCACCACTTTCTTCAACATTTGTTTTAGGGTTTTGTTGAACCTTTCAACCAGCCCATCGGTTTGGGGGTGATACACAGATGTACGTAATTGCGTCACTTTGAACAATTTACACAGCTCCTTCATAACCCGGGACATAAAGGGTGTACCTTGGTCCGTAAGCAGTTCTTTACAAATACCCACCCGGCTAAACACAAGAGATAGCTCTTTGGCTATGGTTTTGGCCGAGGTATTTCGGAGAGGGATCGCTTCTGGATAACGGGTGGCATAGTCCATTATAACTAATATGTACTGGTGCCCCCTAGCTGACTTGATTATAGGACCTACCAAATCCATGGCGATCCTCTCAAACGGGACCTCAATGATGGGTAGAGGGACCAGCGGGCTACGGAAATGTGGCATCGGGGCCGACCTCTGACACACAGGGCAGGAGGAACAATAATTTTCTATGTCCTTCATCACCCCCGGCCAATAGAATCTCTGTAATACCCTCTCTCGGGTTTTCTCTGTCCCCAGATGACCTCCAAGAATGTGCCCATGGGCCAACTCCAACACCAACTTCCTGTAAGGTTTGGGCACCACAAGCTGCTCAACGGTTTCTTCTGCCCTTTTTGCCACCCGATACAGTAGGTCCTTCTCTACGCTGAAGTATGGGTAAGTGCAGGTATTATCTGGGTTCACTAACTCGCCATCTATTTTCACTACGTTTTCCCGTGCCTTTATTAGGGCGGGGTCTTTCAACTGTTCTGTGGCAAAGTTTTCCCTGTGAACCTCAAGATCAGAAAACTCCACAGACGGTAGGTTTTCGTCTGAGGAGGTGGGCTCCTCTCCAGTTTCTTGAGTCTCCCCTGCCAATACTGATAAGGGAAATTCCGGAGAGTCCTCACCACTCTCAGGGGAGTTCTGGCTATCACATTCCTGGTACATAGGGGCACCAGTGGGGGGCTCAGGATCATCCCACAGTTCCCAGAACTTCGGAAAATCCCTTCCCACAATGGCGTCATGCGGTAACTGAGATACTAAGCCCACTGGATGAGAGAGGGTACCTTTGGGGGTCTCGAAACACACTGTAGTCACTGGATACTCTCGGGTGTCCCCATGCACACAAATAACAGCTACCTTGCTATTCCCAGAGACCTCTGTTTTAACTAACTCAGCCTTTATCAGGGTCACAAGGCTACCTGAATCCAGCAATACCACAACATTTCTACCATTAACACACATTTTGCATAAATGTTTCTCAGTTCCTCGAATGGCAGTGCATGCGACTGTCGCACACAGCGACTGACGTCTGCCCGTCAGAAAGTCACACTGCATGGGTTCCTCCACAACCGGGCAATTGGCTGCAATATGTCCCGCTTGCCGGCAGCGGTAGCAAACGATCCTTCTTGCGGCCTCTTGAGCCGCTGATTTCCCAGGCTGTTCTCGCCAAACATGGGGTAGAGCTCCCACCCTCTCACTCTCTCCACCCTCACCCCTTGGAATCCTCTTATCCGCCCCTGGGGATGGTCTGGTCTTAGGGTGGAAAGTCCGAGTGTCTCTGGAAGAGGCCGTCAGGTTCTCTGTAGCCAAGTATTTCTCCACACGATCCACAAGACCATCGGCCGTCTCTGGGTCTCCATGGCTTACCCACTTTTGGATGGCAGTAGGAAGAGCTCTCAAAAACCGATCCATTACAACACGTTCCACAATCTTTGGTGCGGACAAAGTCTCTGGCTGTAGCCACTTTCTGCTCAGGTGAATGAGATCATACATTTGAGACCTGGGGGGTTTTTCAAGCTGGAAAGTCCAGTTATGCACACGCTGAGCCCGGACAGCCTGGGTGACACCCAGCCTTGCCAATATTTCAGCTTTTAGCATCGCATAGTCTTTTGCTTGGTTAGGCTCTAGGTCATAGTAAGCTTTCTGCGATTCACCAGTTAACAGAGGAGCCACCAGTCCAGCCCACTGCTCCTCAGGCCACTTTTCTCTTTCAGCGGTCCTTTCAAATGTGGTCAAAAATACCTCTGGATCATCCTCTCCAGTCATTTTTGTCAATAAACGACTCACCCCAAAGGACGCGGTATTAGTGGGACGGCTTTCCTCACTGGTCTGCGGACGTTGCTGCATTGCTGCTTCCATCTGTTGTTGTAGTCTCTGCTCTTGCTTCTGTAACAGGTCTATGAAGCGGGCCTCAGATTGCTGCTGGGCTTGTTGCTGAGCCTCCAGACTCTGTTGCAAAGTTGCGTTTGTCTGCTGCTGGGCTGCAAGGCTCTGTTGATGAGCTTGCTGCTGGGCTGCAAGGCTCTGTTGATGAGCTTGCTGCTGGGCTGCGAAGTTCTGTTGTTGAGCTGCAAGGCTCTTTTGCAAACCTGCATTTGTCTGCTGTTGATTGGCATTTGCTAGAGCCAGCTGCTTCAGTATCTCCTCCATGCTGGCTTAAAAAAAAACTGCCCGCATTCTCCACCAACTGTGAGGGGGTTAGCTCGGCAGCGGGTGTGTGTGACCCCCGAGATGGGCTCCCCACACAAAAACAGGCCCAGCAAACGGAGGTTGTGGTTTTCAAAATCAAAAAGGTGCGGTTGATTTTCTATTTACAGTGACAAAACACAGCAAAGCAAAAGAAACATAAACAAAATAAATCCTGGTCAACTTGACCTCTGACTAAACATACAGGTTTCCTAACTAACAACTGGGATCAGCCTAGTGCTGTCCTAGTCCCTAAGTCCCTGGTTTTAAATGTCCAAGCAAATAGCCACACAGGCTTTTTCTCACCGCACAGGGGTTCACTCTCCCTAGACAGTCCACACAGGTCTGGTTCCAGGCATGAGCTAACATCTAATGAAGCTGGGAGTTCTTATAGAGGCCTAAATGAGCTGACAAGCTTCAGCTGGTCTCATCAACTCCCTGTCTGTACGACGCCCCACACTCTCCCTAGAGGTATGAGTCATCCATGAGCCCACTAGCCTTATACAACTCTCCACCTAGTTGTATAAGTCGGCGTAAAGCCTGAATCTGGGCGAAATATATCTACCCCCCTGGATGCAACCAGGTGACTTTACCTTCCTGCTGTCACAGTAGGGAGAGTGTCAGTGTGTTTTACTGTGCTAAACCTTGTTTGTAGGGACAGGGAAGGACAGTGAGGGAAATTCTCATTGTGCTATACTGTGCTAAAGCATTCATCATCAACCATCTTTAAAAAAACATTTTTTATAGGGACAGAAAACTATAGGTAGGGAGAGTGTCAGTGTGTTTTACTGTGCTAATCCTTGTTTGTAGGGACAGGGAAGGACAGTGAGGGAAATTCTCATTGTGCTATACTGTGCTAAAGCATTCATCATCAACCATCTTTAAAAAAACATTTTTTATAGGGACAGAAAACTATAGGTAGGGAGAGTGTCAGTGTGTTTTACTGTGCTAATCCTTGTTTGTAGGGACAGGGAAGGACAGTGAGGGAAATTCTCATTGTGCTATACTGTGCTAAAGCATTCATCAACCATCTTTAAAAAAACATTTTTTATAGGGACAGAATACTATAGGTAGGGAGAGTGTCAGTGTGTTTTACTGTGCTAATCCTTGTTTGTAGGGACAGGGAAGGACAGTGAGGGAAATTCTCATTGTGCTATACTGTGCTAAAGCATTCATCATCAACCATCTTTAAAAAAACATTTTTTATAGGGACAGAAAACTATAGGTAGGGAGAGTGTCAGTGTGTTTTACTGTGCTAATCCTTGTTTGTAGGGACAGGGAAGGACAGTGAGGGAAATTCTCATTGTGCTATACTGTGCTAAAGCATTCATCATCAACCATCTTTAAAAAAACTTTTTTTATAGGGACAGAAAACTATAGGTAGGGAGAGTGTCAGTGTGTTTTACTGTGCTAATCCTTGTTTGTAGGGACAGGGAAGGACAGTGAGGGAAATTCTCATTGTGCTATACTGTGCTAAAGCATTCATCATCAACCATCTTTAAAAAAAAATTTTTTTATAGGGACAGAAAACTATAGGTAGGGAGAGTGTCAGTGTGTTTTACTGTGCTAAACCTTGTTTGTAGGGACAGGGAAGGACAGTGAGGGAAATTCTCATTGTGCTATACTGTGCTAAAGCATTCATCATCAACCATCTTTAAAAAAAATTTTTTATAGGGACAGAAAACTATAGGTAGGGAGAGTGTCAGTGTGTTTTACTGTTCTAAACCTTGTTTGTAGGGACAGGGAAGGACAGTGAGGGAAATTCTCATTGTGCTATACTGTGCTAAAGCATTCCTCATCAACCATCTTTGAAATCCTTGTTTTTTGGACAGTCAGGGAAATTGTCATTGTGCTATTCTGTGCGAAAGCAATCATCCTCAACCATATTTAGAAATCCTTAAGTAAAGGGACAGAGAAGGACACCTGAAGGTAGCCCTTATTGCTTTTTTCCCATCTCCCTGCAGGCCATCCATTAGAATGTCTGGAAGGCAAACAAGGAGAGGCAGACAGTCAGGAGGCAATAAAAGAGGGCAAGCAGGCTCTGTGTCTGGGGGCAACAGTGCTGGTCGTGGACGCGGTGCATTGTCATCAGCACATGGCCATGGGACACGCTTGTCCTTCTTTTCGGCAGCTGGACATGTTGAGCCATATCATGCCGAAGACTTGGTAGAGTGGATGACCAAGCCCTCCTCCTCCTCCTCATCCTCTCTCACCCAGGCTCAGGGTACTGGCAAAGCAGCTGCCAAAGCGTCCTCTTCCCTGGTATCAATGTCAGACTCATCATCAGTCACTCCTTCCCTAGACCCACCATGTCCTCCTCCTGAGGAGTCCCCCGAACTGTTTGAGCACAGTGTTGGGTACATGCTCCAGGAGGATGCCCAGCGTTTCGAAGGGTCTGATGATGAAACCCAGCTAGAGGAAGGCAGTAGCGTGAGAGCAGACAGAGGGGATGCTCAAGAAGGACACCAATCTGGCAGTCATGTTCCAGCAGCTGCAGCATACTGCTAGATTGGCTCCAGTGATGAGGAGGGAGGGGATGATGAGGTCACTGACTCCACGTGGGTGCCTAATAGGAGAGAGGAGGAGGAGGAGGATGAGGAGGAGGCACATCTCCAACGAGGCAGGATGCCCATTGGTGGCCAGCGTAAGGGCAGTACACCGACGGAATCACACTGCAGAGCTCCGCCTGTGCAGGGCGCTGCCTCTGCCCGTCATTCAAAAAGTTCTTTGGTGTGGGCCTTTTTTGAGGCTAGTGCATCAGATCGCACAGCTGCTGTTTGCAACATATGTCTCAAGCGTATATTGCGTGGCCAAAACATCAGCCGCTTGGGTACCACATGCCTGACCAGACATATGTTGACCTGCCATGCAGCTCGTTGGCAAGCCTACCTCAAAGACCCACACCAAAGAACAAAGCGGACCTCTCCTTGCACCGCATCAGCTGGGATCTCCAACCCCACTATAACTTCAGTCCTCTCTGAAACATGCACTGAGAGGAATGAAGGTGTAGAATTAGGTGCGTCACAGCCAAGTACTTGCGGCCACTCTGCTAGCAGTACACCGACGTCCGATTCTAGCAGGCAAATTTCCCTGCCCCAGCTGCTGGACCATCGAAAGAAGTTCACTCCCAGCCATCCACATGCCCAGCGGTTGAATGCTAGCTTGGCTAAATTGCTAGCGCTTCAACTGCTGCCTTTTCAGTTGGTAGACTCGGCCCCCTTCCGTGAGTTTGTGCAATGTGCGGTTCCTCAGTGGCAGGTTCCCAAACGCCACTTTTTCTCACGGAAGGCTTTTCCGGCTCTCTACCGGCATGTGGAAGGCAATGTCTTGGCCTCGCTGGACAGGGCGGTCAGCGGTAAGGTGCATATTACCGCTGACTCATGGTCCAGCAGGCATGGACAGGGACGTTACCTTTCTTTCACGGCCCATTGGGTCACTCTTTTGGCAGCTGGGAAGGATGCAGGACAAGGTGCAGTAGTGTTGGAGGTTGTTCCACCGCCACGCCTCCAAAATGCTACTACTGGTTGTGACACACCTCTCTCCTCCACCCCCTCCTCTTCTTCTTCCTCCATGGCCTCTTCCTGTGCTTTGTTCTCTGAACCAGCGGTGCTCCGTAGCCGTTCAAGGGGCTACGCAAGTACGCAGGCAAAAAGATGCCATGCCGTGCTTGCGCTGGTGTGTTTGGGGGACAGAAGCCACACTGGGGCAGAGGTCCTGTCTGCTCTGCAGGGCCAGGCCGAGAGGTGGTTGACGCCACGCCAGCTTAAGCCAGGAATGGTGGTTTGTGACAATGGCACCAACCTCCTCTCCGCCCTCCGACAGGGACAACTGACCCATGTGCCCTGTGTGGCTCACGTCCTTAACCTGGTGGTGCAGCGGTTCTTGGGCAGGTACCCGGGCTTACAGGATGTCCTGAGGCAGGCCAGGAAAGTCTGTGTGCATTTCCGCAGATCTTATAATGCCAGTGCTCGCCTGGCTGAGCTGCAAAAGGAGTTGAACCTGCCCAAGAACCGCCTTATATGTGACATGCCCACCAGGTGGAACTCAACGTTGGCCATGCTGCAGCGGCTGCACACGCAGCAGAGGGCCATCAATGAGTACCTGTGCGACTACGGCACCAGGACAGGGTCAGGGGAGCTTGGTTTTTTTTCTCCACACCAGTGGGGCATGATCAGGGATGCATGCACTGTCCTGGCACCATTTGAGGAGGCCACGAGGATGGTGAGCAGTGACAGTGCATGCATCAGTGACACTGTACCTCTTATCCACCTGTTGGAGCACACGCTGCGTGGAATAATGGACAGGGCACTTGAGGCAGAACAGAGGCAGGAAGAGGAGGACTTCCTTGCCTCTCAAGGCCCCCTTTACCCAGACAGTGTTCCTTCTGTCCCACCCATCGCACAGGAAGAGGAGGAGGAGGAGGAGGATTGTGTCAGCATGGAGGTGGAGGCTGGCACTCAGCATCATCAGCAGCAGTCTTTTAGGGATGATTTACAGTCCCAAGAAACCAGTGGACTTGTACGTGGCTGGGAGGAGGTGGCTGCGGATCATGTCGTCCTTAGTGACCCAGAGGACTCCGGACCGAATGCCTCAGCTAACCTACGCTGCATGGCCTCCCTGATCCTGCAAAGTCTGCGGAAGGATCCTCGTATTCTTCGGATCAAGGAGAGGGACCATTACTGGCTGGCCACTCTCCTTAATCCACGGTACAAGGGTAAGGTTGCGGACCTTATGTTACCGTCGCAGAGGGAGCAGAGGATGAGACAACTCCGGGAGGCCTTGCAGAAAGGTCTGTGCAACGCGTTCCCAGAGACTGGGAGGTTACAAACTCCTGGTCCTGGACAACGAGTTGCTGAGGCTTCGGCCAGTCAAAGAAGGAGCGGTGGGGAAGGTGGCCGTCTGACCGATGCGTTCAGACAATTCTTTAGTCCGCAGCCCCAAAGTATGATCGGTTCCAGCAACCATCGCCAGCATCTGATAAACATGGTGCAGGAATATCTAGGGGCAAGGTCAGACTTGGACACCTTCCCCACCGAAAATCCTCTAGCTTACTGGGTCTTGAGGATGGATCACTGGCCAGAGCTTGCACAGTATGCAATTGAGCTACTGGCCTGTCCTGCATCCAGCGTTCTTTTGGAACGCACATTCAGTGCTGCTGGAGGATTTGTCACGGATCACAGGGTGCGCCTGTCCACCGACTCGGTTGATCGACTGACTTTCATCAAGATGAACCAGTCTTGGATCACCACCAGCTACCACACACCTGATGCTGATATAACAGACTAATTGATTTTAACATGTCACATCCCTTCAAGACTGATGCTGATGCTGAGTGCCTGTGCTGTTATGTTGACTGGCTATCCTCCTCCTCCGAGTCCTCAATGATACGATTGATGATGATAGCTTGGAAGATCATTTTTGTTTATGGGTGCCGCCACCAGTGGCTAAGGCCCAATTTTTCAGCCCCTGTTTAACAGGGGCGTGTAATTACAATTTTTGAAGCAATACTTTGCAACAGGGCTCATTGCTGTGCTCCAAGTACAGTATCTGTGAGGGGTTGCAGTGTTGTGCCACCAGTGCCTAAGGCCCAATTTTTCAGCCCCTGTTCAACAGGGGCATGTAATTACAATTCTTGATCTAATAATTCACAGCAGGGCCCATTGCTGCACCCACCAAGAGTAACTCTGAGGGCTTACAGTGTTGTGGCAACGCCGCCACCACCACCACCACCACGAAAGGCCCAATTTTTCAGCCCCTGTTCAAAAGGGGCATGTAATTACAATTCTTGATCTAATAATTCACAGCAGGGCCCATTCCTGCACCCACCAAGAGTAACTCTGAGGGCTTACAGTGTTGTGGCAACACCACCACCACCACCACGAAAGGCCCAATTTTTCAGCCCCTGTTCAACAGGGGCATGCAATTACAATTCTTGATCTAATAATTCACAGCAGGGCCCATTGCTGCACCCACCAAGAGTAACTGTCAGGGCTTACAGTGTTGTGGCACCAGCACCACCATCAAAGGCCCAATTTTTACTACCACTGTTCAACAATTATATGTAATTACAATTCCTGATATAATAGTTGACAGCAGGGCGTTCCAGCACCAACCAAGAGTAACTGTGAGTGCTTACAGTGTTGTGCCAACACCAACAACTAAGGGGCCTATTTCTGCAGAGTATATACGGCAGGTCCCTACTTTCAAACATCCAACTTACAAACGACTCCTACTTGCAAACGCAAGAAGACAACAGGAAGTGAGAGGAAATCTACCCCTAGGAAGGAAAATTCTCTCCTGTAAGAATTAATATGGGAGAAAGGTGTCTCCTCTGTACTGATGCTTTATCACCAATCCTTGTTTCAAGAAAAACACCACATTTCAAAAACAGTTGTCATTGGGACGGAAAGTGAGGTGAAATGTTCTGAACTGGGGCACAGACAGCAAAACAAATGTTACAGGGGTGATAACCCTTACCTATGTTTTCCAAAAAGTTTAAAAATAGATTTTTGGGCTGGAGCTACACTTAAACAATGTACCTGTTCAAAATTACAAACACATTCTACATAAGAACAAACCTACAGTCCCTGTCTTGTATGCACCGCCTGTATACGGCTGTTCAGAGTATATAGGGCCTTTTTTATTTTGTGTGCGGTGTTCCCCTTAATATCCATACAAGACCCAAAGGGGCTGGGGTAGGGGGGGGGGGGTCATGGGGTAGCTATGCCATTTTTCTTAAAGATTTTCATCCATATTACCGGGACCAGACATTACATTAAAGCCGCAAGCAGTTTTAAATGGCTTTTTTTTCCTTTAGAAGTGTCATTTTGTGCAGGGACAGTTCTAAACACGGGAAACACGTGGCACTTCACAGGCATACTTTAGACACCCCCCAGGTACGATATTTAAAGGAATATTTGACAAACCCTTTTTAGGATAATAACATGCATAATAGTCGTTATAATTAGCACTTTAGAATTCGAACGTTCGCATCCATTGTATTTAATAGGGTTCTAATGTTCGTACGAACTTTCGGTCCGTTCGCGGGTTCTGGTGCGAACCGAACCCGGGGGTGTTCGGCTCATCACTAGTGGCGACTGAGCCCACTGTGGTTGGCGGATGAGATCGTGGTGAACCAATGTATGACGGAGATGAAATCATACTGGCTACTTAATAAACAGAGTGCATCCGTTCCAGTGGTATGGGATGCCTTTAAGGCCACTACACGTGGCTCTTTTGCTGCGGCGGTTGGTCAGACAAGCAAGGCCTCTATGTCCAAGTTGATGGATGCAGAGGGGGCTCTCAGGGAGGCAGAAGCCGCTTATACCGCGACTCCCTCTCCTGAGACACATGCTGCCTGGAAGCATGGGTCCAGAGAATTAGACCTAGTGCTTTTGGAATGCACCCAGAAGAAGCTGTTATACCAGAATCAGCGAATCTTTGAGTTTGGTGACAAGAATAGCCGTTTGTTGGCATATCTTTCTAAACCTGACTATCAGCCATGCAGCATACCCAGAATTAAGAGTGCAGAGGGCATAGTGGTAGAACAGAACAATGAGATCATGGAAGCCTTTATTTCCTTTTACTCCTCCCTATATGCTACTAGAGCTCACTACACGATTGTGGAATTGGATGACTATCTTGCGGACATTTCGTTGCCTAGACTTCAGACCCAGCAGGCGTCAGATCTTGACGCTCCTCTGACAACTGAGGAAATTGGGGAGGCTATCCAGTCCTTTGCCAGAAACAAAACGCCGGGACTGGATGGGTTTCCCATCGAGTGGTATTTGCAATACAAAGATTTGCTTATACCCCATCTAAGCAGGGTATACGATTTTGCTATGAAAACGGGACAGCTACCCCTCTCTATGTCGGAGGCATTGATTGTCCTCATTCCTAAACCACATAAGGATCACCTCCTATGCGAATCTTACAGACCAATATCACTCATCAACTCAGATGTTAAGATTTTGGCCAAGGTGCTCGCCCGGCGATTGAACACAGTTATTACTACCATTATTGGTGCGGATCAAACTGGGTTCATCCCTGGGCGATCGACCTCCATCAACCAGCGGAGATTGTTCACCAATCTTCAGGCCACTCACGCGGAGATGGGTTCCAGGGCTGTTCTGGCCTTGGACGCACACAAGGCATTTGATTCAGTCGAATGGCCTTATCTGCTGGAGGTCCTGGCAAAGTTTGGTTTTGGCGGTACCTTCATCAGATGGGTCCAGCTGTTATATTCTAAACCCACTGCTCGACTGAGGATGAACGCAGCCGTGTCTGATCCCTTTCCGATAAAGAGAGGCACCAGACAGGGGTGCCCTCTGTCGCCGTTGCTCTTTGCACTGGCGATAGAGCCCTTGGCAGCACTGATAAGATCTTGCAGGGAGGTTGCGGGACTGACGATTGGGGGTCTGGAGGAGAAGGTGTCTCTTTATGCTGACGACATGTTGATCTATTTGTCGGACCCCCAGTCCTGCTGGAGATTATTGGCAAGTTTGGGCATTTCTCCGGGTTCCGGGTTAACTGGGACAAGTCCATCCTATTTCAGATTGACCAGGCAGACCCACCCAGGCTAACTTTCTCTTGCCCACTACAAATAGTCACCTCCTTCCGATATTTAGGAGTTATGGTACAGCTCCCTATTACCTCTTATGCTAAACTCAATATAGACCCCCTTATAGGGAGAATGAAGACCACATTCAAAACCTGGGCAAATCTCCCACTTACCTTATTGGGCAGGATTAATATTTTTAAAATGATATTCCTGCCACGATTTCTGTATGTATTGGGTAATTCAGGGATATGCAATTAGCGGACCTCCAGCTGTTGCCAAACTACAAGTCCCATCATGCCTCTGCCTTTGGGTGTCATGCTTGATGCTGTCAAATGTCTCGCTATGCCTCATGGGACTTGTAGTTTGGCAACAGCTGGAGGTCCGCTAATTGCATATCCCTGGGGTAATTCATCAATATATGTCACTAAGCTTAAATTTAAAGAAATAGACTCCATCCTTACTTCCTTTTTATGGAGGGGGGGAGTAGTCAGGATTGCCAAGACCACCCTCCAGTTACCGGTACTGGAGGGTGGATTGGCCTTACCCTGCCTCCACACCTATTATATTGCCTCACAGTTAGCTCATGCATATTGGTGTTTTTTTTCCTGAAGCCAACAACACAGCCACTGCCTTGGAGGCTGCTATCCTTACCTCCTATGAATCCCTGCAGAACCTGATTTATCATATGTCCCTTAGAGGGCGGGAGGGTACGAGTGTCCTGGCAATGACTATAAGGCTTATTAAGCTAACAAAACTACAGTCGTTCACTGACAGTAATACTTACTCGCCGAACACTCCACTCTGGGGGAACCCGACTCTACCAGAGTTCTTCCGCAGATCTGACGGGGGATTCTGGTCGAAAAGGGGGGTAAAAACTATTTTGCATTTATTCTCAGACAACGTGTTTCGTTCTTTTGATGAATTTCGTAGAATTACAATCTACCACGCACATGAAGTCCCGCCCATAGGGACGTAACGTTCGGATGGGAAGGACGTGAAGCCACCCGCAGCCATCACCATCCATTGATTGTTTGTGTTTTATCACGCTGTTATATCCTGGCACTGGAGTTAGTGCCTTGACCATGTAAGTGTGCATTTTTATTGATTTAATAAACCACTGTATTCCGCGGAGACACGCTATGGTCTGCTTTTTATTGCATGTTTGATGCCATGTTGGAGCCCACTTGTGTACCTGTCTGAGCTTATCCATTAACCAGCCAGGGTCAGCAACCTTATGTCCTGGAATTTGTACCCGTAAGGGAAAGTTGTTGTGACCCTTCATAAACAAAAGGGTCCAATCTGGGAGGTGAGGGGCCAATCTTAGGCCACTTTCACACTGAGGCGCTTAAAAAACTGCCAGTAAAACACTGAGCGCTTTTGAAGCGCTTTCAATTCATTTCAATGGAGAGGGAAGTTTTTTCAGTGCACTGCCCCAGTGTGAAAGCATTCATTGATTTTAATGGAAATAAGTTTTCAGGCGCTTTTTTTAGCGTGAAAGCGCCTGAAAAGCGCCTCAGTGTGAAAGTGGTCTTACTTTCGGTGGAGGTCTCTCACTGTGTGTCATCACTCATCTGCATGCTTAGAGCCTGTTTACCATCACTGAAGATCACTGGGATCATTCATTCATTCATTGTTTTATTTATAGGACTTGTTGTTAGCTCTGCACCATCTTTTATACATGTATCATTATACAAACTGACATATGAGGCTAGAGGGTGTCCGAAAAAATTTAGGAAGGTTTGGGGCTATTGGGTTGATTCTGAGAGCACTGTCTCTCCTGCTCCTTAAAAATGTGACTGAATATTGTCTTCCTGATATATGCCAATTGTTTACCAACTTTCTAAAAGACATTTCTTGCACTGTACTGGATTGGGCAATGTTCGCTCCACGAGTGTCTGTTTGTTGTCTATTGTATGTCTTGTTTTGAAAAAAAAAAAACGTAATAAAAATTTACCTTTAAAAAAAAATAAAAAAAATGTCTTTAATTTTTATCTAGTAAAATATTACTTTCTAAAATTTTATAATAACTTTACTACTGTAATTTCTGGGTTATATAGCTTTACATAAGCCTACTCTTGCTTTACTGTGCAAATTTTTTTTATTTTTATTTTAAATCAGATTTTTTCTATGGGCACCCTGTTTGGGGGTGGTCCACATGTGTACCCACCTATCTTCTGGAAATCCTCGGGTCTTCAGGGGATAGGTTGTCTGGCTGTCTTAGTCCAGACTCTTTTTTTGATTTGGTTGAAAGGATTTAAGAGGTGTCTCCTCTCCCAGATCCTAACCTTACATGTTAGTAGACTTCTTTTCTATATTCCATCTTTTTTCTTACTTTTTCCTATGTTATGTTAATTTTTTATCCCTTTTGTGTCTAACCCAATTGTCTCTATTAGGCCTCGTACACACGGCCGAGATTCTCGTTGAAAAAAACATGTAGTTTTTTTCGACGAGATTCTTGGACAAGAAACTTGTCCCGGCCGAGTGTACACACGCTCGTTTCAAAGAACCCGCGGTTCTTTGAAAGGAGTGTACGCGGTGACGTCATCGACTACGTCGAGCATGCGCTCGTCACATTCGATGCCGTCGCCGCCATCTTGGTATACCCTACGTATGCCTAGGAAGCTACCGAGCATGCGTCGAATTCATTTCGAACATGTGCGGGCTTCCCGGCGGACAGGTAAGTGTACACACACTCACTTTTCTCGTCGAGAAACATGCCGAGGAGAATCTCGACGAGAAAATAGAGAGCAGGTTCTCTATTTTCTCGTCGAGGTTTCTTGTCGGTTTTCTCAACGAGAAACCCGATAGCAGCGTACACACGACCGATTTACTCGGCAAGACCTCTCTGCCAGCAAGTTTCTTGCTGGTTCTTGCCGAGAAAATCGGTCGTGTGTACGAGGCCTTAGAGTTGCCTGTTCTTGGATCAATGATGATAGTTAAACACCTCAACCTCCACTCGGAAGAAAACTTGATCAAGTCTCAGTACCAAGGTCCTCTAAGGGTGAGTGGGGACAGTAATAGCGGATATCTCATGGCTATCAACGAACACACCTTAAAATAGCCTCTCACAATGTGCAAGGCTTGAATTCGCTTGTCAAAAGTAGACATTTTTTAGATTACTATAAATCCCTCAAGATAGATATTCTTTTGCTCCAGGAAACGCACTTTCCCATACGATACAGTCCTAATTATATTCAACCTAATTTTCCGCAATTCCACCTCGCTAGCGCAGAAAATAAAACTAAGGGAGTAGCCATTCTCTTTTCCAAATCCTGCAAATTCGAGAAGTCTTTTGATTATGTTGATCCAGATGGAAGAATTCTGTTATTACAAGGTTCAATTGATGGTCACCTATATACATAGGCGTGCACAGCCTATTGCATTAGGGTGTGCACCCCAAAGCTCAAACAGACAAAAGTATTGGGATGCCTGCATTTACATGCACACAAACTTTAAAGGAACACTAAAGGCAATTTTTTTTTTTTTTAAATATCA
This sequence comes from Rana muscosa, assembly GCA_029206835.1. Classification (NCBI taxonomy): domain Eukaryota; kingdom Metazoa; phylum Chordata; class Amphibia; order Anura; family Ranidae; genus Rana; species Rana muscosa. The sequence continues at coordinate 625,637,028 of CM055117.1, read as the reverse complement.
AACATGTTATACTTGCCTCCACTGTGCAGCTCGTTTTGCACAGAGTGACCCCGAACCTGGTCTTCTGGGGTCCGTCGGCGGCTATCTGGGCTCCTCCCCGCAAGAACTATCCACATTCATGCGAGCTCTCTCGCATGGTGGACAGTTTTTGCGGGCACGCTCCCGTGATACAGCCGGTGGCTATAGCCGCTCACTGCATCACTCGGGCCCCCCCCTGCACGCTGCATCATTGGATGTGATTGACAGCAGCACGAGCCAATGGCTGTGCTGATTTTAATCAACCAATGAATGAGCCGAGAAGCCCAGCCGAGAAGCCAGCGCATTCACGGCGCGGGACTTTCGAGGGGTCAGGTAAGTAAACGGGGTTTCGGGGGGGGGCCACTTATCCTCGGATGTTTTTTCACCTTAATGCATAGAATGCATTAAGGTGAAAAAACTTGTACCTTTACAACCCCTTTAATGGCATCCCAGTCTTAGTTCGTAGGGTTCAATATTGAGTTGACCTACCCTTTGCAGCTATAACAGCTTCAACTCTTCTGGGAAGGCTGTCCACAAGGTTTAGGAGTGTCTCTATGGGAACGTTTGACCATTCTTCCAGAAGCGCTTTTGTGAGGTTAGGCACTGATGTTGGATGAGAAGGCCTGGCTCGCAGTTTCTGCTCTAATTCATCCCAAAGGTGGTCTATTTGGTTGAGGTCAGGACTCTGTACAGGCCATGCAACTTCCTCCACTCCAAACTCGCTCATCCATGTCTTTATGGACCTTGCTTTGTGCACTGGTCCAAGTCATTTGGTGGAGGGAGGATTATGGTGTGGGGTTGGCCTTGGCCTTCCAGTGAAGGGAACTCTTAAGGCATCAGCATACCAAAACATTTTGGACAATTTAATGCTCCCAACTTTGTTGGAACAGTTTGGGGATGATCCCTTCCTGTTCCAACATGACTGCGCACCAGTGCACAAAGCAGGGTCCATAAAGACAGGTATTTAGCAAGGGTTGTGAAAAATTACCTTCAAGTGCAAAAATTCACATTATAATAGTAACTAAAACGTCAAAAATTAAGTGTAACAATCTAAAAAAAGAAAAATTCCAAAGTGCTATAATGGTGGGAACCTCCCAACCAAAAGGTTGTTTCACTTGAGATTAATCTGTATGGTAAATATTTATAGGAGGGGTTTCCACCATCCCTGCTAAGTTTATTTTTATACCGTTTGTCTTATTTTCAGCTTGATGTGCATTATGTGAAGTTGCGTATCACAGAGACCAGTATTGTGATAATATTGAAGTTTACTGAGATTTCCATACATTAGAGGGTTCTACCATTATTGTTAAGTTATTGATTAGGGATGAGCTCGGTGTTCGAGTCGAACATACGTTCGACTCGAACATCGGCTGTTCGATCGTTCGCCGAACGATTTGGGCCGTTCGCGCTTAATTCGCGGCCCACAATGCACTACGCCATCGCAGTGTCATCCATGCACTGTGACCCCGCATGCTTGGCCAATCACAGCGCCGGCAGCGAGGAGAGCAATGATTGGCCACAGGCAGGATTGCCTGTGGCCAATTATTGCTGAGGGTGTTTAGTACACGCCCCACACTATAAAAGGCCGCCAGCACGGCGGCCTAGTGTAGTGTGTTCCGGAGCAGGGAAAGAGAAGCATAGGCAGGGACAGTGACATTTTTTTTTTCTTGCTTAACCTGGATTCCTTTAGTTTAGGGAAAGAGAAGGATAGGTAGGGAGAGTGTCAGTGTGTTTTACTGTGCTAAACCTTGTTTGTAGGGACAGGGAAGGACAGTGAGGGAAATTCTCATTGTGCTATACTGTGCTAAAGCATTCCTCATCAACCATCTTTAAAAAAAAATTTTTTTATAGGGACAGAAAACTATAGGTAGGGAGAGTGTCAGTGTGTTTTACTGTGCTAAACCTTGTTTGTAGGGACAGGGAAGGACAGTGAGGGAAATTCTCATTGTGCTATACTGTGCTAAAGCATTCCTCATCAACCATCTTTGAAATCCTTGTTTTTTGGACAGTCAGGGAAATTGTCATTGTGCTATTCTGTTCAAAAGGGGCATGTAATTACAATTCTTGATCTAATAATTCACAGCAGGGCCCATTCCTGCACCCACCAAGAGTAACTCTGAGGGCTTACAGTGTTGTGGCAACACCACCACCACCACCACCACCACCACCACCACCACGAAAGGCCCAATTTTTCAGCCCCTGTTCAACAGGGGCATGCAATTACAATTCTTGATCTAATAATTCACAGCAGGGCCCATTGCTGCACCCACCAAGAGTAACTGTCAGGGCTTACAGTGTTGTGGCACCAGCACCACCATCAAAGGCCCAATTTTTACTACCACTGTTCAACAATTATATGTAATTACAATTCCTGATATAGTTGACAGCAGGGCGTTCCAGCACCAACCAAGAGTAACTGCGAGTGCTTAGTGTTGTGCCAACACCAACAACTAAGGGGCCTATTTCTGCAGAGTATATACGGCAGGTCCCTACTTTCAAACATCCAACTTACAAACGACTCCTACTTGCAAACGCAAGAAGACAACAGGAAGTGAGAGGAAATCTACCCCTAGGAAGGAAAATTCTCTCCTGTAAGAATTAATATGGGAGAAAGGTGTCTCCTCTGTACTGATGCTTTATCACCAATCCTTGTTTCAAGAAAAACACCACATTTCAAAAACAGTTGTCATTGGGACGGAAAGTGAGGTGAAATGTTCTGAACAGGGGCACAGACAGCAAAACAAATGTTACAGGGGTGATAACCCTTACCTATGTTTTCCAAAAAGCTTAAAAATAGATTTTTGGGCTGGAGCTACACTTAAACAATGTACCTGTTCAAAATTACAAACAGATTCTACATAAGAACAAACCTACAGTCCCTGTCTTGTATGCACCGCCTGTATACAGCTGTTCAGAGTATATAGGGCCTTTTTTATTTTATGTGCGGGGTTCCCCTTAATATCCATACAAGACCCAAAGGGGCTGGTAATGGGCTGGGGTAGGGGGGGGGGGGTCATGGGGTAGCTATGCCATTTTTCTTAAAGATTTTCATCCATATTACCGGGACCAGACATTACATTAAAGCCGCAAGCAGTTTTAAATGGCTTTTTTTTCCTTTAGAAGTGTCATTTTGTGCAGGGACAGTTCTAAACACGGGAAACACGTGGCACTTCACAGGCATACTTTAGACACCCCCCAGGTACGATATTTAAAGGAATATTTGACTTTTTTTTTTTCACTTTATGCATCATTAACCACTTAACGACCGCCCACCGCCGATTTACGTCGGCAGAATGGCACGGACAGGCAGAATCACGTAGATCTACGTGATCGCCTTTGTGCAGTTGGGGGGTCCATCCGGACCCCCCTTCACTGCAGTGAGCGGCCGTTAAGTGTTCGGGAGCGATCAGGCATGAGGGGGCGGCCGCTCGATTCCGCCCCCCCCCTCGCGATCGCTCCCGGCCAATGAAATTGCTTCCTCCGCCATGTGATGTAAACACAGGCTGGAGGAAGTGATGTCATCTCCCTCGCCGCGGTCTTTTCGTTCCCGGCGCCGAGGAGTGAAGACAGAGGTTAGTGCTCCAACAGTCCACTGACACGTAGGTACACATAGGCACACAAATCACCCCCCAGTCACCCCCAGATCACCCCCCAGGTCACCCCAAAGCCCCCAATCACAGAGTCACTGATTGCAGTGATCATTTATTTTACTGATCACTGCATTTAGTGTCATCTGTGATTGTAAAAAGTTGCAAGGCAGTTAGGATTAGGCCCCTTTAGGTCCAGGGTAGCCCCCTAACCCCCCCTAATAAAGGTTTAACCCCTTGATCACCCCCCAGGTAACCCTTTCACCCCCTAACTTCAGCGTCACTAAGCGATTGTTTTTCCGATCGCTGTATTCGTGTTGCTGGTGTTTTAGATAGGCAGTTATTTTTTTTTTAGGTTCGCCGCAGGTTTTTATTGGTGTCAGGTACCCCCATATTTAACCTAATAAAGGTTTTAACCCCCTGATAGCCCCTAGTTAACCCTTTCACCAGTGATCACCATATAAAGGTTACGGGTGACGCTGGTTGATTAGTTTGCTTTTTATAGCATCAGGGCACCCGCCGTATATAACCCAATAAAGGTTTAACCCCCCTGATCGCCCGGCGGGTGAGATCAATTAGGTTTTAGCGCCAGAGAGGGTCTGCGTCGCCCCAGGCAGTGTTAGGTTAGTGCCAGTAACGCTAACACCCACGCGCAAAGCATACACCCCCCTTAGTGGTATAGTATCTGATCAGATCTATACTAGCATCCCCAGCGGTTTAGGGTTCCCAAAAACGCAGTGTTAGCGGGATCAGCCCAGATACCTGCTAGTACCTGCGTTTAGCCCCTCCGCCCAGCCCAGCCCAGCCCACCCAAGTGCAGTATCGATCGATCACTGTCACTTACCAAACACAACACACATAACTGCAGCGTTCGCAGAGACAGGCCTGATCCCTGCGATCGCTAACAGTTTTTTTGTAGCGTTTGATATATTTGCTGACGACAGTCAGGTGCTTTTTTTCCTGTGAATCTTACTAGTGTACCCCTAAATTTAGAGCCCAAAATGGCAAGACGAAGGTACACTAGTAAAGAGGCCTACGAGATTCTGAGCATGACAGATAGTGAAGAGGAGGTCACGTATCTGTCAGATTCAGGCTCAGAATATCTTCCCGTAGAAGACAGTGACGTCAGCGGCCCCACGTCAGATAGCTCTGACGACGAAGTTGAGGTCCCTGCTAAGGTCAGGCGTACCCGATCCCGATCTTCTGAGGTTGTTGAGGAGCAAGAACCGCAGGTCTCTCGTATCATGGAGCAGAGTAGTACTAGCGCCGCTATTCCTTCTGGTGAACTGGCAAGCACCAGCGGCCTAGTACAGCCTGGACGTACATCCAGCACTGCAGTAACACTTGGTGACGTGGCGAGTCCCATAAGTGCAGTTCAAGCTGGCGAGGTGGCAAGCACAAGTAGTGTCCCGCTGCCACCAAGAAGACAAAGGCAGGCCCGTCGTGCCCATACTGCCCTTCCTGCAGAATTCGCCTATCCTGATTGGGTCCCCACCACTTCTGCAGAACCCGTACTTCCCCCATTCACTGCCCAACCCGGTATTCAGGTGGAAACAGCTGATTTTATGCCAATCGATTTTTATTCGCTGTTTTTCACGGAAGATCTCTATAGATCTATTGTGGACCAGAGTAATTTATATGCTGGTCAATTTATCGCCGCTAACCCCCAGTTGCCTAAAATTGCCAGAAATTGGAAACCAATTACGGTTTCCGAATTTAAGACCTTTCTGGGCCTTTCCCTCAACATGGGCACACATAAATTTCCGTCATTGCGTGCTTATTGGTCCACGCACCCAATTGACCACATGCCCGTGTTCTCTGCCTCCATGTCCAGGGCACGATACGAGCAGATTTTGCGGTTCATGCACTTCAACGACAATGAACTTTGTCGTCCACGTGGGGACCCTGAATACGACCGGCTCTATAAAATTCGGCCCCTCATAAACCACTTCAACGAACGTTTTGCAGCCTTGTTTACTCCCGATCAAGTTGTCTGCGTTGATGAGTCCCTGATTAAATTTTCTGGCCGCTTGTCTTTCAAGCAGTACCTTCCCAGCAAGCGTGCCAGATACGGGGTCAAGCTCTACAAGTTCTGTGACAGGGCAACAGGCTATGTAGTGAACTTTACGGTTTATGAGGGAAAAGACAGTCAGATTGAGTCGGTCAACTGCCCGGATTACATAGGGAGCGCTGGCAAGATAGTGTGGAACTTGGTGTCACCCTTATTCGGAAAGGGGTACCACTTGTATGTGGACAATTATTACACGAGCGTGCCACTGTTTAGTCACTTGTTTGATCATAAGATTGGAGCATGTGGCACCGTGCGACCTAATCGCCGGGGCTTTCCCCAGCGGCTTGTAGATGCCCGTCTTAGGCTGGGGGAGAGAGCCTGCTTGAAGTGTAATAACTTGCTCGCTATGAAGTGGAGGGACAATAAGAATGTTTTCCTTCTTACCTCCCTTCATGCAGACACGACAGTCCAAATTCGTACGGCGACTGGTGTTGTGGAGAAACCCCTCTGTGTCCACGAATATAACCAAAATATGGGAGGGGTGGACCTCAACGACCAGTTGATGGCGCCGTATCTAATTGACCGTAAGGCGAGACGCTGGTACAAAAAAGTGTCTCTATCATTATTCCAATTGGCTTTGCTGAACGCTCATGTGCTATACAGAGCTTCAGGCGGGACGTTATCTCTTCTAAAATTCCAGAATGAGATAGTCACAGAACTCCTGTATCCAGGCGGTTCTGCACCTCACCATCCCCAACCAAATGCAGTAAGCCGGCTGCATGAGAGGCATTATTCGTATGTCCTCCCGAGTACCCCTACCCAAAGCCACCCCCAAAAAAGATGTCGTGTCTGTAGCAAGCGCGGATTTAGGCGTGACACCCGTAGTTTTTGTCCACTCTGTCCTGACAAGCCTGGTCTTTGCCAAGGTGAATGTTTTGAACGCTACCACTCAAAAGTGAAGTTTTAGCGTAGGGTACAGCATTTCACAGACTAGGACACACTTACACAGGGTCTCCCAAGATGCCATTACATTTTGAGAGACCCGAACCATTACAGTTGTAAAGTTACAAAAAAAAGTGTAAAAAAGAAAAAAAAAAACTTAAAAAACAAAACACAAAAAAAATATAAAATAAAAAAACCAAAAATAGTTGTCGTTTTATTGTTCTCTCTCTCTCTATTTTCTCTCTATTGTTCTGCTCTTTTTTTACTGTATTCTATTCTGCAATGTTTTATCATGCTTGCTTTTCAGGTATGTAATTTTTTGTTTTCAGGTGCGCCATTCAACTGCAGCGCGGAATTATTTATCTTGACAGCAACAGCGTTTGCTCCCACGATACATAAAGCCGTGACTCCAGTGCTGTAGGAGGTGATTTCACCACCACAGTTAAAAAAAAGAGCATATATGCCGAAGCATGGGGGCAGCAGGGGCGGAGGAGCGATTTTGCTCCTAATGCCGCGTACATACGGTCGAAATTCCGACCGTGTGTACGCGGCATAACTTTTTTGCGGGAGGATGCCCCCATGCTTCGGCATATATATATTTTAGGCACAGGTTGCGTTAAAACATTTTTTTATTTTTTACTAGGTTTTGTTTTGGTATTTGCTTTGCAGGTATGGCATGGTAAGGTCTTACTGTTGTACTGTAATGTTACTTTGTTTTAAATGTTAACCACCATTTGCTTAGCAGGTACGTCATTCAGTTGCAGCGCGGATCTATTTATCTTGACAGCAACAGCGTTTGCTCCCACGATACATAAAGCCGTGACTCCAACGCTGTAGGAGGTGATTTCACCACCACAGTTAAAAAAAAGAGCATATATGCCGAAGCATGGGGGCAGCAGGGGCGGAGGAGCAATTTTGCTCCTAATGCCGCGTATATACGGTCGAAATTCCAACGGAGGCTTATCCGTGGAAAAGTCCGACCGTGTGTACGCGGCATAACCTTTTATGCCGCGTACATACGGTCGAAATTCCGACGAAGGCTTGACCGTGTGTACGCGGCATAACTTTTTTGCGGGAGGATGCCCCCATGCTTCGGCATATATGCCCATCATTAGAAGTGGGTGGATGAAGGGAGGTATTCTAATGGTGGGCATACCCACCAATCAATCTCTTTTTTTCGTTCAGCCAATAGGCTGTATGAAAAAAAAGATTACAATACATGTCCAACAAGGACCAGCAACGTACTGGTATGTTGCTGGACTTTGAATGTTTATACCAGAATGATGCCTGCGGGTTTAGGTATCATCTTGGTATCATTCTTTTCAGCCAGCAGCCGGCTTTCATGTAAAAGCAATTCTAGCAGATAATTAGCCTCTAGACTGCTTTTACAAGCAGTGGGAGGGAATGTCCCCCCCGGATATAAAAAGCGCCATTGGGAAATTGGGAAAGCATTTTATCACACCGATCTTGGTGTGGTCAGATGCTTTGAGGGCAGAGGAAAGATCTAGGGTCTAACCCCCCAATTTTTTTTCAAAAAAAGAGTACCTGTCACTACCTATTGCTATCATAGGGGATATTTACATTCCCTGAGATAACGATAAAAATGGTAAAAAAATAAAATATGGAAGGCACAGTTTAAAAATAAAATAAAAAAGCCAAATAAATAATAAAAAAAAAAAAAAAAAAAAAAAAAAGCACCGCTGTCCCCCCCTGCTATTGCGCAAAGGCGAACGCACGCGTCGGTCTAGCGTCATATGTAAACAGCAATTGCATCATGCATGTGAGGTATCACCGCGAAGGTCAGATCGAGGGCAGTCATTTTAGCAGTAGACCTCCTCTGTAAATCTAACGTGGTAACCTGTAAAGGCTTTTAAATGCTTTTAAAAATGAATGTAGTTTTGTCGCCGCTGCGCGTTTGTGCGCAATTTTAAAGCATGTCGTGTTTGGTATCCATGTACTCGGCCTATGATCATCTTTTTTATTTCATCAAACATTTGGGCAATATAGTGTTTTTTAGTGCATTAAAAATAAAAAAAGTGTGTTTTTCCCCCAAAAAATGCGTTTGAAAAATCGCTGCGCAAATACTGTGTGGAAAAAAAAAATGCAACACCCACTATTTTAATCTGTAGGGCCTTTGCTTTAAAAAAATATATAATGTTTGGGGGTTCAACATAATTTTCTTGCAAAAAAAAATTTTCTTTCATGTAAACAAAAAGTGTCAGAAAGGGCTGTCTTCAAGTGGTTAGAAGAGTGGATGATGTGTGACATAAGCTTCCTAATGTTGTGCATAAAATGCCAGGACAGTTCAAAACCCCCCCAAATGACCCCATTTTGTAAAGTAGACACCTCAAGCTATTTGCTGAGAGGCATGTTGAGCCCATTGAATATTTTTTTTTTTGTCCCAAGTGATTGAATAATGACCAAAAAAAACAAATGTACAAAAAGTTGTCACTAAATTATATATTGCTCAAACATGCCATGGGCATATGTGGAATTACACCCCAAAATACATTCTGTTGCTTCTCCTGAGTACGGGGATACCACATGTGTGGGACTTTTTGGGAGCCTAGTCGCGTACGGGACCCCAAAAACCAAGCACCGCCTTCAGGATTTCTATGGGTGTAAATTTTTGATTTCACTCCTCACTGCCTATCACAGTTTCGGAGGCCATGGAATGCCCAGATGGCACAAACCCCCCCAAATGACCCCATTTTGGAAAGTAGACACCCCAAGCTATTTGCTGAGAGGTATGTTGAGTATTTTGCAGATCTCGCTTTTTGTCACAAAGTTTTGAAAATGTAAAAAAAGAAAAAAAAAATGTCTTTCTTAATTTTCAAAAACAAATGAGAGCTGTAAAATACTCACCATGCCTCTCAGCAAATAGCTTGGGGTGTCTACTTTCCAAAATGGGGTCATTTGTGGGGGTTTTGGGCTATTTTGACATTTTATGGCCTTCAAAACTGTGATAGGTAGTGAGGAGTGAAATCAAAAATTTATGCCCTTAGAAACCTTGAAGGCGGTGCTTGGTTTTTGGGGTCCCGTACGCGGCTAGGCTCCCAAAAAGTCCCACACATGTGGTATCCCCGTACTCAGGAGAAGCAGCAGAATGTATTTTGGGGTGTAATTTCACATATAACCATGGCATGTGTGAGCAATATATCATTTAGTGACAACTTTTTGTACATTTTTTTTTCTTTTTGTCATTATTCAATCATTTGGGACAAAAAAAAAAATATTCAATGGGCTCAACATGCCTCTCAGCAAATAGCTTGGGGTGTCTACTTTCCAAAATGGGGTCATTTGGGGGGGTTTTGTGCCATCTTGGCATTTTATGGCCTTCAAAACTGTGATAGGTAGTGAGGAGCGAAATCAAAAATGTATGCCCTTAGAAACCTTGAAGGCGGTGCTTGGTTTTTGGGGTCCCGTACGCGGCTAGGCTCCCAAAAAGTCCCACACATGTGGTATCCCCGTACTCAGGAGAAGCAGCAGAATGTATTTTGGGGTGTAATTTCACATATGCCCATGGCATGTGTGAGCAATATATCATTTAGTGACAACTTTGTGCAAAAAAAAAAACAGTTTGTCATATTCCCGCAACCTGTGGCAAAATATAAAATATTCCATGGACTCAACATGCCTCTCAGCAAATAGCTTGGGGTGTCTACTTTCCAAAATGGGGTAATTTGGGGGGGTTTTGTGCTATTTTGGCATTTTATGGCCTTCAAAACTGTGATAGGTAGTGAGGAGTGAAATCAAAAATTTACGCCCTTAGAAATCCTGAAGGCGGTGCTTGGTTTTTGGGGCCCTGTACGCGGCTAGGCTCCCAAAAAGTCCCACACATGTGGTATCCCCGTACTCAGGAAAAGCAGCAGAATGTATTTTGGGGTGCAATTTCACATATAACCATGGCATGTGTGAGCAATATATCATTTAGTGACAACTTTTTGTACATTTTTTTTTTCTTTTTGTCATTATTCAATCATTTGGGACAAAAAAAAAAATATTCAATGGGGTCAACATGCCTCTCAGCAAATAGCTTGGGGTGTCTACTTTCCAAAATGGGGTCATTTGGGGGGGTTTTGTGCCATCTTGGCATTTTATGGCCTTCAAAACTGTGATAGGTAGTGAGGAGTGAAATCAAAAATGTATGCCCTTAGAAACCTTGAAGGCGGTGCTTGGTTTTTGGGGTCCCGTACGCGGCTAGGCTCCCAAAAAGTCCCACACATGTGGTATCCCCGTACTCAGGAGAAGCAGCAGAATGTATTTTGGGGTGTAATTTCACATATGCCCATGGCATGTGTGAGCAATATATCATTTAGTGACAACTTTGTGAAAAAAAAAAAAAGTTTGTCATATTCCCGCAACTTGTGGCAAAATATAAAATATTCCATGGACTGAACATGCCTCTCAGTAAATAGCTTGGGGTGTCTACTTTCCAAAATGGGGTCATTTGGGGGGGTTTGTGCTATTTTGGCATTTTATGGCCTTCGAAACTGTGATAGGTAGTGAGGAGTGAAATCAAAAATTTGCGCCCTTAGAAATCCTGAAGGCGGTGCTTGGTTTCCGGGGTCCCGTACGTGGCTAGGCTCCTAAAAAGTCCCACACATGTGGTATCCCCGTACTCAGGAGAAGCAGCAGAATGTATTTTGGGGTGCAATTCCACATATAACCATGGCATGTGTGAGCAATATATCATTTAGTGACAACTTTTTGTAAATTTTTTTTTTTTTTTTTGTCATTATTCAATCACTTGGGACGAAAAAAAAAAATATTCAATGGGCTCAACATGCCTCTCAGCAATTTCCTTGGGGTGTCTACTTTCCAAAATGGGGTCATTTGGGGGGGTTTTGTACTGCCCTGCCATTTTAGCACCTCAAGAAATGAGATAGGCAGTCATAAATTTAAAGCTGTGTAAATTTCAGAAAATGTACCCTAGTTTGTAAACGCTATAACTTTTGCGCAAACCAATAAATATACGCTTATTGACATTTTTTTTACTAAAGACATGTGGCTGAATACATTTTGGCCTAAATGTATGACTAAAATTGAGTTTATTCGATTTTTCTTATAACAAAAAGTAGAAAATATCATTTTTTTTCAAAATTTTCGGTCTTTTTCTGTTTATATCGCAAAAAATAAAAATTGCAGAGGCAATCAAATACCATTAAAAGAAAGCTCTATTTGTGGGAAGAAAAGGACGCAAATTTCATTTGGGTACAACATTGCATGTCCGCACAATTTACAGTTAAAGCAGCGCAGTGCCGAATCCCAAAAACAGGCTTGGTCCTAATGGCCCGAAATGGTCCGGGGCTTAAGTGGTTAAAATGACTGCTCCCGAAAAACGACCGTTTTTAAAACTTCTTTTTGCATTGATACATGTCCCCTGGTGCAGAACCCGGGTTCCCAAACCCTTTTTAGGACAATAACATGCATAATAGTCGTTATAATTAGCACTTTAGAATTCGAACGTTCGCATCCATTGTATTTAATAGGGTTCTAATGTTCGTACGAACTTTCAGTCCGTTCGCGGGTTCTGGTGCGAACCGAACCCGGGGGTGTTCGGCTCATCACTATTATTGATCAGTAAGTTAGCTCTGCACTTTTTTTTTTCTTTGTGGTGTGAGAACACAACAGTGCTTAGCGGCAGACCTTTCAATTACACTTTTTTATTGTAAATAGTAATGTGGCGATTACCTATTATACTAAAATCGGCATGTGGCATTAATAAACAACAGATTTCAGTTGTGCCCCACCAGGCCGGCACCCCCTTGGACAATGTGCCTGTCTGCTGAATTCACCACCCTCATCCCTGCACTAACAGCACTGATAAGCGGCACTTGGCACTCATTTGCACTGGTGTGGAACTGACAGGTGGCACTGATTGAAGCACTGATTGGCACTGACAGGTAACGCTGATTGACTGATTGGAAGTACTGATTGGGGCTGACAGGCGGCACTGATTGGCATAGACAGGTGGCATTAGTTAGAAGCACTGACAGAGGAGAGGGGGGTTTCCAGGGGCGTACCTAGAGCATTTGGCACCCGGGGCGGACACCCCACTGTGCTCCCTGCATCCTTCAATATCTCTTTGTCACTACTGTATCACTGGACCCCTTTACATTACACAGCACCCTGCACCACTGGACCCCTTTACATTACACAGCACCCTGCACCACTGGACCCCTTTACATTACACAGCACCCTGCACCACTGGACACCTTTACATTACACAGCACCCTGCACCACTGGACACCTTTACATTACACAGTACCCTGCACCCCTTTACATTACACAGCACCCTGCACCACTGGACACCTTTACATTACACAGCCCGCTACGTACAGAGTGCAGGGTTGAGAGGGTGCTACGTACAGAGTGCAGAGTTGAGAGGGTGCTACGTACAGAGTGCAGAGTTGAGAGGGTGCTACGTACAGAGTGCAGAGTTGAGAGGGTGCTACGTACAGAGTGCAGGGTTAAGAGGGTGCTACGTACAGAGTGCAGGGTTGAGAGGGTGCTACGTACAGAGTGCAGGGTTGAGAGGGTGATACGTACAGAGTGCAGGGTTGAGAGGGTGATACGTACAGAGTGCAGGGTTGAGAGGGTGATACGTACAGAGTGCAGGGTTGAGAGGGTGATACGTACAGAGTGCAGGGTTGAGAGGGTGATACGTACAGAGTGCAGGGTTGAAAGGGTGATACGTACAGAGTGCAGGGTTGAGAGGGTGCCAAGTACAGACTGCAGGGTTCATGTAGTGTGCAGAGTTCAGGAGTCCCATATTTCAGCTAAAATAAAGCCCTTAGTAGTATACAGTACAAACACTGTCTGCAGCCATGAATAATACAGCCACAGCACCTGTGATCATTATTATAATACTGATGATGATTACACTATACAGCCTGTATACACTACAGTAAGACACAGGCTGTATAGTGTAATCATCAGCATGATAATAATGATCACAGGTGCTGTATACTTGTACTACTCCTTAAAGGACTGCAAGGAATGTACCAGGCTGCAGAACAGTTGGAAGACATAAAAAGAAAGCCTGGGTGGAAGTGCAGATTTATGTGAGTGGAGAGCAGAAACAGGAGAAAGTGAACTGGAAATGGGAGGGGTGATGAGGATCGGTGTGAGTGTGTGATTTACTGCATTGTCTTACCGAGAAGATGACATGTAGTACACAAAGGGGAAGTGCAGCTGGGGGTGAAAGGTCCCATCACTCCCATGTATCAGGAGGAAGGGCTGAGTGACTGGGAAGGAGAGGGTGTTGATGGGAGTGGAGAGAGCGCAGTGCAGTCAGTAGCAGCTCACTCACCTCGGATCACTGCAGGACTTTCACTCATTGCATGCAGCTCTTGTTCAGGCTTCTCCCCGCATGGGAGCTGCTTCATCCCGCACCCACTAACACAGGAAGCCCGCGGGACGAATTTGAAAGGAAGGACAAGGCTCTTTGTGTACCTATTGGCCGAGGAAGCAGCTGCACCACCCCCTGCTGCCTACTCAGCCAATGGGTAGCTGAAGCTCATCGTAAATGCCTCCCTTCTGACAGGAACAAATGTGATTAGGGGCGGCGCAGTTCCATGCACTGTGTGTGTCAGAGGCAGAGGGGAGCGATGCGGCTGCCATATAAGTGTAGCTCGCGGCATGCGGGAACCATGGCAACCCGCACACGCCGCGGCCATTCCGGGACTCAGCCCTGATTGGGAGGTATGGATTAGGGTGTGCCTGGGCACACCCGGCACACCCCGTGGGCACGCCTATTCCTATATACCCTAGTCTCATATTATGCCCCTAATAGAGGGCCAAGCCCTATTCTTCAAGAATATGATGAACACCCTGAGCCCTATGTTATTATGAACGGTCATTTTGGGGGGAGACTCGAACGTAGCTTTTGACCAGGCTCTGGATAAGTCCAAACCCCCCAAAGACCAATTGACCCGCTCGACCAATAAAAGCCGTAAAATCGCTAAAATACTTTCGAATCACAATTTAGCAGACGCTTGGAGGGAATTAAATCCTTCCAAACGGGACTTCACACATTATTCACACCCCCTACAACACATACGCAAGAATAGACCACATCATTACTCCTTCACACCTTATACCGCTTATACTAAATGCCCACATCAAGGATAAGGCCCTATCGGATCATCAGTTAGTAATTATTTCTCTAAATTCCAGTTCTGTTAGAAGATGGAAAGGTTTTTGTAAACTTAACGAATCAATCCTTACAAATCCAACCACAAATGAGATAATCAATAAAGCCTTACAGGATTATTTTTCCCTCAACAAGGAAGATATCTCCACTGAGACCCTCTGGGCGGCTCAAAGCCTTCATCCGGGGAAAAATCATTCAAATCTCTACCCAAACTAAAGCGACCGCAAAGCTCAAATAGAACGTTTGGAAGAAGAGTACATAACCTTAAGAAATCGTCACAAACAAGATCCCTCTAAATTCCCTATATCTCTCATAGACAAGGCCAAACTTGAATTAAATTTAGCCCTTACAATGCAAGCGGAAAAAGTGATTAGATGGAGTTGCAACAAATTTTACACAAATGAAAATAAAATAGGGTCATTACTTGCTACAAAACTCTCTCCTAGAGTTAGAATCCATTCTATGCCTAAAATTCGAATAGCAAGTCAAGCGCCTACTGCAAACCCCGTCAAATCCTAGAAGCATTTCAAGAGTTTTATTCTAAATTGTATGACACTCACTCGAAGCCAGACAAAGATTTTCTCTCTAGGTATTAAGACGATCTTCCCATTCATTCCATAACCCCCTCACACAAAAGTTTACTTGAAGCTCCTTTCACAATAGAGGAGGTTATGGGGGTTATTAAACACCTCAAAAACGGATCAGCCCCTGGTCCTGATGGATTATCCATACCCTATTATAAGACTTTCGCCAACACCCTAGCCCCCTATTTAACCAAATTTTTTAATGACAAAACAAATGGCCTACCATTAGACACACACCTTAATATGGCATTTATCAGTTATACCCAAACCAGACAAAAATCCTGAAGACATCACTAACTACTAGCCCTATTTCCCTAATAAACAATGATATTAAAATTATAATAAAATAAAGAAAAAAGCTGCACCAACATTGTTATAAAGGACTCCTCAAGAGTCTCAATCTTAAAGTTCAGAAAAAGGTAGTCCATATAAGAAAAATGGGGGGAGTCAGTCCATTGAAATAGGGAATTCCAACTCGTGGTATGTTGTAAACACAAATTACACCAATCACAGTCACCAATGTACGAAATGGCTCCTTACCACAAACAAAATAATATTATGCAGATGACTTTAACCCAGCCTAGGTCTTTATCCCTGGGAGAAAATTCACCGGATCACCAGATAATCCACAAGGCTGATAGGGGAACTCTCCTGATGGCTCCGTGGCAGATAGAACAACAAAAAATATATACCATAGGGTGATAACGTTTTCCACAAGGTATAATATATTCCCACCACCGTGCAAAAAAAAGGGGTTAGAGTGACCACCACCTATATATGAATTGGCTCCTTACCAGACATACACAGGGGATAAACATGTATCAGCTGCTTCCAGCCGCGATCCTTCCAGACAGACCCTCTATGTGATAAACGCTGCTGTGCTCCAAATGGGGTACCAAAAAACAGGGGGGGAGACCATAGAGTAGTACCCTCTTAACATGAGCTTTTATTAAAATTTAAATTCTACTTACAAAAATGTAGCTATATACAAGCATAAAATCTAAGCCGGCCGGCTTAAGCGAGTACCCTTCCGTACTGCGTGGTGACGTCACTGCATGTCCCCCAGACACGTTTCGTCATAGATGACGTTTTCAATGGGATAGGGCACGCAATGACTCACCTCTATAAATACATAAACCAAGCCTCGCTTTGAGATGCCAATATTAAGGTTGCGAGCGCCATCTTAACTAGGGGCACCTACCAGCATCTTGCGCTACATATCATAACAGCAAGAATACATGTAGGAAGCAAGGCTAGACCTATTCCAAAAAAACATATTAAAAAACAAAACAAAGGACCGCCAAGCAAGCAATCGCCCGTCTACTATTTTAACAAAGCGCGGAACCTTATGTGCAGCACACGCCATCACTATAGGTTCACGCAATGTGTACACACAAATTGAGGTCATGAGCGCCATCTTAACTGGGGGCACCTGCCAGTCTCTTACGTTACTATACATAACGGCAGGAATATGAATACCACAGCTAAGAGGCAAGACTGAAGGTATAATATAATACCACAAAACAAACGAATGGACGAGCAATCTTTTGACTAAACTAATACTAATATTAACTAAAGCGTGGGCTTCATATCATAGCCATCATTACAGATCCACGCACTGTATAGGTGATGCATAAACAAAAAAGTGATCCTGTGCAGTGGCACAGATAGTGATCAACCAGGCAAACATATGCCTAATATATGGATATAACATTTTAGTGGTTATATCATGAAAATATATGTGGGGAAACACAGCACAATAAGACCGTTATGAAACAGTCCATAACGGTCTTATTGTGCTGTGTTTCCCCACATGTGCCGCTTTGCTACTGGGTGACATACCAACATCAATCTTCCGTGACAGCTTCCCTGTCACCGTTCTGCATCTTTTTCTTCTTGACATCTTCCTGAAGAGGTATAGTATCGGCAAGGGGTGTCCATTCATTCACCATTCACTCGCGCACACTCAGAGCAACAACTCAACCAGCTTTCAGCTACATAGCTTCGAGGAGGACCTTACTTGGCCATATTACTAGTCTAATATATATATTTATCACACTATACCATGACATGAATCAACCCATTATCATAATATATACATTATCCATCCAATTACGCCTCCTGCTCCCAACCTCCTATAACTCTTTATTGTAGATACGGGTCGGGATTGGGCAGGCTTGCTTACAGTGGTCTTTCTTGCCGCAACTTGGCCTGTCTGCGGTACCTCAGGGATCTAAATTGGCAGCAAAGTCTCTAATTTATACGAAGAGACCCCACCGTCACTTTGTCCCTCAGCTTGCATAGATCAGCAGGAGAGCTTCCCATACAAGTTTTAGTCTAACAACACATATAAATTTCCAACAATAACACAACCCACAAAATGTCATCTCTGTCTGGATTTCAGTGACCATGCCCAGGGAATCTCATGCACCCCTACCTACGGCTAGGTTCAAGAAATACCCTAGTTCCATGACTAACGCTACATCGGTATCCTCTAGGACAAATAAACAAACTTGTCTATGTCCTAAATAATACCCAGGTGCTTTCTTCCCAGCAATGATCTCTCCATCCAGAACACAGTACCGTGTATTGACCTGGTATGCAAAGGACATGCTTCCGACAGAGGGAAATATCAACCTGCCCCCAGCTTCCGTATTCTATGATCACATGTGGGTCACTTAGCCACCAATGCAACAAGATAGAATCCCCAGTCAGCAAGCCCATTGATGCCACAAAATATACAGACCAAGTCTGCACTTCTGTCATACAGCACAAAACCTTTCATAATCCAAACCCGTACAGCCCATCCAGGCATTCGATCACCACTTTGGATTAGTGTAAGCGCTGTGTTTTGGCAAAGTCTTACTGAGCGGTAATGCTAACATCAGGCCACTGCCCCTCATGTGGAGATACGGTCGATCAGCTTGATGCTGGTCGATAACTCCGCCTGCCCCTGTGTGCATGCCAAAGCCAATGACATATCTGTCCCATACCATCTCACACTCTCTACCAACTCTCACCATGGTTGACAAAATCTTGAGCCACTTTACACTGGATATTTATGTGACTTTGTTGAATGTTATCAAAAGGGGGGCATCGATCTCTCTGAGTGACAAAGCCCCGCCTGCTGTCTGAAGCTATGGATGAGAGTTTGTCCCCTAAGAGATCGATGTCCACTCCACTAACAACACCCATCCCAGCTCCTATTCCCCCAATATAGTGCTGAATACATCCCTCCTCTTTTGGGTTACTCCTCAGAAATAAGCGCTCCGCATATCCGTGGGAGCAAGCCCCTGATATATTGACCGCACTTGATTCAGAGTATATTCAGCACATATAGGGTAATAGGTTTTATCAACCACTATGAGATGCTGCAGCGCCATGTGGTGAAGGCATACTGTACCCTGGTAGCCAGTGTTTATTCCCTTTGTTCAACAGAGCATGCTCCTGTGTGTGTTCACTGGCATTACCTGTGCAGGGTTTCCACCCTCTCAGATGAGACATCAATTAGGTGTATCTCCCACATGTCCAGTTCTGTTGTCCCACATGTCCACTAACCAAGAGCTTCTCTATACAACTGCTAAGATTGAGACACCATCCCTACGAGGAAGTTTTCACCCCATTGACGTGTCACCTGGTACCCTCTAGTCTGGCCAACAGACACCTTTAATTGTCAACCTCCTAGGTACCTGCACCATATTAATTCCGTTAAGTCAATACATGTCACACATTAAAAACATTTCCTTCTTTCAATTCCTCGTCCCATAATAAAAAAGAAAAAATATATATTACATCCCTTGTTCTGAAGGATTGGATAGGTTATATTCCTTCCCCAACCACCAACCCATTGCATTTGTATTCATAGTCCGTTTGTATTCATAAATGACAGGAGAGACTGTGGCAAAATGTTTCACAAGTCTCGTTGTTGGGCAAAGTCCTTCCGATTCAGTATCAGCGCAAAAATTGTCCATAAGAAAAAAGAACCTTATATTTCAAGTATTAGTCTGAATCTTTTCTCTCCTGAACGTTTATAAGAACAAATTTTTCAGTGTGGTATGGCACAGACGAACAGCCAACCAGATGAACATCCTTCATCTCTGTTCCAGAATCCTCTCCAATCTCGCTCCACCAAGATTCTGGAAGTTAAGAACAAGAGCAGAATCAAATTCTTATCCATAATATCTACTAACACAGGAATTTAGTATTCCTGACTTCTGAACAAATTACCAAAACAACCATGATTCCTTTCGGATGAACCCACTCTAAAATGGATCCCCATGGTATGAGTAAAAATCTAAAATAAAAAAAAATGCACGTGAACGTTGCTTCTCAAAAATTCAAAATTTTAAGCACTCAAAAAGACAATGCATTATCTGTACTTTAAGATCTACGCCCCTTTCAGGTGGATAATTCCTAAATCTTTGGAA
Organism: Rana muscosa; assembly: GCA_029206835.1. Classification (NCBI taxonomy): domain Eukaryota; kingdom Metazoa; phylum Chordata; class Amphibia; order Anura; family Ranidae; genus Rana; species Rana muscosa. Next base: position 625,617,301 of record CM055117.1, on the reverse strand, counting down.
CTTTTTCCACCTGAATTAAAAGAAAACAAACAAAAGAGAAGAAGAGAAGAAAAAAAATTCCAGCAGCTAAAATGGCTTCCTACCAACTTGTCCTAGACAAAATGTATTCAGCTGCTAATTGAGGACATATTCAGCGACCACCTAGTCAGTTGCTAATGACCAGGTGTACTAAACCTAACAATGTTTCCACCTGAACAAACAAAAACAAACTAGATGAAACAATATAATAAAAAAAACAACGAAACTGATAAAAAATTTGAAAATTAATAAAAATAAAAAAATTCAAAAAAATAAAATAATAAAAAAATAAAATAAAAAATAAATACAAAATTAAAAATAATTAGTAATTAAAAAAAAAAAAAAAAAAAAAATTACAAAGACAAAAATGAAAGAACATGGATGAGAAAAAAATTAAAACTTAAAAAAAAACATTTCTTTTTCTTTGAAAAAATGAAAATCAATAGAATTCAAAAATTCAAAATCTGGCCATCAACACACAACAACATGGCAAGTCAACCATCATCAAACCATGACAAACACTCAACTTTAATTAAAGATGTCCACTGACTTTTCTCATGAGAAGAGTAAGCGCCCATTTCGATCTGGAAGAGAATTAGTTAATGGGAAAACAAAAAAACAACATCTGTACTTCATCACAACATTTGTAACTTCATTTGTAACTCTTTACTCCATTAATGTCTGACTATTGTTTAATTTTTTTCATTGTTTTCAAACAATTACTAATTAATGATCTCATGGTACCATGTGAAAACCTAACCCCTGCTCTGCAAAATTTGCCCACTGTTGTTTCCACTTTGAAGGATCTGTAAACAAAACACAAACATTAGTATCCAAACCCGTTTAACTTCTTCCCTGGTCTCTAGAAAAAACAAAAACACAAAGACGGTTATTGACAAAAAATTGAAACTAACAGTATTTAAAAAACAAAATAACGATCCTGCGGCCTATCCTCGAAAATATATACATATCAAGGTCCTCTATAATATTCCAAACCTGAAGGGCAAACCTCTGTAACTCACATCTTATTCATAGCAAAGAAACATTAACCAGAAAATTCTCACCATCCCTGCAGCTCCCTAAGGGCTGCTATCCTTGTTTCCCCACATTGCTATGTTTGAATGAACATGTGGCTCCCTCCATTTTTCATAATAATGCCTTTCCTGTCTTAATCGAGTATTACGGCCCCTATGGCTATTGCTACCCCATCGCACCGAATACACTTCGTAACGCCTTGGGGTCGTTTTGGGGTGTTGAGGTCTTTTTTTGATGTCATTATTTGCCGCCCAACAATATCTGGCGATGTGACCTCCCTTTTTACATAGAAAACATTTAAGGGTTGGTCTCCCTGCATGGGTCCTTCTCTGAGCATAAGGCGACAGAGATTCACATTGTTGCATAACATTAGTCTGAACAGACTTTACACTTTCATCGTCTGAGGAGTAATCATTAGTGATGGACTCATCAGACGTCTCCCCTAAACCAACTCCAGAATCATTACGATCACTAGTATCTGCATCTGCCTTTGACCCATATTCCCTATAACTGGACTCTTGACAGAAGTCTTGCAGGATATTGACAAAATTTTGGTAGGATCTAGCATTCCTCAGAGCCATTCTAGTGGGATAGCTTACATAACACTTATTGGCCATTGAGTATATGAAACTTGCATCATCCTCCAATAAGTCAGGACAGTTGAGCACCTTCGTATACAATGCAAGATACTCACTGCAGAACAATATTGGGTCATCTCCTCTCCTAAATTTCATTTGTTGTAAATCACCCATACCATTATCGCGACTGTCTACAATACGCTGTAATTCTTTCCTCCGCACCTCTGCATCTGCTAAGTTATCATTAACCCATGCAGATAACTGGCCTACCAAAGGTCCTGGTAGCCATGCTTTTAGAAGAGAGCATGCATCCTCATTACTCAACTGGAATTTAAGCACTAGAGCCTCAAATTTATTGGACAGACTCACTGGTGACTCCAGGGTGTTAAATTCACCCAGAATCTGGTACAAAGTAAGTCTCTCTTGGATTGTAATCCAACTGTTATTCTGATTTGCAGCTATAGGTGCAATATCTGACTGTTTCATCATGGCCCTTTTCCTCATTGATTGTGCAGATATCAGCCAATTGACATGTTCCTTTGTGCTCATTGAGCGAAACTATACATTGCTCTTTAGCAAGAAGCTGGGAGTCTGCATTTGCTAATTTTCTTTCTAAAGATATACCCAACTCTTCCATCTCTGACAACTTTATTCGCAATGATTCTAAAAGTTTGCCCTTCATTTCACAGTCTATGCTGCACCTATGAATCTGCTCTTTTAGATCAGTGTTTCTTCCTGACAAACTGGCTATTTTTGCCTGCAATTCATCCCTCTCATTACTGGCGGCCGCTGCAATCTTCTGAAGGTTTTCACTGACTCTCTCTATGCCCTCCCCAAAATGTCTTCTCTGTGATTGCCACTCTTCTCCCATTTGCTCAGATATATCTTTAATTCTGAGCAACACTGCAATCTCATTTGCTAATCTTTCTTTCTTCACTTTTTTCTTTAACCGTTTACCCAATAATCTGGTATTCCCTTGGTGACACTGAGCCAACAGATCATCAAACTGGCTTTTAAGAGGTTCATCTGTACATGAATGATAACTGGCAGATGCATACTTTTTAACATACGTATACACAAGTTCCATTTCCCAACTATACAATCCACAATTATTAGTTACTGAGTAATGAGCCAAACTCAATTACCTTTAGCTCTTACAACTCATGAATCAAAAAAAAACAAAAAAAAAAACAATCTTCATTCATTACCACTGTTACCTGATATCATTCAAAACAATTGAACTTTTGCATGTCCATTGTTATGCAAAATCTGCCTCTAGCTACACTGACCACCTGCTTACACACACAGCCACAGATCTACAGATCAGCTGTTTACCATACACACACACACAAAGGAATCAACCCCCCCAAAAAAAAAAAACTTGTTGCCTGCTATTTAAAATTAGCTTGTAACTTGCTGTAACTAGCTGTAAGTTCTACAGAGTTCTACAGAGCACACTCTTCATCAGTGCTCTCCTTTTATATTACAGGCCACATTGAACTTCTCTAGGAACAGCACATGGGTAAAAATTAAAACTTAACAAAAGATAAAAAAATAAATAAAAAAAATAAAAAAACTAAAAAAAACTAAAAAAAATAAAAAACTATTTGTGGTTTATCCTGTAAATTTCTAACCGAAGGTGACCAGCCCTCTACCCGCAAGGCCACTTATCCAGCTACACCGGCCTCTAACAATTTGCATTAGCAATACAATAAACGTTACATATAAACATATTTGATTCTTTCTAGCTTAAAAGGACACTCAAAACAAAAAATATATTAGGGTTTTTCTGCGAGTACTCTGCAGATTCCGCATACAGGGTGCCAAATATTGCAAACTATGCAATAGTTATAGATTATGGATTAATATATATAATATCGCATCTTTGTATTAATTGTATAGTCCCTTGTTTGCTAGTCTAACCTATCAGAGCATGTTAGGCCTGATGATGCACTCTATAGTATAAAGACAAACGCAGCTGCTTCGTAATCAAGTCATCTTACATTTATTCCTCTAAAATGGGAAACATATATATATATATACACACACACACACAACAGACATCAGACACAGTCTACAACACTCAATAATAATATGAAGCATACTTAACCCTCCTCTTGATAAGGTTCTGCTGGCTGAGCTCCTGGATATAATAGAAGGCTAGGCCTCTGTAGGTCACATGTCTTAGGCCCGAACCAACAGGCTGCTATTAGGCCTTCAGAGATGCATGTGATCTCAGCAAGATCTTAGGTCAGAGAGACGGCTCTTCCCTTTGAGTTTGTGCTTTTATCATTCATCCCCCTCACCCAAAAACCACCCACACTTGCTTCCTGTCCAATCAGATAAGGCAAAGCTATTTCTTCTCCTCTCTTTGAGGCTCATAGCCACACCAGGGGGCCTTGACAAGCCTTTCTGTCATGCCGACGCTGGTATGCTACAAAGCTTTGACTGTAAAGTCCAGAACTGTGGTCTCAAGCCATGTTTGCTTCTCCAACAACTGTATAGTTTTAGTGATTACATAGTGATAATCCCCAACGATACCAATTAAGGGCTCGATGTTAGATATTAATTGCAATAAAAAATTACTAAATGTAACAATAACAAGTGCCATATAAGGTATATTGAAATTACCATTACATACTCTACAAAAATATATATATTAACATACTCGTGAACCCTCAAAATTATTTTGACAATCCCTGAAAGTTGGCCAATCATACCAGGTCGGCTATATAATAAAAATTGTTGTGTGTGGTTTTCATTAAACTAAAATTATAAAAATATATATGGATATATATGAATATGAACACCCACAGAATGGGAAGGAATAATTACCCCATATTGGCAACCCACAGCAAGTTTACACAGATACACCAATCAAGCATTATTAATAAAGGCGTTTACGTCTGTTTCTATGTTGAGTCCATAGGGGGCATAGGTCTTAAGTCTATGTATCCACCCCATCTCCTATTTGGAGATTTCTCTAATCATAAAGCTCCCCCTCCAGTGTGGTTTATACTTGTCAATCCCTAGAGGGGTCTCTATTGTGTACCAAACGATAATGGTTCGGTACTGAGTGGTTTCTGAACCCTGATATTATATTAGTTACGTGTTCATTCAGACATACTTTCAAAGGTCGTTTGGTCCGTCCCACATATTGCAGGCCACATGGGCACTGCAACATGTAAACAACACCTATGGTGTCACAGGTGATGCATGGCTTGATCGTATATCGTTTACTAGTAACTGTGGATACAAATTAAGTAGTACACCTCCTAGGACAAGAATTGAGGGAACACACTATACATCTCTTACACATGTAGTATCCACTAAGGTGATCAAAGAAACCCCTAGTGGCAATAGGGGGATTGAGAATATTGGGGGCCACACGATGCCTCAGGGAGGGCACCCCTCTAAAGATTACCCTGGGTTTCTCTGGGAGAATATCCCTTAAGACCACATCATTAGTGGCCAGATGCCAATGCTTATCAATTAACTTTTTGATATTTTTATGCTGCAGCGAGTAGATCGTAATAAACGGAACCCCCATATCACCATTGCTAACTCGGGGGCCTTTCTCAATGAGAAGATCATCTCTTTTCACAGACTTCACTGTATCCAAAACACCAGCAAAAAAAATCCCCCTGGTAGCCCTTTTCCAAGAATCTCCGTGTTAGGACATCAGCTTGTTCCAAAAACTGGTTTTGATCTGTACAGTTCCTCCGGAGCCTAAGATATTGGCTCTTTGGAACCCCGCGGAGCCAAGGATCATGGTGACAGCTACTCAAGGGGATAAATGAATTCCTGTCCGTCTCCTTGAAATAGGTTGAGTTCACAAAGGCATTATCCCTAATCTAGACCTTTAGGTCAAGGTAGTGTACTGCTTCCTGACTTGCTTCATAGTTCAAATGGATCCCTCTCTGGTTGGAATTCAAAGTCTCCATGAACCCCACCAGATCCTGGTAGTGACCTTCCCATAGGAGGAGGATGTCATCAATATACCTGGCCCAAAGGGCCACCTGAGGCATATTGGCAGCATAGATGACATCCTCCTCCCATTTGGCCATAAAAAGATTGGCCAAACTCGGGGCGTACTTGGCCCCCATTGCCACCCCGGTCTCCTGCTTATAAAGATGCTGGTCAAACCAAAAATAATTGGAGGAAGTAGCAAACCTTAATAGAGACAAAAGAAAAGATACCTGTTTACGTGAGAGACCAGAATCACGATTTAGAAAACACTCTACTGCACCAAAACCCAACTCATGGGGGATAATGGTGTAGAGTGATGTAACGTCTATTGTGACCATCCAAATATAACTACTTGGGGAAACGCCAGACAATAAATTAATGATGTGCCGTGAATCTTTAACAAAAGAAGGCATCACCCGAACAAGGGGTTGCAAATAAAAATCAATATTAAAATTATGACAAAGATCATGGCCAATCTATTAGCATCTTTTATTAAAAAATATATACACAAAGACCAGGTGGGCTTCATTCCAGGAAGACAGGGCCCAGACCAAATCAGACGAGCAATAGATATTGTATCTATTCTGCAATCCAACTGGGAGGGAGGAGAAAAACAACAAGGCTTACTTCTGTCACTGGATCTTCAAAAGGCCTTTGACTCAGTGTCATGGCCATACCTGTTTTCCCTAATAGATCGATGGGGCTTTGGAGATCGCTTTAAAGGTCCTCTTACCTTCCCTTTATTCTCACCCTCAGGCTCTCATCCGTTTACAGGGTCATTATTCCAACCCAATTAATATAGCACGAGGCACTAGACAGGGATGCCCGCTTTCCCCTCTCATCTTTTCTATAGCCATTGAAACCTTAGCCATCAGACAAAATCCCAATATTAAAAGGAGTATCCTGTGGTAATCAAATCCACAAATGTGGCCTATTTGCAGATGATATCTTATCGTTTGTGACGTCTCCGCTGATATCCCTTCCCAACATCTGCCAGGTTATGAAGGCCTTCTCGGAGGTCTCAGGCCTTAGAGTAAATTACTCAAAATCACAAGCCCCAAATGTTTCGCTTCCCCTGTCTAGTGTCTCGTTGCTTAACCACTTGACAACTGGGCACTTAAACCCCCTTCCTAACCAGACGAATTTTCAGCTTTCGGTGCTCTCACATTTTGAATGACAATTACTCAGTCATACAACACTGTACCCATATGAAAGTTTTGTCCTTTTTTTCACACAAATAGAGCTTTCTTTTGGTGGTATTTAATCACTGTTGGGTTTTTTATTTTTTGCGCTATAAGAGAAAAAATACTGAAAATTTTGTAAAAAAATGAATTTTTCTTTGTTTCCGTTATAAAATTTTGCAAATTAGTATTTTTTCTTCATACATTTTGGCCAAAATTTATACTGCTACATATCTTTGGTAAAAATAAGTACAAATTGGTGGATATTTTTTGGTCTTTGTGAAAGTTATAGAGTCCACAAGCTATGGTGCCAATATCTGAAAATTGATCACACCTGAAGTACTGACGGCCTATCTCATTTCTTGAGACCCTAACATGCCAGAAAAGTACAAATACTCCCCAAATGACCCCTTTTTGGAAAGAAGACATTCCAAGGTATTTAGAAAGAGTCATTGTGAGTTTTTTGAAGTTGTCATTTTTTCCCACAATTCTTTGCAAAAATCAAGATTTTTTTTTCTTTTTTTTTTTTCCACAAAATTGTCATATTAGCAGGTTATTTCTCACACACAGCATATGCATACCACAAATTACACCCCAAAACACATTCTGCTATTCCTCCCGAGTATGGCGATACCACATGTGTGAGACTTTTACACAGCGTGGCCACATAGAGAGGCCCAACATGCAGGGAGCACCTTCAGGCGTTCTGGAGAACCCAGGCCAATTCTGACATTTCTCTCCTACATGTAAAAAATCATTTATTTGCTATAAAATTACATAGAACCCCAAAACATTATATATGTTTTTTTAGCAAAGACCTTAAAGAATATAATGGTGGTCATTGCAACTTTTTATCTTGCACGGTATTTGCGCAGAAATTTTTCTAACGCGTTTTTTACGGAAAAAAACTGTTTTGTGCCTAAAAGAAAAAAAAACAGTAAAGTTAGCCCAATGTTTTTGCATAATGTGAAAGATGAAGTTACGCCGAGTAAATAGATACCTAACATGTCACCCTTCAAAATTGCACACGCTCGTGGAATGGCGCCAAACTTCGCTACTTAAAAATCCCCATAGGCAACGCTTTAAATATTTTTACTGGTTACATGTTTTGAGTTACAGAGGAGGTCTAGGGCCAAAATTATTGCTCTCGCTCTAACGTTCGCAACGATACCTCACATGTGTGGTTTGAACACCGTTTTCATATGTGGGCGGGGCTTACGTATGCGTTCACTTCTGCATGCGAGCTCGCGGGGGCAGGGGCGCTTAAAAAAAAATATATATTTTATTGTTCATTTTACTTTATTTATTTTAGTTTGACATGTTTTTCCGCCCCAAATTTTTTTTTGATCACTTTTATTCCTATTACAAGGAATGTAAACATCCCTTGTAATAGAAATATGGCATGACAGGTCCTCTTTACAGTGAGATATGGGGTCAATAAGACCCCACATCTCACCTCTAGGCTGGGAAGCCTGAAAAAAAACAAAAAAAACAAAACAATCTTGGCTTTGATCGTAGCGGTGAGTCGGTAGAAGCACCGGAGGGCAGCGGGAGGGGGGGCATCCCCTCTCACCTTCCGTAAGAGCGATCAAGCGGTGGAACAGCCGCTATGATTGTTCTTATGGTGTAGGGAATCGCCAGCTGAAAAAGCGAATATCTGAATGATGCCTGTAGCTGCTCCCATCATTCAGATATCTCCGCACAAAGTCAAGGACGTCATATGACGGCCGGCGGGCGGGAAGTGGTTATTGCAGAGTATTGCCGGGTATTGAGGAGTATTGCCGGGTATTGAGGAGTATTGCCGGGTATTGCAGGGTATTGTGGAGTATTGCAGGGTATTGGAGTATTGCAGGGTATTGTGGAGTATTGCTGGGTATTGTGAAGTATTGCTGGGTATTGTGGAGTATTGCCGGGTATTGTGGAGTATTGCCGGGTATTGTGGAGTATTGCCGGGTATTGTGGAGTATTGCCGGGTATTGTGGAGTATTGCCGGGTATTGTGGAGTATTGCTGGGTATTGTGGAGTATTGCCGTGTATTGTGGAGTATTGCGGAGTATGGCAGGGTATTGCACAGTATGGGCAGGGTATTGCACAGGGTATTGCACAGGGTATTGCAGAGTATGGGCAGGGTATTGCACAGGGTATTGCAGAGTATTGCACAGGGTATTGCAGAGTATTGCACAGGGTATTGCAGAGTATTGCACAGGGTGTATTGCAGAGTATTGCACAGGGTGTATTGCAGAGTATTGCACAGGGTATTGCAGAGTATTGCACAGGGTGTATTGCAGAGTATTGCACAGGGTGTATTGCAGAGTATTGCACAGGGTGTATTGCAGAGTATTGCACAGGGTGTATTGCAGAGTATTGGCAGAGTTTTGCACAGGGATGGCTGAGCAGGGATGGATGGATGTCACAGATCCAGCCCACAGCTGACATGGGGGAGGGAGCGGACATGATCCGCTCCCTCCCCTCTCCTCTCACACTGTACCGATCGGTACAGAGAGGGGAGGGAGGAACCGGCGTCATCAAATGACGCCGGTCTGTTTACAAGTGATCGCTCCGTCATTTGACGGAGCGATCACGTGGTAAACGGCCGCGATTAGCGGCCATCTACCGTGATCCGTGATGCGCCGGGTCTTCCGGACCCGGCGGTCACGGACATACCCTGGAGCGCGCGCCAGGGGGCGCGCGGGAGCAAGATTCTGTGAGGACGTCCCTGGGACGTCCACTCAGGATAACTCGACCGCGCTGTGGACGTCTTTTGTACATGACGCGGTCGGGAAGTGGTTAAACAATCCTTTGGATTTGAATGGACAGATACCGCAATCAAATATCTGGGCGTTACCTTAACAGGCCGCATTGAGACCTTTTTTTACATAATTATCCACCTTTATTCAAAAAATTTGAGAATGATTTAGTATCTTGGTCCAAAAACGAATTAATTCTATAAAAATTACTCTGCTTTCTAGAATCCTTTATTTTTTTAGATTTCTTCCTATCCCCATTACTAAGAATCAGTTAAAAAAGCTCCAAAGTAAAATAATCAAAAATATCTGGGGTTCCTCAGGTTACCGCATTCCCCAAAACACATTATTTCTTCATAGAAAACAGGGAGGTTTAGGTCTACCTGACATACATAAATACTACTTAGCAGCTAGACTAGCCCAGACTTCTTTGATTTATTCTGCAACAGAAAAACCAGAGTGGATCAATATTGAAAAAGAGGCTAGACCAACATTATCCTTAGAATACCTTTAATGGTGGCCCCCCCCCCCAAAAAAAAGACCCTTCATAATGGCCCCATCTCTATCTCAATCATTTGCACGGGGCCACCAACGCATCTGACGCGACTGCCCAGGGATCTCTGGACCTGGCCACGAACCTCGACACTTTGCAATTGAGTCGAGAAGCCAGGAGATCCACGTCTGGCATGCCCCATCTCCGGCAAAGGAGTTGAAAAACCTCCGGATGTAACGACTATTCCCTGTGGTCCAGCATCTGTCGTATCAGATAGTCCACCTGCCAGTTTTCCACGTCCGGGATGTAAACTGCCGATAGGGCCGGCACGCTCCTTTCCGCCCACCGTAGGATGTGAGCGACCTCCGACTCTGCAGCCAAGCTTCTTGTTCCCTCCTTGATGGTTGACGTATGCCACAGCCGTGGCGTTGTCTGACTGGATCCTGACTGGACGCCCTCTTAGTCTCTGAGACCACTTGGAGAGGCACAGCCTGATCGCCAGGAGTTACAGAACGTTGATCGGCAGTTGCCCTGGGCCGCCTGAACCCCCCAGACTCCCCCCCCAACCGGTCAGACTAGCGTTCGTCGTGATCACCGTCCAATGAAGGAGGAGGAACGACTTCCCGGACCGAAGAACCGGGGATCTCAGCCACCAACTCAGAGAGGACCTGACAAAGATGACTTATCTGAATCTGACGATCCAGAGACAACGGAGATCTGTTCCACTTGGAGAGAATCTCCTTCTGCAAGACCCGAGAGTGGAATTGGGCATATGGTACTGCCTCGAAAGAGGCTACCATGAGACCCAGGACTTGCATGCAAAAATGGAGAGACGACCATTTGTGGGATGTCAACAACCTCACCGCAGTCTGGAGTGTCTGCAACTTTTCCAAGGGAAGAAAGACTCTGGCCTCCGAGGAGTCAAGAATCAACCCCAGGCACTGGGTCGGTACTAACAACAACTTCTGGAGGTTCAGTATCCAACCAAACTCCCGGAGGGTCTGACTGGCTATAGACATGTCCTCCTCTAATTCTGAGCTTGAAGCAGCTCTCAGAAGAAGGTCGTACAAGTAGCTGATGATAGCAATGCTGCGCTGTCTCAGCAAAGCTAGAATCGGGGCGAGCACCTTGGTGCCGACACTAGGCCAAAGGGAAGAGCCACAAATTGGTAGTGGTCTTCGCCGATCGCAAAGCGCAAGAACCTCTGATGCCTGACGGAGACATGAAAGTATGCGTCCTTGATATCCAAGGACACAAGGAAGTCCCCCGGATGGAGCGCAGCCACCACCGAACGAATCAATTCCATCCGGAATGTTTGAATATTTATAAAGGCATTGAGGGCCTTTAGCTTCAAGATTGGACGGACTCCGTCCTTCTTTGGGACCACAGATTTGAGTAGAAACCCTGAAACCTGTCTGTGGTGGTATGGGTATGATCACCCCGCACCTCAAGTCTTGCACTGCCCCCTGGAGGGCAGCCCGATGAACCGGAAGGAGAGGCAGATGAGGGAAAAAATCTGTTTGGTGGACAAGAAAAGGAACTCTATCTTGTACCCCGAGGTGAACACCTCACAGGCCCACTGGTCGGAGAGAAGGGAGGTCCACCGAGCTGCAAACCCGCAAAGCCATCCCCCCACCCTGGAGACGGGCGGGGGCAAAACTTCATGCGGTAGCAGGCTTGTTTGCTGGCTTGTTGGGCTTGCGCACTCAGGGACGCTTCTGTCCCCCAGCTGGACCTTTGTCTGCTTGGGAGGGTCTGCCGGCAGGTTCTGACTGACAAAAACACTGCTTCTGTGTGGGAAAGGAGGGCCCCAGCTTACAGCGCGGCTCCTTCCCTTTAGTGGACTGAGGGAGAAGTGTGCTCTTACCTCCAGTGACATCCTTCATGTCGTCGTCCAGTGAGGCACCAAAAAGTCTCCCATCTTTGAAAGGCAAATCTGACAGAGTTTTCTTAGAAGCTTGGTCAGCGGACCAGCATCTCAGCCATATTAGGCGGCACAATACCACCACAGATGTGGAGGCCCTGGAGATCAAGTGGGCTGCATCTAGGGTTGCATCACAGACGTACACGAGTCCCTGTACGTTCGGCCAGTGACACGAATTATAGAGGGAGCTGATGCTCCTCCACAGTCTGGTGCAATATTTTAGCCCACTCCGTAAGTGGCTGGGACACCAAGGTAGCAGCCAATATAGGCCGCAATGCTGACCCCAGCATGGTGAACATGGAGCGGCTCACCGCTTCGGACCTCCTATCAGTAGGGTCCTTAAAGGCAAATGTCCCCTCTACTGGGATAGTGGTTACTTTATTTAACCGAGAGACCGGGGGATCAACGACCGGAGGAGAAGCCCACTTTTTCAAAAGGCTTTCCTCAAATGGGTAATGGACCGCCATGCGCTGAGGGACCGCAAAGGGCCTCTGCGGCCGTTCCCATTCCTTATCTATGAACTTGTCAAAGAAATCAACATAAGGAAAAACCTTAACAGAGCGGGTCGGTTTGTGTGACCCAAAAGGTACAGACCCTGCAGTGGAAGTCCCAGCTGTATCTTCCAGCTTGAGAGTGTCCCTCACAGCATTGATAAGTGCACTTACAAGTGCCCTGTCTTGAGCTGACCCGGACGAGGGGTCCTCCTCACAGGGAAGGTCCTGGTCCGCCTCTTCAGACATACCAGAACCGGGGTCCTGAGCCGCAGCCAGGCCCGAGTCTAAGTCAGAACGTTCCCCAGGTGATAGCGGGGGGAGGGGGCGCTTAGTACCCCCTTTACGCTCGTACGCCACTTCCACCCTGGCAACAAATGACTCCAGGACTGCCGTCAAAGCGTCCATGGGAACCGCAGGTGCAGGGGCACCAGTTGCTGCCTCTGGAATGTTCGGGGAAAAAATGCCAGGTTCTGACTCCATACTGCCCACTGATAGCCCTTAGGGACTTAGTCAAGATATCTGACACAAAATTGTATCCACCCTCCTTGCTGCACTGACCGAGGGGGGGGGGGATACCCAGGTGACTCACCACCTAGCCAGAGACTGTTCAGCGCCGCTGCCCGCTCTCCACCACGTGTGACTGAGGAACTGTGTGAGGTGAATTGCGCCGTTCGCGCTGTTCAGGAAGCCAGCCAGCACTAGAGGCCAAAACCTACTCGAAAATGCCCGCTGGGTGCCTCAGAGAAAGCACGCGGACCACAAGAAAATGGCCGCCCGCAATTGCAGACCTGCATCATAACGCGGCCATGGCAAAATGCCCGCCAAGGGGATTTGCAATGCACAGGCCCCAGAAAAATTGCGCCCAGCAAGCGAGGTGGACGAGAAGGCCAGCAGCGGAGGCTTCGAAGAAAATAGCCCCCTCGGCTTATACTGAGTCAGTGTACCTGTCGGGTCGCGGGCATCCATTTTTCAAAAGTTGCAGCTTCCTCCTGGTCCGTGATAGGCGTTTGACACTGTTCCGCTACCGCCTATCACGGACCAGGAGGAAGCCGCGACTTTTGAAAAATGGACGCTCGCAACCCGACAGGTACACTGACTACCATAGAACGGGACCAGGAGGAAGCCGCGACTTTTGAAAAATGGATGTCCGCAGCCGGACAAGAAAACGGGTACACCGAGGCGTGCAAATGGGCATTGTTGACCCTCTTTTCCGCTTACAGTAGCTGCTGCATTCTCATCCTAGGCTTATACTCAAGTCAATACGTTTTCCCAGTTTTTTGTGGTAAAATTAGGGCCACGAAATATACCTGATATTAATTTGCACTGTATTTTTTTATTTAATAGGATTTTTGTACTCACTGTAAAATCCTTTTCTCTGAAGTTCATGGACGGACACAGCTCCTTTATTCTTGACCTTAGGGACGTCCCCAAGCAGTGTAAAAAAAAAAAAAACGAGGGGTGGGAACAGCAAGCAAACTTCCACCCAAAACAACCAGAGCTCCTCAACGAAGGAGTTGCAACCTTAAACAGCCGCCTGCAAAACTTTGCGGCCAAAGCAAGCAGATGCATGCACATCAACCTTGTACAAGTGTGAACGGACGACCAAGTCGCCGCCTTACACACCTGGGAGACAGACGCTTGATGTCAGAAAGCCCAGGAGGCACCTATTGCCCTGGTTGAATGCGCTGTGACAGGAAAGGGAGGCGCCCGCCCTTTTAGGGCATAAGCCTGAATAACAATCTGTCTGATCCACTGAGAAATGGTGGCCGAAGAGACTGCCAGGCCCTTCTTCGGACCAGTTACCGACACAGACAGTGAGTCTTACCTCCGAAATGGATACACCCGCAGAGCTCGGACCACGTCCAAGGAATGCAAAGCAACCTCTTTGGGGTGAGACGGCCGAGGACACAAGGATGGAAGCACAATGTCCTCATTTAGACGACAAGCCGAAACAACCTTCAGAAGAAACGAAGGCTGCGGGCGTAGCACCGCTTTATCCTTGTGGAGGATCAAGTAGGGAGACTTGCAAGACAAGGCCGCCAACTCAGAAACCCTCCTGACTGATGTAATAGCCACCAGAAAGGCAACTTTCTGAGAGAGTGTCAAAAGGGGAATCTCTCTGATGTTCTCAAACGGAGGTTTCTGAAGTACCGAGAATATCAGATTCAAATCCCACAGGAGGTAGTGGTGGTCGAACTGGAGGGGGCACATGTCGAACCCCTTGCACAAACGTACTCACCAGTGAATGAGCCGCCAAGGGTCGTTGAAAGAAGACAGCCAAGGCTGATATCTGCCCCTTAATAGTGCTTAAGGCAAGCTTTTGATCCACTCGACGCTGTAAAAACAGCAGGATCCTGGAAACCGAATACGTCCGTGGACGCCACTCCATCTCCTCACACAGAGATGTAGGCCTTCCACGTGCGATGATAAATCTTCCGAGGTGCTTGGTGGAAATGCAGGGGGGGCGTGGTCTGAGTATGGCCGTGTGAGCACGTACGTGATATGAGCTCCCGAGTCCACGCTAACCAGCTCCATACGAGAAAATCAGAGAGGAGAGTCCGAGAGCCAGTGCCTGTGCCTGTGCCAGGACATCAAAGCGCCAGAGAGCCGGAGAGTCGGAGAGGAGACTAAGAGGTCACTAATATTAGCGTGCCTCCCTGTCTCCCGTATACCAGCTTTTCAGTCCAGCGAATCATCTGAATGGCAATACGGTATGCAAACAGGGAGACGAATACCTCCCGCAAAGCAGCAGCAGCAGCGAAGGGAGGGAAGACAGGGAAACATCCCAAAGAAGGAAGTGGAGTGTTTCAGCCGGAGATACGGCAATTCTATCAGACGGTGCGGGGTTTGGATACAGAGATAGATCCAGAGACGGAGACGGAGAGCATTCCCACCGCCGTTACCTCCATACCACACCATTTTGGAGAGAAGCTCCCTGCAGTAGTGCAATTCCAGACACAATCACAAAGAGAGGTGAGGAGAAGTTTGGAGGCACTTCAGGTAATTCCACAGAGCCCTTCAGTTCAAACAGTGGGGGTGAGAAGACTGCTTCAGCAGGGTGAAGATATGGAGCCTATGAATCTAAAAATAGAAGAGCTGAGAATGCTTATACAGGCTCTCCCCTCTAGAGTGGATATTGAAGCAATTATGTCAAAAATAGAGGAAACACACAATAAAGATCTGCAACAGATACATACAGAGGTGCAAGATTTAGCAGAGCGGGTCACAGATGAAGAGTTAGCCACACAAGCCTTGGAACAAAGAGTGTCTGATTTAGAGAAAGATAGACTGGCTTATAATGAACAAATGGTGGCACTCCAGCTACAGATCGAGGACCTCGAGGACCGAAGTCGACGAAATAACGTGCGCCTCCGAGGTATTCCGGAAACAACGGAACAAGAAAATCTTCAGGATATGGTAAAAACTATTTTTCAAAAAATTATAGAAGATGTTACCCCTTTGAACTTTGAGCTCGATAGAGTTCATAGAGCCCTAGGACCCAAATCTAAAACGCCCACGGGACGTAATATGCCGCTTACATTACTTTAGGCATAGAGAAGTAATATTAAAGAAAGCGTGGGAAACAGGAGGGATAGACTTTCAGGGGGTACAGATAAAAATTTTACTGGACCTCTCAAGGGCTACATTGCAACGCAGGGCGCTGTTACGCCCAGTGCTGGAACAGATACGAGACTGTGGCGGTACATATCGTTGGAGATTCCCGATTTCCGTTTTAGTACGAAAAGGGGGTACATCATTTTGGCTCCGGTCTAAAATACTTACCAGATCTTTTTAAGTTTCTAGATAGTGAACCATTTCTGGTTCAAGACTGGCTACAGGTACCAATGAGGAGATAAAATATACGAGAACCTGAACTATATAATACAATCAATCAATATAATTAAAAACATGAAGAGACGAGTGAACTATTTTTTTCTTTTTTTCCCCCACCCCCTCCTCTTCCCTTACAAGGGGGAGAGGTATTATTTTTAGGGGGGTTGATTTGGTATTTTTTTTTTTGTTTGTCTTTCACTTTTTCCTTTTTTTGGGGGGGGGGGGGGTTTCCCTTTTTTTTGATGAATAGATGAACTGATAAATAGATGGGTTGTGTGCGGGGGGAGGGGGAAGAGGTGATTGGTGTAATTTTTTGGGGGAGGGGGGTGGAGGGAAAAGGTAATAAGGTGATAAATATAATTTTTCTTTTGGGGTCCTATACCCTTTATTAATTTGGATACTCTGAAATGAATAATGAATGAATAATGAAATGGCAGTATATGAAAAATATTACATTATGTGATAAATCTTCCGAAAAGGACTTCCGTGCCCTCAGCATGTTGGAAATTACTGATTCCGACAGGCCTTGGTCCCTTAGTACCTGACTTTCAACAGCCATGCCGTTAAATTCAGCGCCTGTAAAGCAGGATGAAGTATAGGACCTTGAGACAGAAGGTCCTCTTGCATCGGCAGTCGCCAAGGAACATCCGCCACCAGGCGTACTAGGTCGGTGTACCAGGGACGCCGAGGCCAATTAGAATTCACCGGAACCCCCTCGGTCTCCACTCTGCGAAGCAGACGAGGAAGAAGTTTTAGCGGGGGGGGGGGGAAAGGCATAAATTAGCCAACACTGTCCCCACGGAGCCACCAACTTGTCTGTCGCATCCGACCAGGGATCTTTTGACCTGGCCACAAACCTCAATACCTTCCGATTGAGTCGAGAAGCCAGGAGACCCACGTCTGGTGTGCCCCATCTCAGGCAAAAGAGTCGAAACACATCCGGGTGTAGTGACCATTCTCCTTGGTCCAGCATCTGGCGACTTAGGTAGTCCGCTTGCCAGTTTTCTATGCCCGGAATGCATACGGCCGATAGAGCCAGCACACTCCACTCTGCCCACAGCAGGAAGTGAGCGATCTCCCATGCTGCAGCCAAGCTTCTTGTTCCTCCTTGATGGTTGACTTACGCCACCGCCGTGGCGTTGTCCGACTGGATCCTGACTGGATGTCCCTGCAGCCTCTGTGACCATGTGGAGAGGCACAGCCTGATCGCCCGAAGTTCCAGCACATTGATCGGCAGGCGGGATTCTTCCTGCGTCCAGCGACCCTGTATCGACTGTACGCCCCAAACTCCCCCCAACTGGTCAGGCTGGCGTCCGTCGTGATCACCGTCCAGTGAAAGGGAAGGAACGACTTCCCGGACTGAAGGGCCAGAGACCTCAGCCACCAGACCAGGGAAGCCCTTACTAGCTGGCTTACCCGGATTTGACAATCCATGGACAACGGAGATTTGTCCCATTTGGACAGGATCTCCCTTTGCAAGACTCGAGTGTGGAATTGAGCATACGGTACCGCCTCGAAGGTGGCTACCATGAGACCCAGGACTCGCATGCAAAAGCACAGTGACGACCACCTGCGGGATGCCAACAGCTTCACCACAGCCCGAAGAGTCTGCAACTTTTCCAAAGGGAGAAAAACTCTTGCCTCTGAGGAGTCCAGAATCAAGCCCAGGTATTCCAGGTGCTGAGTCAGCACCAACACCGACTTCTGGAGGTTCAGTACCCAACCAAACTCCCGAAGGGTCTGACTGGCTATAGCCACATCCTCCTCTAATTCGGAGTCTGAAGCTGCTCTCAGAAGAAGGTCGTCCAGGTAGCCCACTATAGCGATTCCTCGCTGTCTCAGCAAAGCTAGAATCAAGGTGAGCACCTTGGTGAAAACCCGTGGTGCCAACGCCAGGCCAAAAGGGAGAGTTACAAATTGGTAGTGATCGCCCCCGACTGCAAAGCGCAGAAATCTTTGATGCCCGACGTATATGGGGACATGCAAGTATGCGTCCTTGATGTCCAAGGCCGCCAGAAAATCTCCCGGATGGAGTGCAGCAACCACAGAGCGAACTGATTCCATCCTGAACCTTCGTACTTTTACAAAGGTGTTGAGGGCCTTGAGATCCAGGATTGGACGGACCCCATCCTTTTTTGGGACTACAAACAGATTGGAGTAGAATCCTTGAAACCTTTCCGGCAGCGGCACAGGCACTATTACCCCACGCATCAGCAGGTCCTGCACTGCCCCAAACAGGGCGTTCAGACGAGCCGGAAGAAGATGAAGGTTGGAGAGAAAAAATCTGTTTGGTGGACAAGAAAGAAACTCTTGTACCCCGATGAAACCACTTCGCAAACCCACTGGTCGGAAAGCAGGGAGGCCCACCGAGCTGCAAAGCCGACACCCCCCACCCAAGAGTCGGGTGGGGGCAAACCATCATACTGTCGCAGATTTGTTCGCAGGCTTGTTTGGCTTGCGAAACCAGGGATGCTTTTGTCCCTCAGCTGGCCCCTTGTCAGCCTGGGAACGCTTACCTGCGGGCCAGGCTGACGAAAAAACCCGCTTCCGAGTGGAAAAGGAGGGCCCTGGCCTACGGCGTGGCTCCTTACCTTTTCTGGATTGTGGGAGCAGCGTGCTCTTACCCCCAGTGACATTTATAATGTCATCCAGCGAGACTCCAAATAGCCTCTCTCCCTGGAAGGGCAAATCTGCCAAAGCCTTCTTGGAATTCTGGTCCGAGGACCAGCATTTTAGCCAAATCAGGCGACGTAGCACCAAAGCAGATACGGAGGCTCTGGAAAGCAAGGGAGCTGTATCCAAGGCCGCATCACAGACATACTTAAGGCCATGCACCAACTGGTTGGCCAGTTCCACGCAGACCGGGGAAGCCTGTTGCTCTACCAACTCGTGGTGCAACAATTTTGCCCATTCTGTAAGTGACTGTGACACCAGGGCCATGGCCAACACTGGCCGCAATGTTGACCCCACCACCGTGAACATGGACCAGGCCACCGCCTCGGCCCTACTGTCTGTAGGGTCCTTAAAGGCAATGGTCCCCTCTACCAGAATCGTGGTTACCTTGTTTAACCTGGATACTGGGGGGTCCACAATTGGGGGAGATGTCCATCTTTTCAGGAGACTCTCCTCAAAGGGATAACAGACCGCCATGCGTTTTGTGACCGAAAAGGCCCGCTGCGGTCGTTCCCATTCTTTGTATATAAACTTATCAAAATAAGTTAGGTAGGGAAACACCTTAGCAGTGCGGGCTGGCTTGTGGGACCCAAAAGGGATCGACACCTCAGTAGATGGCCCCGCCGTATCCTCCAATTTTAGGGTCTCCCGCACTGCGGTGATAAGTGCTCCAACAAGCGCCTTTTCCTGCGCTGACCTGGACACGGAGTCTTCCTCACTGTCCGAATGGTCCTGGTCCGCATCCTCTGACATGTCAGAACAGGGGCCGTTTGCCACAGCCAGGCCAGAGTCTAAATCAGAGCTTTCCCCATAAGATGGTGAGGGAAGGGGGCGTTTTTTACCCCCTTGCGCCTGCACACCGCTTACACCCTGGCAACAAAGGACTCCAGGACCGCCGACAAAGTGTCCATAGGCACCACAGGTGCAGGGGCACCGGTTGCCATCACAGGGATGTCTGGGGAAGAAGCGCCAGCTTCTAACGCCATGCTGACCCACACTCGCCTGACAGCCACTTAGGGACTAAAGGCAAGGTACACAAAAGGTCCACCCTCCTAGCTGCTACAGACCGAGAGGCCCCCCAGAGGATTCACCACCCTGACCCAGGTATTGCACAGTGCTGCGGTCCGCTCTCTCTCCTGCACTGCCTGTGCCTGAGATGTTCTGTGCTGTTCGCGCCGTTCAGAAAAACATTCCCAGCGCTAGAGGCCAAAACTAAGCTGGGGCTACAAGAAAATGGCTGCCGGCCGCCTCAGGACAAAGAGCGAGAGCTACAAGAAAATGGCCGCCGGCTGCTTCAGCATTACAACTAGAGCGGCTACAAGATAATGGCGCCGGGCTACGCCAAAATGGCCGGTCGATTGAGGCAAGAAAAAAAGGCCGCGAACATGCTGGGCCTCCGAGTGGAGGCCCCCACATGGCAGACCAGACAAGACCCCACAATGGAGAGCGGACCCTGGACACCAAGCGCAGCCCCCAGCCAGGACCCGGAGCCCCCCGGAGGATCCCCGATCAGGTACACAGCAGGCCCAGCCACCACAGATGCATGGGGAGGAGGGAAGGGACAGGGAGAGAAGAAAGGGAGAGTGAGAGACCCCCTAGTTGACCTCCCCAGGAATGCCCAGCTATTATATCCTGCCGAAACAGGTGGAACCCTACTTACCCATCCTGCGGGGACTGATGGACGCATTCCGGACAGACCCATCAACCGAGCAGTACGGAGCGGCTGTCGGCCATGGCCCACTGTGACTCGGACAGCAGTAGCCCAATCATATGTGTGCCCCGGAGCATATAGCTCACTGGCCACCCCTGGAGCAAACGGGGCATGTCGTGGCCGACCCAGCGCGTAGCTAAAGGTCTTCTCACGCTCGATGGCCGGACTGGGGAGACTACAAGGATCTCTATTATCCAGCCTGTCACCCAGCCGGCAGTTGATAGTAGATCTCAGGATCAAAAAAAGTAGAAAAACACAAAAAATCTCCAGGACCAATGGTCCCAACCGGGAGCCAGGTCCTTCTCCTATGCTAGGCAGAAAAAAACTGAGCTGCTAGATGCAGGGTGAGGGGTTATAGCCAGAGGGACCGCCCCCTGGGTGGTACTGTTCAGCTTTGCTGCGTTACATGTTTTACATGTCTGCCTAGTCCTCTCCTGATAGACGGCATATAAACCCTGAGGTCAAGAATAAAGGAGCTGTGTCCTTCCATGAACGAAAGAAAAATATATTTTTAAAGCATATCATTTGTATCACTTGTCTTCAAAATAGCACGGATAAACGAACTTGAATTTGTTTGTATTTGTGGAAAAAAAATTAATCTGCCAAAACAAGATTTGCATAATTTCATAAATACAATACGGTTTTATTATTTCAGTATAAACATTGACAATATGGACGGTGTTGGCAAGGAAATGGTCTGTAGGAACTTTGCAGAACCAATAAACCACATTAGCTCCAGTTCATGGGGGGACAGTCTAACCAAAATGGAGCTCCAAATTTTGGATGAATGCTGGTGGATTTAAATTTCTCCCACCAGGTTATTACAACTCTAGGGGACCCTGGTAGAGAGAATCCTGTACCTCAAATCCCAGTTGAACACACAAGCCACTACAAGGAGCTTATTCTTCAAGACTAGCAAGACTAAAATTTCCCTTGCGAGGAAAAAAAAAAAAAAAAAAGAATCCAAAAGGCTAGACATAAGGAGTCAGGAACTGCAGGAGCATGATCTAGCCTTACAATTTTTTTTCAATAAAAATGTACTGAAAGTCAAAAATGACATATATATATATATATATATATATATATATATATATATATATATACACACAGTGCCTTGCGAAAGTATTCGGCCCCCTTGAACTTTTCATCCTTTTGCCACATTTCAGGCTTCAAACATAAAGATATAAAATTTTAATTTTTTGTGAAGAATCACCAACAAGTGGGACACAATTGTGAAGTGGAACGAAATCTATTGGATTTTTTTATCTTTTTTAACTAAGAAAAAAATGAAAAGTGGGGCGTGCAAAATTATTCGGCCCCCTTGCGTTAATACTTTGTAGAGCCACCTTTTGCTGCGATTAGAGCTGCAAGTCGCTTGGGGTATGTCTCTATCAGTTTTGCACATCGAGAGACTGAAATTCTTGCCCATTCTTCCTTGCAAAACAGCTCGAGCTCAGTGAGGTTGGATGGAGAGCGTTTGTGAACAGCAGTTTTCAGCTCTTTCCACAGATTCTCGATTGGATTCAGGTCTGGACTTTGACTTGGCCATTCTAACACCTGGATACGTTTATTTGTGAACCATTCCTTTGTAGATTTTGCTGTATGTTTGGGATCATTGTCTTGTTGGAAGCTAAATCTCCGTCCCAGTCTCAGGTCTTTTGCAGACTCCAACAGGTTTTCATCCAGAATGGTCCTGTATTTGGCTGCATCCATCTTCCCCTCAATTTTAACCATCTTCCCTGTCCCTGCTGAAGAAAAGCAGGCCCAAACCATGATGCTGCCACCACCATGTTTGACAGTGGGGATGGTGTGTTGAGGGTGATGAGCTGTGTTGCTTTTACGCCAAACATATCGTTTTGCATTGTGGCCAAAAAGTTGGATTTTGGTTTCATCGGACCAGAGCACCTTCTTCCACATGTTTGGTGTGTCTCCCAGGTGGCTTGTGGCAAACTTTAGACAAGACTTTTTATGGATATCTTTGAGAAATGGCTTTCTTCTTGCCACTCTTCCATAAAGGCCAGATTTGTGCAGTGTACGACTGATTGTTGTCCTGTGGACAGACTCTCCCACCTCAGCTGTAGTTCTCTGCAGTTCATCCAGAGTGATCATGGGCCTCTTGGCTGCATCTCTGATCAGTCTTCTCCTTGTCTGAGCTGAAAGTTTAGAGGGACAGCCAGGTCTTGGTAGATTTGCAGTGGTCTGATACTCCTTCCATTTCAAAATGATCGCTTGCACAATGCTCCTTGGGATGTTTAAAGCTTGGGAAATCTTTTTGTATCCAAATCCAGCTTTAAACTTCTCCACAACAGTATTACGGACCTGCCTGGTGTGTTCCTTGGTCTTCATGATGCTCTCTGCGCTTTCAACAGAACCCTGAGACTATCACAGAGCAGGTGCATTTATACAGAGAATTGATTACACACAGGTGGATTCTATTTATCACCATCAGTCATTTAGGACAACATTGGATCATTAAGAGATCCTCGCTGAACTTCTGGAGTGAGTTTGCTGCACTGAAAGTAAAGGGGCCGAATAATTTTGCACGCACCACTTTTCAGTTTTTTATTTGCTAAAAAAGTTTCAAATATCCAATATATTTAGTTCCACTTCACAATTGTGTCCCACTTGTTGGTGATTCTTCACAAAAAATTAAAATTTTATATCTTATGAAGCCTGAAATGTGACAAAAGGATAAAAAGTTCAAGGGGGCCGAATACTTTCGCAAGGCACTGTATATATACACACACACACTTTTTTTTAAGTTTGGATAGAGATCGGAGAGGGATTAGAACACCTTGATAAAAAAAAATAGGTAAACGTTTACTGGGAATACTTCTTTACCGTTTCTGTTTTCGTGACCACTGACTCATCCCAAAAGAATGGATGGGTGCTGACCTAAATACAAATAGCTAAAAAAAAAGACAAAGCCAAAAAGGTTACTTTTCAGGTCAGAAGCGGCTTAGACCTCTGCTGCTTTCATTAATCAAAATATTAAATCTATAAAAATTGTGTTTATCTCCATCTCCCCCATCCTTGTAAAATTGACAAAAAAAAAAAAAACCTTTCCTAAGGCTGCATTCACACTCGGGCATTTTGAATTGCGATTTCAAATCGTCTAGGTATAAATGAAATCGCACAACACACGTTTTAGATGGCATTCATATGAATGGCACCTAAAAACGCTTTGTGGTTCTGCCGCAATTGTCGCGCGGTAAATCACTCTGCAATCGTGTCAAATCGCATTGCGTCAAGCTTGTTTCCCCCAAAAAAGTTCAAGAGCTTCTTTTGGGCGACATGCTTCATGTGATGCGGTTTGCCAGACCTGCAGTGCGATTTATCGTGCGACAATCATTGTAGAACCACTGTTTTTAGGTGCCATTCATATGAATGCCATCTGAAATACTTGGAACATATAGCTGCTGTAAGAACATATACAGCATCTCACAAGAGTACACCCCTAACATTTTTGATGTGACAACACTGAAAAAATGACACTTTGCTACAATGTAAAATAGTGAGTGTAAAGCTAGTAAAAAAAGGTGTACATTTGCTGTCCCCTCAAAATAACTCACACAGCCATTAATGTCTAAGTCGCGGGCAACAAAAGTGAGTACACCACTAAGTGAAAACGTCACAATTTGGCCCAAAGTGTCAATATTTTGTGTGGCCACCATTATTTTGCAGCACTGCCTTAACCCTCTTGGGCATTGAGTTCACCAGAACTTCACAGGTTGCCACTGGAGTCCTCTTCCACTCCTCCATGATGATATCACGGAGCTGATGAGGTTACAGATCTTGCGCTCTTCCACCTTCCGCTTGAGGATGCCCGACAGATGCTCAATAGGGTTTAGGTCTGGAGACATACTTGGCCAGTCCATCACCTTTACTCTCAGCTTGTTTGGGGTCGTTATGTTGGAATACTGCCCTGTGGCCCAGTCTCCAAAGGGATGGGATCATGCTCTGCTTCAGTATGTTACAGTAGATGGTGGCATTCATTGTTCCCTCAATGAACTGTAGCTCCCAGTGCTGGCAGCACTTATGCAGCCCCAGACCATGACACTCCCACCACCATGCTTGACGGTAGGCAAGACGCACTTGTCTTCGTACTACTCATCTGGTTGCCACCACACATGCTTGACACCATCTTAACCAAATAAGTTTATCTTGGTTTCATCAGACCACAAGACATGGTTCCTGTAATCCATGTCCTTAGTTTGCTTGTCTTCAGCAAACTGTTTGCAGGCTTTCTTGTGCATCATCTTTAGAAGAGGGTTCCTTCTGGGACAACAGCCATGCATACCAATTTGATGCAGTGCACGGCGTATGGTCTAAGCACTGACAAGCTGACCCAACACCTATTCAACCTCTGCGAGTCTGCAGTAATGCTGGCAGCAAAAATTTCCCAAAGACAACCTCTGGATATGAAGCTGAGCAGGTGCACACAACTTCTTTGGATGACGACGAGACCTGTTCTTAGTGGAATCTGCTGTTAATCCGTTGTATGGTCTTGGCCACCATGCTGCAACTCAGGGTCTTGGCAATCATCTTATAGCCTAGGCCATCTTTATGTAGGTCCTCAGTGAGTTCTTTGCCATAAGGTACCATGTTGAACTTCCAGTCATCAGTATGAGAGTGAGAGTGAAAACCAAATTTAACACACCTGCTCCCCATTCACACCTGAGACCTTGTAACATTAACGAGTCACATGACACCGGGGAGGGGAAAATGGCTAATTGGGCTCAATTTGGACATTTTCACTTAGGAGTGTACTCACTTTTGTTGCCAGCGGTTTAGACATTAATGGCTGTATGTGGAGTTATTTTGAGGGGACAGCAAATTTGCACTGTTATACAAGCTGTACACTCACTACTTTACACTGTAGCAAAGTGTAATTTCTTCAGTGTTGTCACATGAAAAGGTATAATAAAATATTTTAAAAAGATAGGATTTTTTGTACTCACCGTAAAATCCTTTTCTCTGTCGTCCATGGACGGACACAGTCTTCTCAATCATTGACATATGGGTTATGTTCCTGTTCATAAGAGAGGACTAGGCAAAGCATGTTAAAAGTTAATTAGAGTTGACCAGCCCCGCCCAGGGGGCGGTCCCTCTAGACATAACCCTCCGCCCTGCAGTCAGCAGCTCAGTTCGTAACAAGCAGTACAAACCTAAAAAAAGGAGGGGTGGGTGCTGTGTCCGTCCACGGACGACAGAGAAAAGGATTTTACGGTGAGTACAAAAAATCCTATTTTCTCTTTTCGTCCATGGATGGACACAGCCTTCTCAATCATTGACATATGGGACGTCCCCAAGCAGTGTAAAAAAAACGAGAGGTGGGAACAGCATCAAAAACAACTAACTTCATCCCAAACAAGCAGAGCTCCTCAACGGAGGAGTTGCAACCTCACACAGCCGCCTGCAAATGGGATGCGACGACCGAGGACACAAGGACGATAGCACAATGTCCTCATTTAGGTGAAAGACCGAAACTACCTTAGGAAGGAAAGAGGGCTGCGGGCGTAGCACCGCTTTATCCTTATGTAGGACCAAGTATGGTGACTTGCAAGACAAGGCCGCCAGATCAGAACCCCTTCTGACAGATGTAATGGTCACTAGAAAGGCCACCTTCTGAGATAGTGTCAAGAGAGGAATCTCTCTGATGTTCTCAAAAGGAGGTTCCTGAAGAACCGAGAGCACCAGATTTAAATCCCATGGAGGAAGAGGTGGTCTAATTGGGGGAGCCACATGTCGAACCCCCTGCACAAAAGTACACACCAGGGAATGGGACGCCAAAGGCCGTTGAAAGAAAACAGCCAAGGCTGAAATCTGACCTTTAATGGTGCTTAAGGCAAGTTTCTGATCCACTCCACGCTGTAAAAACAGCAGGATCCTGGAAACCGAATACGTCCGTGGACGCCACTCCATCTCTTCACACAGAGATGTAGGCCTTCCAAGTACGATGGTAGATCTTCCTGGAAGAAGATTTTCGTGCCCTCAACACGGTTGAAATGACCGAATCCGAAAGACCTCGGTCCCTTAGTACCTGGCTTTCAATAGCCATGCCGTTAGAGCCAGCGACTGTAAAGCAGGATTAAGTATGGGACCTTGAGACAGAAGGTCCTCCCCGCATTGGCAACCGCCAGGGTACGACCGCCACCAGGCGCACAAGGTCGGCGTACCAAGGACGCCGGGGCCAATCTGGAGCGATTAGAATCACCGGGATCCCTTCAGTCTCCACTCTGCGGGGCAGACGAGGAAGCAACTTTAGTGGGAAAAAGGCATAAATTAGCCGATACTGGCCCCACGGGGCCACCAACGCGTCTGCCCAGGGATCTCTGGACCTGGCCACGAATCTCAACACCTTGCGATTGAGTCGTGAGGCCAGGAGATCCACGTCCGGCGTGCCCCACCTCCGGCAAAGGAGTTGAAACACCTCCAGGTGCAAGGACCATTTCCCCTGGTCTAGCATCTGGCGACTCAGATAGTCCGCCTGCCAGTTTTCTACGCCCGGAATGTAGACAGCCGACAGAGCAGGCACGCTTCTTTCCACCCACCGTAGGATGTGAGCGACCTCAGACACTGCAGCTGAGCTCCTTGTTCCCCTCTGATGGTTGACAAAAGCCACCGCCGTGGCATTGTCTGACTGAATCCTGATCGGGCGTCCCTGTAGTCTCCTCGACCACGAGGAGAGACAGTCTGATCGCCCGAAGTTCCAGGACATTGATCGACAGACAGGATTCGTCCGGAGTCCAGCGACCCTGGGCCGACAGGACTCCCCAGACTCCCACCCAACCTGTGAGGCTGGCGTCTGTCGTAATCACAGTCCAATGGAAGGGAAGGAACGACTTCCCGGACTGAAGAGCCGGGGATCTCAGCCACCAACTCAGAGAAGCCCTGACCAGGCGACTGACCTGAATCTGATGATTCAGAGACAATGGAGATTTGTTCCATTTGGACAGGATCTCCTTCTGCAAGACTCGAGTGTGGAATTGGGCATACTGTACTGCCTCGAAGGAGGCTACCATGAGACCCAGAACTGAAGCCCTGTACACACGGCCGAGATTCTCGTCAGGAAAAAAACGTCGTCTTTCCTGACGAGAATCTTGACAAGAAACTTGTCCCGGCCGAGTGTACACACGTACGATTCAAAAGAACGGCCGTTCTTTTGAATAGCACGAACGCGGTGACGTCATCGACTATGACGAGCGCGCGCTCGTCACATTCGATGCCGTCGCCGCCATCTTGCTACACCCTATGCCTAGGAAGCTACCGCGCATGCGTCAAAGTCATTTCGAGCATGCGCGGGTTTCCACGGCGACAGGTAAGTGTACAGACGCTCGGGTTTCTCGTCGAGAAACAGGCCGACGAGATTCTCGACGAGAAAAAAGACAGCAGGTCGTCTTTTTTCTCGTCGGGGAATCTGGGCAGTTTTGACGAGAAAACTGAAACCCGCGTACACACAGCTGGTTTTCTCGGCAAGAAAGCTCTCCTGGCAGTTTTCTTGTCGTTTTTTGCCGAGAAAACCGGTCGTGTGTACGCGGCCTCACATTCAAAAGCGGAGAGCCGACCATTTGCAGCATGTCAACCTCACCGCAGACTGGATAGTGCAGTTTTTCCAAAGGAAGGAAGACTCTCGCCTCCTTGAAGTCCAGAATCAATCCTAGGTACTCCAAACGCTAAATCGGTGTCAGGACCAACTTCTGCATGTTTACCACACAATCGAATTCTCTGAGGGTCGACTGGCGATAGCCACATCTTCCTCTAATTCTGAGCCAGAAGCTACTCTCAGAAGAAGATCGTCTAAGTAGCCCACGATAGCAATGCCTCGCTGTCTCAGCAAAGCCAGAATTGGGGCGAGCACCTTGGATTCCATGCAGAACTTCCGAAGGCTTGGAGGTCCAGGATCGGATGGACTCCGTCCTTCTCTGGGACCACAAACCGATTTGAATAAAACCCTGAAACCTCTCCTCCAATGGTACAGGTAATATCACTCCAGCCCCTAGCAAATCTTGCACTGCCCCCAATAGGGCAGACCGATGAGCCAGAAGAAGAGGGAGATTTGAGGGAAAGAAACTCGATCTTGTACCCCAAAGTGACCACCTGGTCAGAGAGCAGGGAGGTCCACCATGCTGTGAACCTACAAAGCCACCCCCCCACCCATGAGTCGGGCGGGGACAAAACTTCATGCAGTGGCAGGCTGGCTTGTTGGGCTTGCACACCGAGGGACGCTTCTGTCCCCCAGCTGGACCCTTTTCAGCTTGGGAAGGTCTACCCGCGGACCCTGGCGAAAATACCGCTTCTGCATGGGAAAGGAAGTACCCGGCTTACGGCGCGGCTCCTTCCCCTTAGTGGACTGAGGGAGAAGTGTGCCCTTACCTCCAGTGACATCCTTAATAATGTCATCCAGCGAGGTACCAAAAAGCATTGCACCCTTGAAGGGCATGTCTGCCAAGGCTTTCTTAGAAGCCTGGTCAGCAGACCAGCATTTTAGCCAAATTAGGCGGCGCATTACCACCGCAGATACAGAGGCCCTGGAGATTAAGGGGGCTGCATCCAGAGCGGCATCACAGACATACACAAGGCCCTGCACCAACTGGTCGGCCAGTCTTATACAAGCCAGAGGGAGCTGATGTTCCTCCACAGTCTGGTGCAAAATCTTTGCCCAGTCAGTGAGCGTCTGAGACACCAAGGTAGCAGCCACAATAGGCCGCAACGCAGACCTCAGCAAGGTGAATATAGACCTGCTCAGTGCCTCAGACCTCCTATCAGTATGGTTCTTAAATGCAGGGGTCCCCTCTACAGGGAGAGTGGTTACTTTATTTAACCGAGCGACCGGGGGGGTCAACAACCGGAAGAGAAGCCCATTTTTTTCAAAAGGCTCTCCTCAAAAAGGATACCTGACCGCCAGGCGCTGAAGGACCAATAAAGGACTTCTGCGGCTTTTCCCATTCCTTATCTATGAATTTATCAAAGGAGGACACATAGGGAAACACCTACACAGAGCGGGTCGATTTGTGCGACCCAAAAGAGACTGACCTCTCCGTGGACGCCTCAGCTGCACCTTCCAGCTTAAGGAAGTCCCTCACAGCATTGATAAGCGCACTCACAAGTGCCCTGTCATGCGCTGCCCCGGATGAAGGGTCTTCCTCACAAGGAAGGTCCTGGTCCGCATCCTCTGATAACCCAGAACCGGGGTCCTGTGCCGCAGCTAGGCCCGGGTCTGAGTCAGAGCATTCCCCTGGGGGCGCTTTTTACCCCCCTTACGCTCGCAGGCTGCTTCCACCCTGGCAACAAATGATTCCAGGACTGCCGACAAAGCGTCCATGGTCACCACAGGTTCAGGGGCACCGGCTGCCGCCTCTGGCATGTTTGGGGAAGAAGGGCCAGGGGGGATTACCCAGGGGACTCGCCACCCAGCAGGAAACACGCCGCCCACAATAACAACCTGCCCCACAGCATGGCCACGGCAAAATGGCCTGCCAATGGGAAATTACATATAAAACAGCAGGCATACAAGAAAATGGCAGCGGCGCCGCAAAAATGGCCCCCGAGCAATGCGATGTGGACGGGAAGGCCGAACACAGGGACTTCTCCAGAACAGAGCACCCCTCACAGACAAGCGAGCCCAGGCACCCCACAGTCTCCCACCGGAATCCAGAGCCCCCACAGGTATGCCCCGGTCGCAGCGCGCCCTGCTAGAGCAGAAGGGGAAAATGTGACAGCAGGGAAAGGGAGGACAGGAGAACCCCTAATTCCCTGAAACGCCCAGCTGTTCCCACCTGCCGAGGCAGGGGGAATAGTACTTACCCGTCCCGTGAGGACTCGCTGGTGCGTCCCTGACAGGCCTACAACCGAGTTGGAGTAGCTGTCGGCCCGGTCCACTGTGAGTGAAACAATCAGCCCAGTCATATGTGGACCACGGAGCATGTGCTCACCGGCCACCCCTGGAGCCATGGGGGTCGTGGCAGAACCAGTGCGAAGCGAAGGACTGGCACGCTCGATGGCCGGAACTGGGAAGACTACAAGGATCTATAATATCCAGCCTGTCACCCAGCTGGCAGTTGATAGAAGATATCACAAAAAAATTTAAATAAAATAAAAAATTCTTCTGGACTCTGGGCCCAAAAGGGAGCCACGACGTCCTCTGCTAGGTAGAAAAAAACAGCTAAACTGCTGACTGCAGGGCGGAGGGTTATGTCTAGAGGGACAGCCCCCTGGGCGGGGCTGTTCAACTCCGATAAATGTACATTTAACATGTTCTGCCTAGTCCTCTCCTATGAACAGGAACATAACCCATATGTCAATGATTGAGAAGGCTGTGTCCGTCCATGGACGAAAAGAGAAATTTGAGCGGTCTACTCACTTTTGTGAGATACTGTATATTTTGATCCATTAGCATAAAAGTCAAAAGCTGTAGTCCTTTGACTGCTTCCCATCCACTGACATTACCCTCGAGCCAGCCCTGTCACTTGTGTAGACTCCAATCAGAGTAGGTAATTTTATTGCCAATTCCCAGGAGACCAATCTAGGATCGAGACAGTTCACATGCACTTGTCTCAATGCATGCTGTAAAATATGGCAATATCAAAATTTTTATAGAAATGATGTGTTGACTATTTAATGTCTGCAAGAATTTACCATAGTATGTGAAAGATTAAGGACTGGATGTGTCTACCCACTCTCCCAAAAGGCCATCTTGAAGGTGTCACTTTGCAACTGGATTTTAAGTTTAAGCCTACATGTTAGAGAAGTTATCAATGTGACACTAACATTTGGCTATGTAAATACCTGTGCCAGTTTGGAAGAACAGGACATTTTGGTAATGAAAGGTTGCCACTAGAGATTAGATAATTTATCAGTCAATTGCCGTAATGGTAATAACTACAAAAACACATGATAGCAGGTTGAATTTACATTTTACTTTCAAAAAAAGGGGATGTACATACATGGGGGAACATTGGGGAGAAAACAGTTATGATAAATCATATCTGCTAACTGTATCTAGGTGCCAGTTTGGCTGGCGGTGGCAGTTTTATTCCTGCTGGCATACACTTGCTTACAATATTAACAGGATAGTGAGTAAAGGAACAGCTGAAACTGTATGGCCGAAAGGAAATAATATATCATACACAGTGAGAGTTTGTAGAACACAGCATCATGTTTTCTTTTTTCATTTAAATGACATACTCAACAGCAGGAAGGAGAGAAGTTAACAATTACTAACACTAGAATATTCAAATTTTTTATGTTATACATGTACAGCAACTAACTGCTTTACAAAAAAGCAAAATAATACAATATATTGTCACATGTATTTACAGTGTAGTAAATATACCTTTCTGTCAAATTTTACACAAAAAATATTTACAGATGAATTTACTGCATTAAAAAAGTAATGTTGCTAACACTTAAAAGTGACTTTCTGTGGTAAAGTCTGTTGCATAACATTGGAAAACACATGCTTAAAGAGGGAGGGAAAAACTGCCTAAAATTGAATGTTAAAAACCTTACAGACTGCCCACACCCACCAGGAACAGGACATTACCCAGGCTTGCAAAACCATATACCCATATACATAGACTGAAACCAATATGCACATCAGAGATTCAAAACTGTTTATCAGACGTGTTTAAGGATAAATACATAGTATTCAACCATGAACGGTAAATAATTCAGATAGAAAATGTTCAACTAAGGTCTTTTTAACCAACATAAGAATACATTTACAGTAATGACTAACCAATCAGATTGTGCCTGTCATCTTAATACAGAAGATTTGAAAAGAGTACAAGCGTAGGATTGCTATGGGCACCAATTTTGCTTTTAATACAAGCCAACAGTCCATATTTCTCACAATTATATGCTTTATCTGATGGCAAAATTATTCGAAATATAACCTGAAAAATGCAGCTCAGACTTTTTTTTTCTTTTTCAGTTAAAGTTCTAACCAAAATTTAAGCACGTTTCAGCAGAATTTTTTTTTTTTTTTTCAGTGTCCAAATACAGTGGGTGAGAAAACTTGTGTCAAGCTTTTTTATAGCACACAGATTTTTTATAGAACCACAGGAACAATTTAAGGAATAATATTGGAGAAAGGCATCATTTTAGAGAATTGTATACCTCAAACTGTTTTTTTTTTTTTACCAACTTCAAGTCAAAAGTACATCATATTGGTGCCCATTATACTATATTCTTTTACTATGCTGGGTAACAGGTACAGAAAGGTATGCAAGTGAAATGGTACACAGAACTATATAAATAAATATACTTCCATGACATAACTTGTTTGGTAGCATAGTACGTATAAAATGTTCTACAATATTAGTAATGCATGTCAAAGTGGAAGTTTACCATAGAATGACTATGAACATTAATGGCACAGTCCACCTTATGAGTAAAATGACCCATGCAGACATGGGACCCAAGTATATTACAATGCATGGTGCCTTTTTTGCCAAATACAACGTAATAAGACTGGCACACTTGTATGCCTCTGCAAGTATGCCAACAGTCTGTCAGATATACTTCTATATTTTTATTTACCTTTGCTCTTCCCTAATAGCACAGGGATAGAGCAGAGATCCATGTGCACTGTATTGCTCTATCACCAGTGCATGCGCAGTACACTCTCTCCAGTGGCTCAACAATGCTTGAATAGGGAAGGAACACATAATATGCATGCGCCTCTCTTGAATAATAAAAAAAAAAGTGCACTATCATGCCGCTGAACAAGCATATAAGCTTTGTTGTGTGCAGGAAGATACTGGGAACAGGCGAAGGTAAATACGGGAGTATATTGGGTGGGCTTGAGGGGTGCCAGCAGAGACCTGCAGGTGTGCCAACAACATTACTGCGTATTTTGCAAAAAAAAAAAAAAGTAGAGTGCATTGTAATAGACTTGGGCACCCTGCCTCCATTGGCTGTTTTTCTCATAGGGTGGAATATAACTTACAATATATGTACATTGATAAATTGCATCTGTTCATGCTCTGTTTGTCCAGCAATCACCATTGGAAATTGCCAGCCATTAACAGCAATGCCATGCAACTCATGGTGTTGCTCTATAGCTGAAAGGTACAGCCGCAGTCAACACACTGCTCTGGATACTCTTTACATCAAACACAGTAAGAATGAGGCTAGGGTAGTGGGGTAACTTATTTCACCACAGCTGTGCATGGAGGGCAATATTCTTTACAAAATTAAATCATTTTCTTTACTGGAGCATTACTAACCCTGCTTTGCAATAATATACGCAATCAACCTGTCTCTTCTCAGCAACTTAGAGCCTATATGTCAGAGCATGGTGCTGAAGAAAGACAGCTTTGATAAATCTGCTGCAATTAAAGAACTACCCATGTCATTTCTTCACAGGCAGATAGATATGGTTGTCATTTGTATTAACAAACAGATAAAAAATTATTTTTTAATGCAAAACTATATGGGAACTATATATTCAAAGGCATCTCTGATGTAGATATTGAAGCCCATCAGTCCATTAGCAAAACATTTCTCCAAATGTGTTACTTCATTTATTTTAAAATGACTTCATTCCATACAGCAGCTCACATATTAAAGCTGGAAAAAAGGGAAAAAAACAAAAAAGGTGTTGTGCACAGATTTCAGAGAAGCTGGGGCAACAGTTTTACTTTTCCTTTTCTCCAGGTTCTCCCCCCCCCCCCCCCCCACGAGCTGTGCTAAGAATCCTCCATGCATTTACATGTAAGTTTTTGCACTGTCCATGTAAAGCCTTGTCCTTCATGTCATTAACACCAGCTACAGCTAAACAGAAGTACACTGGGATTTTGGCAGACTATTTGCATAATAGGTTTCTGTCGACAGTTTTATTTTTCCAGGACTGTAAACAAAACAAAATCACAATGTCAGAAAACAACAAAATAAGACACTTATTTACATCTGTGAAATACGCGTTATCATATGGTTAAATGCAGATTATGTGCTATAATTATTAAATCCCAACACTTATTTGTACCATTATATTTGTTTAGCTGTGGAGTTTGATTTACTGAAATACATTTAAATCACTCTATAGTTTTCTTATATTGTACTATATTTTGTGTTTTCGTTTAAAGCCATTCTTGGTGGTTAGTCCAAGATCTAAAGTTGTAGAATAGCATTCTAAGTATTTCAATTCTACATGTGTTCAGCAGTAAATATATTTAAGCCCTAAATGCAAGCACCTAGATGTCTTTCCCTTTTGCTCAAAATTTGTCAAAAAGGATTGATTTCCTCTGAGTTAAGAATGTTCTGGACAAGTGTCTAAAGGCCTGCGCAGCAATCGCCTCCCTTTTGCAAAGTATTCTGGTACATAGCATTATACCCCAAGATTTGCTGTAGTGACATATCCAGTACAGTATCAAATGGTTAGTCAATCATTTAATACTTCACTGAATGCTATTATTCAAACCTTTCACAGTGATAGAACATGCGTTCAGTTTTAGGTTCTATGCCCCCTGTACAATAAATGTTTTTGTAATATTAAAAAAAAAAAAAAAAAAAATGGTAACTCTGGACATCATGATCTATTTTATATGGAAAATGTAACCGGTCTGTAAATAGATTATAATTAAGTAATTTTGGAAAATATGACTTAATGGATTTACGTTATACAGCCAGCTCTAGTACTACAAGTAATACAGTAGATGTGAAATTGTATAGGTTAACAGGAAAGACCATAGTTCTGAAGGGTGGCTAAGACAATAGACTGCAAACTATTACCAGATCTACGAAAATGTTAAAGTGCATCACACAATTCCTGATGCAGCTCCTCCAAGGAGGATCCTGTCAGTTCAAAAAGTACCATTATATTTGCTGGCCTGAACAAAAAGGCACCTGCCTCACTCCCCTTCCCCAAGTCTTAAAACTTTAACATTGCACAGAAAAGTGAGCATGTCCAAAGAGTAATTATATGTCCTTTGAGAATTGAAA
Source organism: Rana muscosa (assembly GCA_029206835.1). Taxonomy (NCBI): domain Eukaryota; kingdom Metazoa; phylum Chordata; class Amphibia; order Anura; family Ranidae; genus Rana; species Rana muscosa. Next base: position 625,581,701 of record CM055117.1, on the reverse strand, counting down.
ATGAAGCTCCAATCATGAGGGCATATACCTTTAACACAGATTACGCCCCTAAGTGCAAGAAATCTTAACACCTCTCTCTGGAAGGGTTAAGGAAACGATCATCAAGCAGAAAGGAAATAAAGCCCTTTTACTACTCAGATGCACCCAATTTACTTACCATATCTTTACTCTGAAAACACCACAGAATTTTTTTCCCCCCAAATACACAAATATATTTACATAACATTTCAAAACACAATAATGTCAGAATACATTCTGCCTTTCATAAATAGTGCATTGTAAGGACAGAACTCATTGATGCATTTCAGATGAAAGAGATGCTGTAATACTTTAACAGCGCAAACAACATTTGGAATAGATAGATATATATATATTTATTTTTATAGGAATAAAAATATAATTACTTTAACAAATTTATTGCAAGTACCCAAAAATCTAATTAGTATGGTGGCCCTTTTCAGACACCAGTTCATATTTGTTTCAACAAAGTACCATTAGAAAAAAAAATAAAAAAAATAATAATATTTTATTTGGGACAGGAAATGTTTTTTTTTTAAGCAAATAGGTAAAAAAAATTCCACAGCTAAAAGTGTTTTTTTTAAAGGGAGGATTTAAACTGGTTTCTTTTCCCACCAAAGCCACTATAAAGGATTAGCTTTAATATTTAGTTAAATGCAAAACATAGTAAACACAAATAATAATAATAAAAAAGACAAGGCAAAAAAGACTCATGAGAATGCCACTAATGTTTACACAGTTAATGCAGTAAAGGCAGGGCCACCGTTATCAAAATACAAAATTTCTTCATTCTAAAATTCACAAGGCATTGATACGCTTGTGACCATGGTTCCCTCAAAGATTGGAAATAACTGGAAAAGGAAAAACAAAGGAAAAATGTATAAGGAAACCAAATGGTATAGAGTTCAAACGATGCTTTCGATGTATTGATCTTCTGGCAACATGGCTGACTGCATGGAAAACAGTAAAAAAAAACAAAAAAAAAATTAAGTGCAGCATCATATTGTGCCGGGGCCAAGGATAAGCCGCCCGCTTAAGTCAGTTTTAGATAAGGAACTTTAAAATAAATAAGAAATAAAAAAAAAAAAAAAAATCACACAATCTTTTTGATGCTGTGACGTTTGAAGCTGCCAGCACTTCTTTGCTTTTGCACTTGGCTTGCTGAACCATGGCGCGTTCTACCGCTGTTTGAGTGACCAGACGTGGGAGACAGTTCCACATTTTCCTTGTCAATCCCTATGGCAGAGAACCAAAACAGGTACAGTGAGATTTTATTGTGGTGTAAAAAATAAATAAAAAAATTAGTGTACATAAATACATTATGGACCTTATTTATTAAAGTGTCTGAACTTTGTAGCTCATAGTAACCAAGCACTCCAATTGATCTTTCCCCAGTAAAGGTTGTGAACAAGACAGTTCTGCTTCATAACAAAACATGTGCATTGGTAATATTTTTACAGGTAAACTGTTCTACATACACTAGTTTATTTATAAAATGTGCAATGAGCATGTGCAAATGGCAGTAACCAATAGCAACTAACCAGGAAAAAAAAAAAAACTACAACCATTCAGACCACAGTTAGCCTCTTGGGTGTAAAAAGGGTTCTGCGCTTTAAAAACCAATACTGCTCTGTTTAAATTTGGCACAAGTAATAGACTACCAATAATAATGGTATCACAATCATGCAAGTAGGAAATCCATTATCTAGCATCGGAATCACAGACATGAATAATCTATAGAGGGATTTCCCATATTTATAGCTCTACTGTTTTTATAGCTTGAACTGGAAGGAATAATTTCGGCCTCAAGGATGTGAAAAGAAAGAGGTTAATGGAAGAATGATCTGTTTAGACCATAGAGAGTACTATATGGACTTGACCCCGTAATGCAAATCTGGGAGTTTGGCTACTGTTAATCTACTATATTGTATTTACTCTTCTGTATACAATTTTCTGGGAACAACTTCATGGCTTTACCTGATCTCCAAGGAATTGTCCCATTTTTTTATGCCCTGGTACATTTTTTAGTAAATGTGTCTCCCAGGAACTGCAGTTACTCAAGTATGTACTTATTACCCACAGCAATACATTCTGAATATCTTGATTTTATGAGTTGATGTACATATCACATATTTGGACATTATATTTATACAATAATTTTCTATTTTTAGTCTAGAACTGTCCTCTATTCTCTTGAAGTGGAGTTTATCCAAGAAATTTGTCGGGTGCCATCGATCCCCAGTTCCCGTGTAATATAGGGTAAAATATATAGCAGGTGTTGGATGGGACATTTATGATCGAAGCAATATAATTATTGCACTAGGAAACATATGCATATATATTGTTTAACCTGTGTAATCCAACACTTCTAAAGTTAATAAAAAAAATAAATAAATCGTGTAATAGTGTGTGTGTGTGTGTGTGTTTGTGTATGTGTATATATATATATGTGTATATATATATATATATAAATAAAAATACACACACACACTTGTGCTAATAAGTTTACATACCCTGGCAGAATTTATGATTTCTTGGCCATTTTTCAGCGAATATGAATGATAACACAAACCTTTCTTTCACTCATGGTTTGTGTTTTGCTGAAGCCATTTGTTATCAACTGCGTTTACTCTTTTTAAATCATAATCACAACAGAAACTACCTATGACCCTGATCAAAAGTACCCTGGTGATTTTGGCCTGATAACATGCACACAAGTTGACACAAAGGGTAACCATCCTCACCTGTGATGTGTGTGTGTGTGTGTGTGTGTGTGTGTGTGTGTGTGTGTGTGTGCGTGCGTGCGTGCGTGCGCGCAAGGTCAATGAGTTTCTGGACTCCTGACAGACCCTTGCCTCTTTCATCCAGTGCTGCACTGACATTTCTGGATTCTGAGTCATGGGGAAAGCAAAAGAATTGTCAAAGGATCTGCGGGAAAGGGTAGTTGAACTGAATAAAAAAGGAAAGGGATATAAAAAAATATTCAAGGAATTGAGAATGCCAATCAGTAGTGTTCAAACTAATCAAGAAGTGGAAAATGAGGGGTTCTGTTGAAACCAAACCACGGTCAGGTAGACCAACTAAAATTTCAGCCACAACTGCCAGGAAAATTGTTTGGGATGCAAAGAAAAAACACAAAAAAATTACTTCAGGTGAAATACAGGACTCTCTGAAAACAAGTGATGTGGCCGTTTCAAGATGCACAATAAGGAGGCACTTGAAGAAAGATGGGCTGCATGGTCGAGTCACCAGAAGAAAGCCATATCTACGCAAATGCCAAAGTATCCCGCTTACAATACGCCAAACAGCACAGAGACAAGCCTCAAACCTTCTGGCACAAAGTCATTTGGAGTGAGGAGACCAAAATTTACATTTTTGGCCACAACTATAAACGCTTTATTTGGAGAGGAGTCAACAAGGCCTATGATGAAAGGTACACCCCATTCCTACTGTGAAACACAGAGGTGAATCACTGATGTTTTGGGGATATGTGAGCTACAAAGGCACAGGAAATTTGGTTAAAATTGATGGCAAGAGGGGCGTGGCCTGACAGGGAATGGAGTAGGACGCACGAGTGAAGAGCTCCGTCCATTAATCCTGTTGTCCCGCTAATCCTGCTATCCCAGGACATCCTGGCAAACCCTAATCGGTTGAGGCAAATTCTGGCACACACTCCGGTATGTCTCCGCCGAAGTCGCAGAGCGCTGCCCTTGCTAAGCTGGACCAATTCCGCCGCCAGGACAAAGACTCCCCTGGGGAAGATGGCGGCGCCTCGTGTCCGGACCAGGCCGCACCGGGAAGGGACACAGAAAAGCTCCTAGAGGCGATCACCTTTTGCCGTACCTCACTGACGTCCCAAATCGAGGTGGTCAAGGTCGATATCTCCCTCATACTGCAAGATTTCCAGAAACTCCGGGAGAGGGTCACTGAGGCTGAGACTCGTATTGGGGATGTGGAAGACGCCATACCTCCCCTACAGGCGGGCTCCGACCGCATGCAGCTCCAACTGTCCCAGCTTGCACAGAAGCAGGATGAGATGGAAAACAGGATCAGGAGATGTAATCTCTGTTTTATTGGCCTACCTGAGGGTGAGGAGGGAAAAGATCCAACTACTTTCCTTGAGCAGCTCCTCATTAATACCTATGGGCACGAGGCCTTCTCTCCGATACTTACGGTGGAGAGGGCCCATCGCATGCCAGCCAGAGCTCCTCCGCAGGGGGCTCCCCCCCGCACATTTATTGCCAAGTTCCTGAATTTTAAAGACCGGGATGCGGTTCTAAGACTGGCCAGAGAAAAGGGCAATATTGAGCTGGGCAATACCAGGATTGCAATCTTCCCTGATTTCTCCGCTGATGTGCAGCGCCGCCGCTAGGGCTTCACTGAAGCTAAAAAGAAGCTTAGGATTAAACACCTTAAGTACTCCATGCTTTTCCCTGCGCGTCTTAGGGTGGAAAGAGAAGGCCGGGTGTTCTTCTTTGAGGATCCAGCGGACGTCATTGCCTGGCTTGAGCGCCCCGACCCCTCCAGACGTGCGGCTGAATAGCAGACTCCTGCTTGGTGTCAACTTGACTCAACGCTTCCTACATAGGAATCCTCCATGCAACCTTTGAGCCTGGATTGCTCGGTATGTCTACATCCCCCTCTTGCTGTGCTATACTGGAACCCCGATTTCCCCTTTTCCTGACCCTTCCCCTACATGTGTCCTGTGATTGGCGGTTTGGACCTACTACTCCTTCTATCCGATGATCTGCAACTCCTGTACTTTTGGTTCTTCTCCTTATCTCTGGGAACTGAAATATGGAGCCCTCGTGGTCCTATGCCGTAACTATTCTTTGCAGCGATTTGTCGCCCCCCTGGCAACCATGATAAACTATGTGTCGGTCTGATGCCGGAGCACCTTCACCCTCCGGCAGCCCACCTCCCGTTACTGGTGTGGCTCTGGTTGGCCATATGTTATTGGAGGGTGAATCTCCCGGATCTGTGGCCCCTGACTTCCCAAACACTTATCTGGGGACACAGGCAGCTGCTGCGACACTTGTCTGGTTGCTACTTTAGGTTCTGTTTTGGGTCATACCCGCATCAGTTGGGGTGGATGCAGGGTGGGGTGGGTTTGGTTTATTTTTTCTATTTTGAAGGCAATACATATATATTTTTGAGATCTTTATTTTCTTCTCTGATACAACACCTTGATATCTTTTATATGCAATGTACTCTGTTATGCACACAGCTGGACAGGTTATATGTAGGGATTGCTTTGTACTTGTGGTGGGTGGACTGGGCCGGCCACGGTGTGACACTTCTCCCTCAATCTATTAGATGGCTACACTAAAGCTACTTACCTGGAATGTCCAGGGATTGGGAGACAAAGTGAAAAGATCCACGGTGTTCACAGTTCTCAAAAAACAAAAAGCTGATCCAGGGTAAATCCGATTGCCTCTCGGGGGATCAGGAAGGAATTTTTTCCCCTGCTGTAGCAAATTGGATCATGCTCTGCTGTTTTTTTTTTGCCTTCCTCTGGATCAACTGTGGGTATAGAATTGGGTATATGGGATTGTACGATATTTTTTATTTTATTTATTTTTTTATGGTTGAACTGGATGGACTTTGTCTTTTTTCAACCTGACTAACTATGACTAACTATGATATAACTGTGCTAGTCGAAACACATGTTGATGGCCGGCTTCAGATGGCACTTAAGCGTCCTTGGGTGGGGTGGGCATACCATTCAACCCACTCTACCCAAGCTCGCGGGGTCTCGGTATTGATTGCCAAGACGGTCCATTTTGAGTTATGTGATGTACTCTCTGATTCACAGGGTCGTTATGTGTTTCTTTCAATTAAACTGTATGGGGAACCATTTTTGATTTTAGCTATTTACATTCCTCCCCCATTTAGCTCTGTTGTCATTACTGAGGGCCTATTGTTTATGTCTCGTCATCCTTCGACACAGGCAATCTGGCTGGGGGATTTCAATGCTACCCTGAATCCCAGCCTTGATAGGCCTCCGCCAGTGCCGCCGTGCAGCCCGGCCCCGACATGTTTCAGATTTTCCAGACTTATTTCTGCCTTTAATATAATTGATACCTGGCGTTATAAGTTCCCCCAAGCTAGAGCTTACTCCTGCTTCTCAGCTACCCACAAAACCATGTCCCGTATTGATTTTATACTTATATCTACTACCCTTGCCCCACGCTTATTAGAGGCGGGGTTCTCCCGTAGGCTGCTTTCGGACCACAGCCCGTATTGGGTTACCCTTTCCATGCCATTTAATAAGCCGCCACCTTCATGGCGGTTGAACCCATTTTGATTATCCCTGTTGTCGGAGGATGATGAGCTTTCCTGTGAATGGACTAAATTCTTTGCTGACAATGCTGCTTCTGCCCCTCCAGATGTAGTCTTGGAATCCTTTAAGCTACACGCTCGTATGGTCTTGACATCCCGAATTAACAGATTTAAGGCAGATACTGCTGTTGCTCTAGACAGGGCCCTGTCTACTCTGACAACTACTGAAAGGGCCTTTGTAGCCGACCCCTCCCCAGCACATGCTGACCTTCTTGGACTACAGACCAGGGTAGTTGACCAGCTCCAATATGAGGCAGCTAGGCGTAAACTATTCTTTGCCAAGCAGAAGTTATTTGAACATGGGGAAAAAGCGGGCAAGCTGTTAGCTTACCTGGTTCATAGTGAGGATAGGCCCCCAACAGTCATTTCACTTACAGACCATAATGGTAGCACGGTCACGGAGCCGCGTGTAGTCACTGCTAGGTTTAGAGACTTTTTCAGCCAATTATACACGTCCCAGGCGACCGGTACAGAGGATCAGTTAGCCGACCTACTTGCAGACATTGAATTCCCAAAGCTGACGGAGGAGCAGGTTGCTATCTTGGAGGCGCCTCTGATAAGGTGGTCGAGGCAATTGCCAGCTTTCACAAGTCCAAGGCTCCGGGATCAGATGGCCTGCCCATCGAGTTCTACTCACAATACAGTGACATCCTCACCCCTAAACTACTGGTACTTTATAATTACCTTTTCAAAACTACTACCCTACCCCCTTCTATGAGAGAAGCTACCATAGTCCTTATACCTAAACCAGGCAAGGACCCGAGCTTGCCGGAATCATACAGGCCTATATCTTTACTGCAGGTTGATATAAAGATTCTTGCAAAAATTTTGGCACTTAGGCTGAACCAGGTGATTTTGAGTCTGATTCACGCTGACCAGGCAGGTTTTATGCCAGGTCGCAACACTTCGGTTAATCTTAGAAGGCTTTATGTTAATCTGCAGGCGTCACATACAGAAGTCGGCTCTCGAGTAGTGGTGGCCTTGGACACTGCCAAGGCCTTCGACTCTGTGGAGTGGAGGTATTTATGGGGCTGTCTGAGGGGGTTCGGCTTTGGCCCGGGCTTCATCAGATGGGTCCAGATCCTATACCAGACCCCAAGGGGTAAGGTTATTGCCAATGGCTGGAAGTCTGACCGGTTTGACCTGATCAGGGGCACTAGACAGGGGTGTCCTTTGTCCCCCTTGCTATATGCCCTGGCAGCTGAACCACTGGCAATCTCTATTAGGTCTGACTGCATGTTTCGTGGTCTCCACATGGGACCCCTAGTGGAGAAAATCAGCTTATACGCTGATGACACGTTACTTTACTTAGCGGACTCTGACATCTCTTTACATACTGCGCTACAGACTATTGAACGTTTTGGAACCTTCTCTGGCCTTAAAATGAATTGGGATAAGTCCCAAATCTTGCCCATTGACGGCTTTCCCGCCCCCAGGCTGCAGGATCACCTACAACTACAACGTGTAAGCCTAATCAAATACTTGGGTGTATCAGTGTCTAGGTCGCCAGCTGACTACATCCGGAGGTTTTATATGCTTAGCACAGTGAGGATCAGTCCTAGCGTGCTTTGTTGACACTTGGTGTCATGTGACCGCTCGGCTCCGCCCACGGATTTACGTGGATGCGGAGAACTGAGCGCTCTGTAGGCATGTTTACTTCCGTCGTCATGACGACAGATCACGTGGGGAGCGCCGACCCGGAAGGTCATAGACCGGGAGGCAGTACCTCCTGTGAGTCCGCCGCCAATGGGAGCAGCAATACAAGAGGTAAGGGTCATGACCCGCAAACTCTTTGACCACTATATTTCTTTAGCCAATGACCGCTGGTCTGTCATTTTGGCATGGCTTTCAGCTACCTATGAGGGCGCTTGATACATGGTCCCCTAATTATGGGGGGGCGGGATTTCTTTCCCATACACAGCACACACCAGGAATATGGCCTATATAAACGAACTGACATGTTGTCCCCATTTAAATATCGCTGAGGAAGTCCTTACCCACGGACGATACGCGTGCGAGGGGCTACACGACGTCAGGACAGCCATCTACCTGGTTCCACATCTAAGTTACATGACTGCCATCCAAGCACAGGGTATCTGTGCTTTGTTTGTGAGTAACTTTTTATACCAATAAATCAAGTGTTTTTTTCTATGGAGAGCACTATGTATTTCTTTTTTGACATTTTTCATGTAACCACGTCAAACATATGAGTTCATTACTGGGAGTATAGAGTGATTGAGGATTTCGGTTGAAGTGCCGTATGAAGACAGCCCTCTCATCTTTTACATTACCCTTGTTAAAGGGACTGCTTATGTGACCTTCTGGTAAAACAGAGGTCCACATTTTGAGGTGAGCGGCCTGTACACTTGGTGGTGGAATTACACGGAAGTGGTTGCACTTGTGATCATATACAAGCACTCTGTTTCACAGCTAGAGGATCCTTCTATCCCCCTGTTGGTGCTTTGGAGAACATCTATTTTTCTGAATTATACACCTATGGACTCTTTTTGTGTTATATACGTATTTAGCGCTGCACTGCTTTTCTATACATGTTACATTTAAGGATTTATATTTTGACCTTCAGTGTTCAGCTGCATTTTGTTAGGATAGGTTTTGCGCTGTCTGGTTTTTTCTACTGGCTACATCACCCTAAATATAGAACCTCTATTTACCTTATTAAATCCAAAATCCAAGTATGGACCAGACTGCCATTGGGAGTATGGGGTCGGATTAACGTTATTAAAATGATCTTATTGCCCAAGATACTCTGCTGTGGCATTCGCCTACGTTCATTCCCCTGAAATATTTTAAACTTATGGAATCCCTACTTAAGTCCTTTGTTTGGGGCAGTAATAGGCATAAACTGGCTTGGAAGGTACTTAAAAACCCCACAGACTTAGGTGGAACAGCCCTCCCGGACTTTGACCTGTACTACCTGGCGGCCCAGATGTCCCAGCTTCACCACATTGACAAAACTGACAGGCTCAGATTTCTCACACTATGTCCAACATGGGTTCAGTGCACCTCAGACCCCCTGACGGCGATTGCCACGGGGCAGAGTGGTAATGAATCTAATAGCGACCGTAAGTCACTCCTATATCAATATAGACGGGTTTGGGATATTGCTGCTAAATGTGTTAAGATTCCCGCTGTTAATGATTTCACTCCCCTCTGGTACAATAAAAATTTACCGGAACTTCGTTTGATTCCGGATACCGAGGTGTGGAGCAGGAAGGGGGTGTTTTATTTACAACATATACTGTCTGATGGGGCTCTCAGAAATTTTGAGGCTATTCAGGACCGATATATGCTCCCTCGATCCATGCATTATAGATTCCTTCAATTGCGGCATGCAATACGCTCCCAGTTTCCTTCGTCCATCCCACCTCTAATCCCCTGATGGCGGTGGTCAAGAGTTCGGACCCTCGCCGGTTAATCTCTGACTTTTATAACATGCTTCTCACCCCGTCAGCAACTGCTCTGGCATATAGTCTTAAACCGAGATGGGAGAGGGATGTGGGATCGTTGGAGGATGAGGAATGGAGTGAGGCACTTGATGCCTGTAAGACTGTTTCCCCTAAACTCTCGGACAGATTGTCGCAACTATACATTCTGCACCGTGCGTATCTTACTCCTCTCCGGGTGGCCTGATTCAGAACCACAGGAGACCGGTACTTTTTTCCACTTGCTCTGGGCATGTCCTCGACTCCAGGACTTGTGGAAACAGGTTGTAGACTTTCTCCACGATGACATAGGGTCCCCCCTGACCCTCGACCCAAAGATATGCTTGCTGGGAATTTTCCCCGGCACAGATCTAGACAGATTTACTAAGACATTTCTCCACGAAACACTTTTCTCAGCTAAGAAGGTTATAGCTAGACACTGGATGAGGCCTACACCCCCTAGTTTTTCTGAATGGAAGGAAGATGTAAATGCCTCTCTGCCTTACAAGAAAATTGTATATCTTAATAGAGGATGCCCGGATAAATATAATAAGGTCTGGGACAGATGGCTCCAACACATGTATGGACTGACCCTAGTTAGTGGAGTCCCTGATGTGTTTCGGAGTTGACATTCGGTAAGGGGTCGCGTTTGGTGGCCACCAGTTGGGATGTCCCCCCTTCCTCGCTCTTAGCCACTTTGGAATGTGTGCCAGCTGTGCCCCTATTGTGCCTGTTCATGCCAATGTGTATATCTGATGTCTGTATTAGATCCTTGTTACTATTATTGCCGTGTACCCTGTATTGATATATTTCATATGTACAGTACTCAAAGACGTTTAATATAAAAAAAAATTGATGGCAAGATGAATGCAGTAGGTTATCAAAAAATACTGGAGGAACATTTGCATTCATCAGCCAGGAAGCTGCGCATGGGACGTACTTGGACATTCCAACATGACAATGATCCAACACACAAGGCCAAGTCGACCTGTCATTGGTTACAGCAGAATTAAGTGAAGGTTCTGGAGTTGCCATCTCAGTCTCCTGACCTCAATATCATTGAGCCACTCTGGGGAGATCTCAAACGTGCAGTTCATGCAAGACAGCCCAAGAATTTACAGGAACTGCAGGCTTTTTGTCAAGAGGAATGGGCAGCTTTACCATCTGAGGAGATAAAGAGCCTAATCCACAAAATACTTTAAAGCTGTAAATGATGTTAAAGGGGGCAATACATGGTACCAAGAACTTTTGTAAAGTACTGTAGACTTTTGATCAGGGTCATTTGGGTAGTTTTTGTTGCGATTATGATTTAAAAAGTACACACTCTTCATAATAAATGGCTTCAGCCATAAACTAACCATGAGTGAAAGAAACGTTTTTGTGTCATTCTCTGAAAAATGGCAGAGAAATCAAATTCTGCCACGGTATGAAAACTTATGAGCACAACTGTAAACACGTGTGTGTGTGTGTGTGTGTGTGTGTGTGTGTGTGTGTGTGTGTGTGTGTGTGTGTGTGTGTGTGTGTATGGAGGACAATTAATCAGATACAGGAGGAGCAAATTTTTGGAAACCCAAGTAAATCAATAATTTGAATACATATGGATTTGTCATGCATTTATGCAATTCATAAATAATGCCTGGATTCAAAGATGAAATTGATGAATCTAATAACCCTCATTCGAACATCACTAATAAAGAATGTCGCTAGCTATACGCATTGTTACAGTGCATCCGGAAAGTATTCACAGCGCTTCACTTTTTCCACATTTTGTCATGTTACAGCCTTATTCCAAAATGTATTAAATTCATTATTTTCCTCAAAATTCAACAAACGAAACACCATAATGACAACGTGAAATAAGTTTGTTCGAAATCTTTGTGAATGTATTAAAATCACATGTACATAAGTATTCACAGCATTTGCGCAATAATTTGTTATAATACCTTTGGCACCAATTACAGACTCAAGTCTTTTTGAGTATGATGCTACAAGCTTGGCACACCTATTTATGGGCAGTTTCTCACATTCATTTTTGCAGGACCTCTCAAGCTCCATCAGGTTGGATAAGAATTGTTGTTGCACAACCATTTTCAGATCTCTCCAGAGATGTTCAATTGGGTTCAAGTCCGGGCCACTCAAGGACATTCACAGAATTGTCCCATAGCCACTTCTTTGTTATCTTGGCTGTGTGCTTAGGCTCATTGTCCTGCTGGAAGATGAACCTTTGCTCCAATGTGGCATGCTTTCCAGACACTAGTCTGACCGTCAGGAGGGGGTTAGTAATGCTATTGATGTGGCAGTCACCACACACAATGGCGGCACATTGCATTAAGGACTAGTACACCCACATGGTAAGACCCAGATCTCTATGGTACTGGATTTGCTCACAGATGGCTGTTAAACATCTATTTTACTATTGCTCTTTTATTTATCTTTTCATATACAGTGGGTACGGAAAGTATTCAGACCCCCTTAAATGTTTCACTATTTGTTATATTGCAGCCATTTACTAAAATCATTTAAGTTCATTTTTTTTCTTCATTAATGTACACAGACAGCACCCCATATTGACAGAAAAACACAGAATTGTTGACATTTTTGCAGATTTATTAAAAAAGAAAAACTGAAATATCACATGGTCCTAAGTATTCAGACCCTTTGCTGTGACACTCATATATTTAACTCAGGTGCTGTCTATTTCTTCTGATCGTCCTTGAGATGGTTCTACACCAGGGATATGCAATTAGCGGACCTCCAGCTGTTGCCAAACTACAAGTCCCATCATGCCTCTGCCTCTGTGTGTCATGCTTAATGCTGTCAGAGTCTCGCTATGCCTCATGGGACTTGTAGTTTGGCAACAGCTGGAGGTCCGCTAATTGCATATCCCTGTTCTACACCTTCATTTAAGTCCAGCTGTGTTTGATTATACTGATTGGACTTGATTAGGAAAGCCACACACCTGTCTATATAAGACCTTACAGCTCACAGTGCATGTCAGAGCAAATGAGAATCATGAGGTCAAAAAGGAACTGCCTGAAGAGCTCAGAGACAGAATTGTGGCAAGGCACAGATCTGGCCAAGGTTACAAAAAAATTCTGCTGCACTTAAGGTTCCTTAGAGCACAGTGGCCTCCATAATCCTTAAATGGAAGACGTTTGGGACGACCAGAACCCTTCCTAGAGCTGGCCTTCCGGCAAAACCGAACTATAGGGGGAGAAGAGCCTTGGTGAGAGAGGTAAAGAAGAACCCAAAGATCAATGTGGCTGAGCTCCAGAGATTGAGTTGGGAGAAAGTTGTAGAAAGTCAACCATCACTGCAGCCCTCCACCAGTCGGGGCTTTATGGCAGAGTGGCCCGACGGAAGCCTCTCCTCAGTGCAAGACACATGAAAGCTTGCATGGAGTTTGCTAAAAAAAAACACCTGAAGGACTCCAAGATGGTGAGAAATAATTAATTCTAAGCGGTATGTGTGGAGAAAACCAGGCACTGCTCATCACCTGTCCAATACAGTCCAAACAGTGAAGCATGGTGGTGGTGGCAGCATCATGCTGTGGGGGTGTTTTTCCGCTGCAGGGACAAGACGACTGGTTGCAATCGAGGGAAAGATGAATGCGGCCAAGTACAGGGATATCCTGGACGAAAACCTTCTCCAGAGTGCTCAGGACCTCAGACTGGGCCGAAGGTTTACCTTCCAACAAGACAATGACCCTAAGCACACAGCTAAAATAACAAAGGAGTGGCTTCACAACAACTCTGACTGTTCTTGAATGGCCCAGCCAGAGCCCTGACTTAAAACCAATTGAGCATCTCTGGAGAGACCTAAAAATGGCTGTCCACCAACGTTTACCATCCAACCTGACAGAACTGGAGAGGATCTGCAAGGAGGAATGGCAGAGGATCCCCAAATCCAGGTGTGAAAAACTTGTTGCATCTTTCCCAAAAAGACTCATGGCTGTATTAGATCAAAAGGGTGCTTCTACTAAATACTGAGCAAAGGGTCTGAATACTTAGGACCATGTGATATTTCAGTTTTTCTTTTTTAATAAATCTGCAAAAATGTCAACAATTCTGTGTTTTTCTGTCAATATGGGATGCTGTCTGTACATTAATGAGGAAAAGAAAATGAACTTAAATGATTTTAGCAAATGGCTGCAATATAACAAAGAGTGGAAAATTTAGGGGGTTTGAATACTTTCCGTACCCACTGTATATGCATTGATTGCACCTGACTGGCCCCTGTATTGGTTATAGAGACTATTGATTGCCAACTATGGCTATATACTTTTGTAACACCATCTGCAATGTACAATAGGAACCCAGCACACATTATATATACATATATATATATATATATATATATATATATATATATATATACACACACACATATACACATACACACACACACAGATGTACTCTTAGCTGCCGTTCTGGCCCTGCCCCTCCCACAGTGTGGGGGGGGGGACTGGGCCTCTCTGGGAGGTGCTCTATCAACGCACACTTTTATATAAGAAGCTGAAGGAGGTAGCACTGCTAGGCTCTGAGGAAGAAGGCATCCCTTTGAAAAGAGTCAACCAGCAGTGGTCATGTCCTCTCCTTTATCACCTGGAGACTGTGGTCATCAGACCGATTGCCACCATCTAAAGGCTTTTAATATTGCGGTTTTCTTTCACATGCTTGCGAGTAGTTTTTAATAAAAATTACCAAAGAATAATGCACAAGGCTGGTGCGCCCTCTTTTCTTTATTTTTTGAACCTTCATCCTAGTCTGAGGTCCAGAGTAGGTTTTCATCAAGGATGTCTCTGTACATTGCTGCATTCATCTTTCCCTTGATCCTGACTAGTCTCCCAGTTCCTACCGCTGAAAAATGGATGGTATTGGCCAGGTGATGAGTGGTGCCTGGCTTCCTCCAGACATGATGCTTGCCATTCAGGCCAAAGAGTTTGTTTCATCAGACCAGAGAATTTTGTTTCTCCTGGTCCGAGTCTCCTTCAGGTACCTTTTGGCACACTCCAGGCGAGCTGTCATGTGCCTTTTACTGAGAAGTGGCTTCCGTCTGGCCACTCTACCAATCAGGCCTGTATGGTAGAGTGCTGCAGATGTGGTTCTTCTGGAAGGTTCTCCTTTCTCCAGAGAAACGCTGGAGCTCTGTCAGAGTGACCATCTAGTTTTTGGTCACCTCCCTGACGAAGGCCCATCCCCCCAGATTGCTCAGTTTGGCTGGATGGCCCGCTCTAGTTAGAGTTCTGGTGGTTCCAAACTTCTTCTATTTACAGATGATGGAGGTCACTGTGCTCATTGGCACCTTCAATGCTGCAGAATATTGTCTGCATCCCTGCCTCGATCTGTGCCTCGATACAATTCTCGGAGGTCTACAGACAATTCCTTGGACTTCATGGCTTGGTTTGTGCTCTGACATGCACTGTTAACTGTGGGACCCTTTATAGACAGGTGTGTGCCTTTCTAAATCATGTCCAATCAACTGAATTTACCACAGGTGGACTTCAATCAAGTTGTAGAAACATCAAAAGGCTGTGAATACTAATGTACATGTGATTTTTATTTTTAATACATTTCAAACAAACTTTTTTCACGTTGTCATAGGGTATTGTTTGTAGGCTTTTAAGGAAAATAATGAATTTAATACATTTTTGGAATAAGGCGGTAGCATATCAAAATGTGGAAAAAGTGAAGCTCTCTGAATACTTTCTGGTTCCACAGTAGATGAGCAATTCTTAAGCTGATTTCACACCCCCATGTGCTGTGGTAATCCATGGTAAAAAAAAAAAAAAAGTTTTTTCTACTGCAAAGCACATAAATTTCAACCCAACATACATGTACAGCAACTGTCAATGCACATGCTTAGCATGCATTGTGATATTCCAAAAATGCTGTAGGTGTCTTTTTCTGTGCGTTAAAGATATGCTACCAACCTACTCAAAATTAATGTGCTGCTTTAACGCAGGGCACCATAATGCAAGAAAACCCAAATTGCTTCAACGCACAAAGTGTAAACGGGTCCTAAGGTTTCAGGGCACATTTGCACAGAGCCAAGTTAGCTTATCCCCTTTATGTTGCTTTTTTTGTGAATATTAAAACCTATAATGTATATACAGAATGAGAAGTTTGAGAACTTTAAGTGGGAGCTTTAAGCCTTTCTCCATTTTTGGTGTATGTTTTGCTTTGCCCAAACCTGTGATAAAGGAATTGAACAGAGAGGAGCTTACACTACATGTGTGAGCAGATTGCAACATGTGGGGTCAAGTTTAGGGATGAGAGAATTAAGTGGTCTATAGACCTATGAGGATAGTTGGAATGTATACATGATTAGTAGTTTTACACACAAATATAACAGCTTAGGTTGCCCAAACATCATGCTTGTTGACATGCAAAAGGGAAGTAGATGAATATTACTGGCAGATGCTGCCAACCATAGTAAGTGGGTCAAGCTTGTTAATCTGGCTGATCAACTCTTCTTCTAGACAGAGGGCGGTAGACCTCCCATGGACATTAGACTAAAGATGGCCATGGACTGATCAAAATTTTACTGGTTTAGCAGGAACCGTCTGAAATCGATCCATCTACAGTGCCTTGAAAAAGTATTCATACCCCTTGAAATTTTCCACATTTTGTCATGTTACAACTAAAAATGTAAATGGATTTTATGTGATAGCCCAACACAAAGTGGCACATAACTGTGCAGTGGAAGTGTTAGTTTACTGCCACACACAGCATTTTGCTTTTAGGCCAAAAAGTAGAATTTTGGGCTCATCTGACCAGAGCACCTTCTTCCACATGTTTGCTGTGTCCCCCACATGGCTTCTCACAAATGGGACTTCTTATGGCTTTTCTCTTGCCACTCTTCTATAAAGACCAGATTTGTGGGGTGCATGACTAATTGTCCTGTGGACAGATTCTCCCACCTGAGCTGAGGATCTCTGCAGCTTCCTCCAGAGTTACCATGGGCCTTTTGACTGCTTCTCCGATTAATGCTCTCCTTGCCCGGCCTGTCAGTTTAGGTGGATGGCCATGTCTTAATAGGTTTGCGGTTGTGCCATACTCTTTCCAATTTGGGATGATGGGTTTAACAGTGCTCTGTAAGATGTTCAAAGCTTGGCATTTTTTTTTTATAACCTAACCCTGCTTTAAACTTCTCCACAACTTTATCCCTGACCTGTCTGGTGTGTTCCTTGGCTTTCATGATGCTGTTTGTTCACTAAGGTTCTCTAACAAACCTGAGGGCTTCACAGAACAGTGGTATTATACTGAGATTGAATTACACACAGGTGGACTCTATTTACTAATTAGGTGACTTCTGAAGTCAACTGGTTCCACTAGATTTTAGTTAGGAGTATCAGAGTAAAGGGTGCTGAATACAAATGCACGCCACATTTTTCACATATTTGTAAAGAATACATTGAAAGCCATTCATCATTTTCCTTCCACTTCACAATTATGTGCCACTTTGTGTTGGTCCATCACATTAACTACCAATAAAATACATTTACGTTTTTGGTTGTAACATGACAAAATGTGAAAAATATTAAGGGGTATGAATACTTTAAGGCACTGTATGGGGCAGGCTGCTTGTACTGAAGTCGCTCTAATCCAGTGATGGCGAACCTTGGCACCCCAGATGTTTTGGAACTACATTTCCCATGATGCTCATGCACTCTGCAGTGTAGTTGAGCATCATGGGAAATGTAGTTCCAAAACATCTGGGGTGCCAAGGTTCGCCATCACTGCTCTAATCAATCAACCTCAGTACAACCAGTTTGTCAGGTTTTATTATATGATCACTGCCGTTGGCTATAGCCAGCAACAGCGATTATTGTATTCTAACAGTAGGGAAACCTCCCGCTATCAGAATGCAATAGTGCAGCAAGAGGGATTCCTCCATCAACACTGAATGTGGTAGCAGAAAGTTGATTATCTCAGGTCTATGCCATCCCTAGGAGTATAACTGCTATAGGTGTACTAGGAGGAAGCTTGTAAAATACAGGAGGAAGTGCCAGAAAGAGAACCATAAAGATGAGAAACAAGTTGACAGTGAAGTTGTTCAGTAGGATAGGGTGAAACAAACTTACAGATTGGAAATAATGAAAACTGTCATACCAAAAGAAAAAAAAGAAAATGGACACAGCCACCATCTGCATCTTTATGTATTCTGAGGTATAAAATGTCCCTTGTACACTGTAACTCTGGGGACTATCCTATAGATTTAAGACTCTCATATTACTAGCCATATACCCTCTAAATTCCAGACTGGCAGTTAAAGCGGCAGTAAACTCTCTTGTAAAAGAAAAAAGGTCCCCTTGCAGGTTGTCAATGTGCTAGTATACAAGTTACCTGTAAAGTGGATCCCTCCAATGGCATGGCGTTCAACCATCTTCGCTCAGTCTTCCTTCCCAGTTCGCATGGTCCGGCAGTTTGAATGCCTGGGCCGCAATGACGTCACCCCCCCCCCCCAACACATGAGTCACGACTGTGGCACATTGCTCTAAATGGACGGCACACTCAAATGTACATTTAGAGTGCAGTGCACAAGTGCCGCGACAACACGAACAGTGCACATTTAAGACATATTTACATTTACTGTACCTACAGGTAAGCCTTATTTTAGGCTTACGGTACCTGTAGGAATAAGAGAAAAAACAAACTTTACTGCTTTAAAGGCACCTGTGTCTAACCTAATTTCTTTTGACGCATAGACTTGACAATTTAAGGGGTACACTTTGTAGATAATAAGTTCTGCTAATGTCTAAAGTACTCGATTTTGCTGACAGATTTTCTGAAAATCGCTGAAAGACCTGACCAATTCTCCTTTATTCATATGTTTGGGCAAGTGTAGGATAACCAAGTCCTGGTACCATCTAGGATGGACAGAGGTCTTCCCCTATCATTTCAGTTATCCAGAAGGATCTGTTATCAGATATAAAGGCATGAATAGACAAACCTCTGGCATCTGTGTTGCGATACAATTCCCTAAACAAGTTCACATCATACAATGTATGCAAGAAGCAGGTATGCTGAGAAACTAAATCTAATCACACATTTCAATTGTCAACAAGCCTAGCACACACCATTGAATATGTCAATATGTAAACTATTCTACCAGCTAAAATATTTGAAAATCTTTTTAGTCAGTCTTGTGATTCACACACCTCCTCTACATTGCATATCCGGGAGAGTGACAACATTTTCTATTATGGTTAAAGTGAATGTACACCAATTCATTTCTCTTTATTGCTCCCTTTTAGTCTGTTTAATATACTATAAGTATCATTTTGTCAAATTTATATGATAGCATGCAAAAAGAAATTCAGAACTGTCCTGCGTCTTCTACAGATTTCCTGCGTTATCCCAAAGAGCCTTCCTAAGTTTTTATACTTGACTGCGGATTGATTAGCCTTTATGCTGTAGAGATCTAAGAGTGGAAGTGATTGAGAAGTTTACCAAATGATCATTGGCAGGGCTGACAACATTCAGCCTACATAAAGCTGTGTGCTGTCAGCTCACAACTAGAAAGGAAGACCTGAATGCATTTTTAGCAGAACAAGATATGTTCTGTACTTGCAGGGTCTTTAATTGCTTCAATACAGGGCATTTGATCACCTGTGATTGGACACAGCTGATCACATGGGTAAAGAGCCGAGTCACCGGGTCTTTACCCAAATCGGGGTCGCAGCGTTTCTTAGGGAAACAGCGTGACCGCCGCGCTGCCCCACCCCCCCCGCGTGAGAATTGTGACATTGAGGCAACGCCATATGACGTCGTACCAGAACAAGAGGTGATCCTGCCCGCCATCCATTTACTATACGGCGAGTGGGAGGTGGTTAAAGGGATAAAAACTTGAATCTGGAAATGTGCATGTACTGCAGGATAAGTACTACATACCTTTTTTCCCCTTCCCAGGACATATGCTTTAAACTATATAGGCATTTTTTTCCCCATTTTGGGTAGAGTAAAGCGGGGCTAAACACTGCTGTCAATTTTAATTGGGAGATTTCCCTTCACTTCCTGTCTCGTAGCCAAAACAGAAAGTGAGAGTAAATCCCTTTCAAAAAATACAAAGAAGGGTGAATCTCCCCAATGAGGTCACAGGCAGCAAAAAAACCTGACAGGAGTCCTAATTCCTCCTAACTCAATCCAAAGCCAAAAAACTTTCCAAAAAAAAAAGCAAGTGGTTTGCCCCTATGCCCCTAAACATGTCAGGTAAAGAGGACTGACAACCGGTGGAGGTGTTGGCCTCTATGTACGATAAAGCTTTTTTTTTTATCAACAAAAGAATGCAGCAGAATGAATCTGCTTTGCATATCCAACATACAGGAACATATTTGGGAACTATTCTGGGAAGATCTTGCAGCTAGAGCAAGATGAGCATATTTCGAATACCTTCCAACATAGGACAAACGACCTAGAGCGGGGGTCGGCAACCCATCAATCGTGGGCTACCTGTCGATTGTGGCCATCTGACCCAAAATGCCCGCCAGCTCCTGCCACCTGTGCAATCTGCATGTGAAGGTGAGTCACATGTTGCAGAGTGCGCTTCTGTACCCGGCATGTCTAATAAGCATACATAACACTTCTGTCAGGTGGAGTGATCTCCACCCGACAGAGGATTTCTAGTCCCGGCTGTCATTCAGAGGTTGGGAGGAGGGAGAGGAACAGAGAATGGTGGGAGCATTAACACAAGAATTAAAGGCAGAAGGCAGCTGGCACTGGCTTTCAGATTTACTTTTGAAATTGTAATGTTGTGTTACAGTGGCAGTTTGAGGTGGTTGTGAATGGGAATATGGGGGGGGGGGGGGGGGTGGTGGTGAAGGGGTTAATTGAAAATGAGATTAGTAATGTGTGGCATGAAGGGGTAGTAATGTGTGGCATGAAGGGGTTAATGTGTTGCCACTGGTGACTGGTGCTTTAGTGACCAGTGGCAGTTAAAAAAAAATATTATTAAAGAGGAGCTCCAGGCTCCGCCCCCAAAAAATAAGTCAGCAAATACTGTAGCGGCTGACTTAATATAAGGACACTTGCCTGTCCAGGGAAGCAACTATGTCCCCACCTGAGCAGATTCCTCAATTGGCTTTGGGCGCCGGCATCTCTAGTAGGGGGAAACAGGAAGTGAAGCCTTGTGGCATAACAGCCCGTTTCCTACTACACATGTGCAAGCTGCACTGTGCCTTACAATGGTCCCAGTGTCTTCTGGGACCTGTGATGTGTCCCAGAAGACTGCGGGGGAAGGAGGAGGGGGAGTGAATGGCGATCTGAGTCGGAAGTGGGAGCTGGTACCTGCCAAAACCAGGTACCTAATCCCCCCCCCCCGTAAAAAGTGGCAAATGTGGCAGTGGAGGGGGGTTGGGTGCAAACAAGGGTAGTTTCCCCTTTTGGGAGGATCTCCACTTTAAACACAGCCACCAATAGGGAGGGTAGTTTGAAAGTAAAATTCCAGCTTGCACTAGCCTTAAAAACTGCCCCTTATCCCTAACTCATATGCTGACTAACCTATTTTCAGACTGCTCCAATCTGGTCATGTTATCTCACCTTTGTGATCCAGCAGTATATGCAGGGTAGAAGGAGCGCCAACCTTAAATGTAACATGGGAACCTTAGGGTGTCATCAACGCTCCAGGCTTTATTAGCCGTCAAGCGCTTTCTCCCATGCAGCCGCCATTGGCTGACACAGGTAAGAGCACATGATCGGACCGAGGCAAGCTGAAAATAGGCAATTATATACCCTTTTTTTTTTTTACAGTGACCTTTGTTTTACTATATTTTTTGAAGTTTTCTTCATGCCATGCTTTCTATTCGGGACTTGCTAGCTCATTTTGTTATATAAATAAAAAAGGGTGCTGCAGCTCGGTGATCTTTGTTCTCTTCAAAGTTGCTCAGGTAGATCTCCACCTCTCAAAAGTTGCCTACCCCTGACCTAGAGGCTGTATAGTTTTCTCTCTCAAACTGAAACTCACACCAAGGTTGGTATATACAATGACTAGTAAATAGAGCAATCTTTGTGTACCCATATAATGACCATAAGTTGATCTCCCCCCAACACTAGCATTGGGGTATGTAAAGGTAAAGCGATATTGTCAATGTTGCTGTCCAAAGGTGTCTTCCATTCCACTGGAGGAGCAACAGAGACACCCTAAAGGTTGACCATAGACAACCATGGGTTTCAGAAAATAAATTCATTCCTGCCTAAAAACATCAGTTTGTGTTGATGGGAGAATCCCTCCCGCGTAGCCATTGTGAGAACACAGTGATGATCGCTAATGGCTATAACAGCCGTTGGCAAGAATTGCATATAAAATCGAACAGGCTGGTTGTACCCAAGTTGATCAATCAACTTGGGTACATTCAGCCTGTCCATACACAGTTCGAATCTCAGTCTGTTCCTGCTTAACCGGCCAAGATTCGAACCTGTCTATGGCCGGCTTTAGAAAGAAAGTGTTAGGGCTCTTTCACACGGGGCGGATCAGCGGGGATCGCTCCGTTGATCCCCGCTGAGCCGGCGGATGACTGGGCGGTCCCCGCACACTGTGCAGGGACCGCCCTGTCAGAGCGCCGCTCTCCCCTATGGGGAATCGGATGACGACGGACCGTAGAGTCCGTCGTCATCCGATCCGCTGACGGAAGGAAAAATAGGGTTTTCCTCCGTCACACTTTGGCGGAGTGGAGCGGATGTCAGCGGACATGTCACCGCTGACATCCGTGCCTCCATAGGGCTACATGGAGCGTCCGTGCAGGTCTGCCTAAAAAACTGACAGGCAGACCTGAACGGACCCTCCGTGTGAATGGGGCCTTACAGGCCAGATCACCCAATGGAAAAAGGAAGAAAAGGCTACAAAAAGGAAATGAATGCAGCCACCACACAGTTAAGGATTGGTAAGCTGCAGTAGGTTACATTTTTGGTTTATCCCTTAAAAATAAAAAATAAAAAACATTCCCAACATTGTGCTGTGTGAACACTCACCATCTCTTGCTACATTCACATATAACCAAAATATAACCCCTGTACAGGATGCCAAGGATGGGTCCTGGACAGGTGCTATGTGGAACCAATATTTGGTTTATGGTCCCTTTAAGGGAAATGTGTGTACTCGGGGGTTTCACCAATGATGGGAGAGGAATTTCGGGATAGTCATATAAAGGAGAGGACTGACTCCCAGTCCTCTCGGTGTTAGTAGAGACTTATTTGGGACCTGGAATTTTGGAAGTCTGGATTGACATTCGGGTGGGAAAAGGACATCCACTCCTGACTACGGGGACTAAAGTCCCTACTGGGTTACCCTACCCTGCCCACACACCATCAGATGGGGTAGCACAGCAAATGACAGAAATGTGCTCCTTTATTAGTAGTGGGAATGCCAGAGTTTTGTAGTTAGAATTTGAGTCCGCTTCCTAAACATGACTAGGCTAGGCAGAGCCACACAGAGAACACATTTGTAAGTGGTCAAAGGTACATACAAATGTTCTGTGGTGCCTGCTCTTAGGCACTGCGGTTAGTAAAGATGGATTATATAGATCTCTTTAAAGGAGAAATGCATAGTGGTTTTGTACATTATTTAAGGGTTAGATGAGCTCTGCTGGTGTCTAAAATTTTGCTGCCAGATATCTCATCTTTTTGGAATATCTGAAAGACCTGACCAACCCTCCCTTATTCATGTTTGGGCAAATGTAGGATCAACTGGGGGTCCTGGCACCACCTAGGAGAGGTCATATCACCTATGATTTGAATGTGTTCAGATATAAAGGGATGATCAGACAATCCTCTGGCTCTTGCGCTGCAATTCCCTAAGCATGTTCACATCATACAATGTGTTCAAGAAGCTGGTATGCTGAGAAACAAATCTAAATCACACATTTAAATTGTCAACAAGCCTAGTACACACTATTGAATGTGTCAATATGTGAACTATTTTATCAGCTAAAATATTTGAAAATCTTAGTCTTATGATTCACACACCTCCTCCACATTGCATATCCGGGAGTGTGACAAAACTTTCTCTATTATGGTTAAGGTGAATGTACACCAACAACGTATTTCTCTTTTTTTTCCCCCTTTTGGTCTATTTAATTTATTTTAAGTTGCATTTTGTCAAATCTTTTAATAGCATGCAAAATAAATATATTGATCTCATCAGAAATTCAGAGCTCGTCCGTGTCCTCTGCAGACTTCCTGTGTTATCTCAAAGTGCCCTCTTAATTATAATTGAATGTGGATTGATTAGCCTCGATGTTGTGATCTGAGAGCATTTCTAGCAGATCACCGGGAAACTTTCTGTACTTGCAGGGCCTTTACAGTAAAATTTGTAGTGGTTTTGTACCCATCTTCCACCCTTATTATGGTATGGACCTAACAAAATTTTAGAACATGTCTGTTCATATTAGGTAAATATGAAATATTGTATATGTGCCTGAATGTTATGCAATAATATATCAAGCAAAAAGTTTTAGACTCCTTTTTCCACTGTATCCTTACATCATTTGTTGCATAAAGCCTATTTACAGAGCTCAATAATTCAAGCTGAGGTTAACACAAAAGAGGATGCGTAAGCAAAATTTAAAAGAACAAACAAAGTGACAGTTAAAGGGAAACTATACTAATTAGCTTTATCCAGATTCTTATAGCCCAACTCTGGCATGATTACCCTAACAGGTTTACAGCAGCAAACATTCCTGTTACTATAAAGAAAATGGCCATCATGTAGGCACACTTCTTGTAAACCATTAGGTTTACATGCTGGGTTTAGTACAGCTACCCCCCGTACTTTCTGGCTTCTCATAGACCCCAGCACTGCGGTTGTGCCTTTGCACCCCCCCCCCCCATCTTTTTTTGTCCATTTACAAAACGAGAGCCTGGAACCATGTTGTTTTGTGAATGGTCAGGAGAGGGGGCAGATACACAACTACAGTGAAGGGTTTTGAGGCTTTCAACACCTACATCCATACTGGCCACGCACAGTAGCGGGAGCTGTAGTAATCCCAACATGTAAACAAATTCATTTGCATGGCGTGGCTTTGCAGCTTAGGAAAAAGGAAACATTTTTCTGCTGTGAAGATGTTAAGGTAATCATGTCCGAATTGGTTTTTAAAAAATAATTTAGAGTGTTTGCAGGAAGTATGTGAATCTAGATGGAGGAAAGATACCTCCAAGAAACAAGCATTCATTATTGTGAAGTTCTGTCTTTGTTTAATGTGCATTATTTCCAAAATACAGCAATGAAAGCACCAATTTTATTTTACAATTTATTTATAAACAAGACTATTGATATCCAAAAAAGTTGTGTTGCCCGTGTGTTTTTTTTTTGCAAAAGCCACTACTGTGCGCTGCTCCCAGGTGGTATAAGGTTAGTACATAAATGCTCATGCCAAGCGCTCAAAGCTATTGCACATGACACTGAACTCGTGCATAGAGGTTGAAAGGAAGTACCTTGATGAGGGAGCGGCTGCATGAAAACTGCAGATTTAGAGCAAGGCAGAGAAGCTTCACAGACACAGAATGAAAGGGGTGGGGATACAAAAAAAAAAAACACACAAAAGAATATGAATAATGGAGGAAAATAAAACACCACACGGATGAGACACAATATGTATGGCATTATGTAATTACAACTTATGTGGTGAGCCAACGGTGAGTGAAAACAATCTGTTTTGTCATAAAAGGCAATAGGTAATTGAAGAACCCTCTCAGTCACCAAAGACCAAACAAGTATAAGTTTGCATTACTTTACACTGATGTTCTGTTTTTGCTGAAAATTATAATATTTGGCAACTGCTTAATTAATGACAGTAAATATCCACCACCCCCCAAAAAAAAAAATGGGGATAACATAAAAAAAAAAAAAAAAGTTGGGGATGCTACCTATAGCAAAACACTCATGTATGTAGTGAATGTCTGAAAATGAATAAAAAATTAAAGTCTGGCTCTTATGAACAAAAACCTTGCATTCGCCCACCTAAATTTATGGCACAATAATTGCACTAACAAAAAGGTGCTCAAGCATTTATCTGCATTCAGCTATTAAATATTTTTACACCCATTACCACTCGTCATTTTTTTCCTACATTACAGTTCAATAGCTCCACTCACTTGGACATACAGCAAAATACATCTCAAGAACCCACCATAGATTTGGCACTCACCTGGGGAATGCTGGGAAGTGGCAAGGGAGGTCATGGAATTTGAAAGGTTAAGGTTCGCAGTAATACTCAGTTGGCTCTGCACAGCGGGAGGATAAGGAGATGTAGGTGTCAGCAAAGACTCCTCACTGGCTTCTTCATCAATTACAGGCAAGTATTTGTCAATCAAGGCATCAAGAAATTTCACTATTAGCTCTGCGTAGTCTGGTATCTGCGTTTGCTGACAAAAAAAAGGGATTCCGATTAACATAACATTACAGCTACCATCCAAATATAATTACTCCAGCACAGGAACATCTTTTGCAAAGAATAGGAAGGAGTATGATCCGAGCATGCTTTTACCACAGGCCCAAACATCAGATCTAACTGATGCATACACAGTAAGGGTTCATGTCAACGGGAGTTCTAGGCAAATGCTGCGTTTCAAATGCAAACATATGCAGCAGTGTCCAAATTTAAAATGCAGCTTTAGACAAAAAAAAAATCAAAACAGTTTGACCTTCTTTGTCTGCTGTTTAAAACCACTTTAAGAGGATTTTTGGTGTCCAAAGAAACACACTGCAATGCTAGTTCAAACGTAGTCTTCTGAACTGCCATATATACTGCCTAATTAAAGTCCATGAGATTTCCTTTAACATGAGCCCTAAAATAGGATTTTTGACTTACCAGTAAAATCAGCTTCTTTGAGTACAGTGTATGGGGCACAGGATTTGTAGACATTACCATTGTGTTATATATACACCTAAAAAGTAAAATCAACCAGCGCAAATAACCCTAAACACACAGCAGCTGAAACACTGAGGTTCAAAATATCAAATGTCAAAAGAAATAAACTTACAAAATTAGCACTGTGCCTCAGTGCGGAGGATGTGCAGCATGTCAAAGTATATCCAACGGATATCTGCATGGGACGCGGGTGACGTCACGCAGGATCACGTTGTTCCGCACGCATTACGTCCAGGGGGCGGGACTTCATCAGCGGTAACGTGACGACGTGAGTCACCCGCTATTTTTACCAAAGGGAAAGCTGACGTCCGGCCAGTCATGGAGAGGTAAACAATCCAACTCCATGGCAACCTGCTAAACAAGTATGCAAACAACCGGAACTCAAAGGGGAATGAAGTATCGGCATTGCATTCATACCGAACGCAGCGTTCGGTATGAATGCAATGCCGATACTTCATTCCCCTTTGAGTTCCAGTTGTTTGCATACTTGTTTAGCAGGTTGCCATGGAGTTGGACATCCGTTGGATATACTTTGACATGCTGCACATCCTCCGCACAGTGCTAATTTTGTAAGTTTATTTCTTGTTTTTATGATCATTAAATCCTTTTACATGGAGAGCACTAGATTTCTTTGCTTTTCATTTTATATCTGGCCTCCTGGATCTGATTGTCTGGATTACTGGCTGTGAGACTGATCAGCGCTCATATTACACCTTGTCTACCTGATGTGGATTCAGTATAGCCTGAATGTCTGTTTTTCTCCCGGAGGGGGAACTGCTTAAGTGACCTGACTGACTAGCTCAGGGGTCCACTCGCTGAGGTGAGCTGCTAACTATTACTAGTGGTGGAGGTCATCACACAAGTCAGTATAAAGAATCTAGAAGTCACCTATTGAACACTTATTGGTGTTTTTTAGTTTATTGCTCCTCAAAGAAAGACTCTTGGACTATCTCGATCCTTTGTAGTCTTTAATCCTATGTGTGTTTTTTATGTTTGCGCTGCACTGCCTTTTTAGATTATATATACACCTGCCTTCACGTGACTGCACACTGGCAAAGGGGAAGGCTACAGGGACATTACCCTTTATAACCCATCTCACTCCCAGCTAGCTTCAGTTTCATAAAAAGCAAAAGGGAGATCATAAGAACAGAGGAGGGACCTGTGTCTCGTACTGTGCTCTAAGAAAACAGACGCAGAAACTATAGTCATTACCATTGGGATGTCTAAAGGCAGTCCAAATATAGGGTGGGTAACACATGCCAATGGTTCAAGAAGGCTCAACAGACTCAAAGAGCACCTTCAGCATCCATGAACCACCCAATAGAACGTGACAAATGTGTGAACATAAGCCCAGGGGGTAGACTTGCAAATCTGAGAAACAGATCCCTAATGCTGAAAAGCCCATGAGTTAACAGATCTGGTAGAGTGTGCCTCAACAGGGCAGGGAGCAACCCTATCAAACCATAAGCTTGAATGAAAACCCTCAAAAAGTACAAGGAGGGAATTCAATTGCTTACGAGAGGCAGTAGCTGAGAGGTAAACTGCACATACCATGTCAAGATAGTGTAGAGAAATTTCCGTTAGATGTTTCGGAGCAGGACATAAGGAAGGAGGGTCAATGTCCTGGTTGAGTTAGAAAAAAGAGGGTTAAGAGAGGCTTTAAGTCTCAAGAAAACAATGTCCGTGTGCAATGCTAGCAAGGGTTCCTTACATGATAAAGCCGCTTGCTAAGAGACTCTCCATGCAAAAGGTGATAACAACAAGAAAAGGCACCTTGAGAGCAAGGTCAAAGAAAGGAATATCCTTATTTGGTTCAAATCTCTGCTTTGAAAAGCTGTGAGAATTAGACACCAGTCCCAATGAGACACAGGCATGTGTACAAGGGGAAATTTGTGCATTGCACCCTAAACAAAAACCTTAAACTACAGAGTGAGAGAACAAGAGCCTCTGAAACAGAATGGCCAAGGCCAAGATTTGTCCTTTGATGGTACTCAAAGCTGGATGCTAATCCACACCAGATTGGAGGAAAGGCAGAACATGTTCCATGGATTATTTTGTAGGACAAAAAATCCTTGACTCGCATCAAGTAAATAAGGCTTTTCAGGTGTGATAGCAGACTTTGAGAGAAGTTGATTTCTTAGCCTTCAAGAGCGTAGGATTACAGAGTTAGATAGGCCCGTGTCTTAACAGTGGTGCGGTTAAAAACAGCGACCAAGAAAGGGGAATGGAATACTGGACCTTGGGACAGAGGATCCAGATAACCTGGAAGGGCACATAGAAAGTCTGCAAGGCGTGTCCTTGCAATGGAAAAGTCCTACGTTGAATGGACATCCAAATTGCTCTTAGCCCCAGGAATAGTCTGAGCTGTCTGCTGGATGTTAGCCAACAGGGACAGGAAGATTGGCCAGTTACCCCACAACATGAATCCCCCTCATGGAGCAGAGCCAAGACCAGAGCAAGGACCCTGGTAAAAAAACAAAAACAAAAAAAAAACAAGTAGCTGTGAAAAAGTCCAAAGGGGAGGGCAATAAACTGGTATTATTTACAATCCAATGCAAAATATAGATAGCGCCATTGAGGCAGAAAGATCGGAATATGCAAGTAACCATACCAGATGTAAACTGGGTTCATAAAATCCCCCAGAAGGAAGGAGGCAATAATCAAGCAGGCAGTTTTCATGTAAAACTATTTACATATCCATAGGCATATCAATCAGGTTTTTGGACGTCAGAGGGTAACTGCTCAGATGCTTCTTGCATGGGGAGCTCAGCTGACCATTATTTATTCCAAAGGATCCAAGTGAATAAAGAGAAGACCAGTTTTGCAGATCTGATGAAGCAAGTCTGCCAAGTCGTTCACACTGTAGCATAACACCATAGGGAAAAGGTCTAACTTGTATTTTGGGCTATGTGTTTAGGCTAGACAAAATTATACACCACAGGGACTGTGGGGATCTCATTAAGACAATAAATGATCTCCCACGGGATCTGCCCACTTTTGTAGAAAAAAATTCTTGATAAGATACTCCTAAGTGAAGCATTTTGGAGTAAAAACTTCTATGGATGAGGCCAGCCCCCATACAGGACAGGCTGTACCAGCTAGCGCACCAGAATAGTCCTAGCTGGGGCAATTAAAGGCAAGACTGCTCTAACGCTATGACAACTTTAACAAGGCTATCTAGGGTATCTAAGTTTGGAGGAAACCTTAACTACAGGCATGATCTCCTGATCCGATCAGAGAGAGAGTGTAAGACAGCGTAAGTGTGTGTGTGTGTCAGTAAAGGTGTGTGTGTGTGTCAGTGAAGGTGTGTGTGTGAAGGTGTGTGTCAGTGAAGGTGTGTGTCAGTGAAGGTGTGTGAGAGTGAAGGTGTGTGAGAGTGAAGGTGTGTGTGTGTGTGTCAGTGAAGGTGTGTGTGTGTGTGTAAGTGAAGGTGTGTGTAAGTGAAGGTGTGTGTGTGTGTCAGTGAAGGTGTGTGTGTGTGTGTGTCAGTGAAGGTGTGTGTGTGTGTGTGTGTCAGTGAAGGTGTGTGTGTGTGTCAGTGAAGGTGTGTGTGTGAAGGTGTGTGTGTGAAGGTGTGTGTCAGTGAAGGTGTGTGTCAGTGAAGGTGTGTGTCAGTGAAGGTGTGTGTGTGAAGGTGTGTGTGTGAAGGTGTGTGTCAGTGAAGGTGTGTGTCAGTGAAGGTGTGTGTCAGTGAAGGTGTGTGTGTGTGTGTGTCAGTGAAGGTGTGTGTGTGTGTGTGTGTCAGTGAAGGTGTGTGTGTGTGTGTGTCAGTGAAGGTGTGTGTGTGTGTGTGTCAGTGAAGGTGTGTGTGTGTGTGTGTCAGTGAAGGTGTGTGTGTGTGTCAGTGAAGGTGTGTGTGTGTCAGTGAAGGTGTGTGTGTGTCAGTGAAGGTGTGTGTGTGTCAGTGAAGGTGTGTGTGTGTCAGTGAAGGTGTGTGTGTGTGTGAGTGAAGGTGTGTGTGTGTGTCAGTGAAGGTGTGTGTGTGTGTCAGTGAAGGTGTGTGTGTGTGTGTGTGTGTGTCAGTGAAGGTGTGTGTGTGTCAGTGAAGGTGTGTGTGTGTCAGTGAAGGTGTGTGTGTGTGTCAGTGAAGGTGTGTGTGTGTGTGTGTCAGTGAAGGTGTGTGTGTGTGTGTCAGTGAAGGTATGTGTGTGTGTGTGTCAGTGAAGGTATGTGTGTGTGTGTCAGTGAAGGTGTGTGTGTGTGTGTGTGTGTCAGTGAAGGTATGTGTGTGTGTGTCAGTGAAGGTGTGTGTGTGAGTCAGTGAAGGTGTGTGTCAGTGTAGGTGTGTGCGCGTCAGTGAGAGAGCGAAGGTGGGTGTGTGTCAGTGAGAGAGCGAAGGTGTGTGTGTGTGTGTGTCAGTGAGAGAGTGAAGGTGTGTGTGTGTGTGTCAGTGAGAGAGCGAAGGTGTGTGTGTCAGTGAGAGAGCGAAGGTGTGTGTGTGTGTCAGTGAGAGAGCGAAGGTGTGTGTGTGTGTCAGTGAGAGAGCGAAGGTGTGTGTGTGTGTGTGTGTGTCAGTGTGTGTCAGTGAAGGTGTGTGTGTGTGTCAGTGAAGGTGTGTGTCAGTTAAGGGGTGTGTGTGTCAGTGAAGGTGTGTGTGTGTCAGTGAAGGTGTGTGCGTGTCAGTGAAGGTGTGTGCGTGTCAGTGAAGGTGTGTGCGTGTCAGTGAAGGTGTGTGCGTGTCAGTGAAGGTGTGTGCGTGTCAGTGAAGGTGTGTGCGTGTCAGTGAAGGTGTGTGCGTGTCAGTGAAGGTGTGTGCGTGTCAGTGAAGGTGTGTGCGTGTCAGTGAAGGTGTGTGCGTGTCAGTGAAGGTGTGTGCGTGTCAGTGAAGGTGTGTGCGTGTCAGTGAAGGTGTGTGCGTGTGTGTCAGAACGTGTGTGTGTGTGTCAGTAAAGGGGTGTGTGTGTGTGTGTGTGTGTGTCAGTGAAGGTGTGTGCGTCAGTGAGAGAGCGAAGGTGGGTGTGTGCGTGTGTCAGTGAGAGAGCGAAGGTGGGTGTGTGTGTGTGCGTCAGTGAGAGAGCGAAGGTGGGTGTGTGTGTGTGCGTCAGTGAGAGAGCGAAGGTGGGTGTGTGTGTGTGTGCGTCAGTGAGAGAGCGAAGGTGGGTGTGTGTGTGTGTGTGTGTGCGTCAGTGAGAGCGAAGGTGGGTGTGTGTGCGTCAGTGAGAGAGCGAAGGTGTGTGTGTGTGTGTGTGTGCGTCAGTGAGAGAGCGAAGGTGGGTGCGTGTGCGTCAGTGAGAGAGCGAAGGTGTGTGTGTGTGTGCGTGTCAGTGAGAGAGCGAAGGTGTGTGTGTGTGTGTGTCAGTGAAGGTGTGTGTGTGTGTCAGTGAAGGTGTGTGTGTGTGTGTTAGTGAAGGTGTGTGTGTGTTAGTGGGTGTGTGTGTGTGTGTGTCAGTGAAGGTGTGTGTGTGTCAGTGAAGGTGTGTGTGTGTCAGTGAAGGTGTGTGTGTGTCAGTGAAGGTGTGTGTGTGTGTGTCAGTGAAGGTGTGTGTCAGTGAAGGTGTGTGTGTGTGTCAGTGAAGGTGTGTGTGTGTCAGTGAAGGTGTGTGTGTGTCAGTGAAGGTGTGTGTGTGTGTGTGTGTGTCAGTGAAGGTGTGTGTGTGTCAGTGAAGGTGTGTGTGTGTGTCAGTGAAGGTGTGTGTGTGTGTCAGTGAAGGTGTGTGTGTGTGTGTGTGTCAGTGAAGGTGTGTGTCAGTGTGTGTGTGTCAGTGAGAGAGCGAAGGTGTGTGTGTGTGTGCGTCAGTGAGAGAGCAAAGGTGTGTGTGTGTGTCAGTGAAGGTGTGTGTGTGTGTGCGTCAGTGAGAGAGCAAAGGTGTGTGTGTGTGTCAGTGAAGGTGTGTGTGTGTGTGCGTCAGTGAGAGAGCAAAGGTGTGTGTGTGTGTCAGTGAAGGTGTGTGTGTGTGTGTCAGTGAAGGTGTGTGTGTGTGTCAGTGAAGGTGTGTGTGTGTGTGTGTCAGTGAAGGTGTGTGTGTGTGTGTGTCAGTGAAGGTGTGTGTGTGTGTGTGTGTGTCAGTGAAGGTGTGTGTGTGTGTGTCAGTGAAGGTGTGTGTCAGTGAAGGTGTGTGTAAGTGTGTGTGTAAGTGTGTGTGTGTCAGTGTGCGTCAGTGAGAGAGCAAAGGTGTGTGTCAGTGAATGTGTGTATGTGTGTGTGTGTCAGTGAAGGTGTGTGTGTGTGTGTGTCAGTGAAGGTGTGTGTGTGTCAGTGAAGGTGTGTGTGTGTCAGTGTAGGTGTGTGTGTGTGTCAGTGTGTGTGTGTGTGTGTGTCAGTGTGTGTGTGTGTGTGTGTCAGTGAAGGTGTGTGTGTGTGTGTCAGTGAAGGTGTGTGTGTGTGTGTCAGTGAAGGTGTGTGTGTGTCAGTGAAGGTGTGTGTGTGTCAGTGAAGGTGTGTGTGTGTCAGTGAAGGTGTGTGTGTGTCAGTGAAGGTGTGTGTGTGGCAGTGAAGGTGTGTGTGTGGCAGTGAAGGTGTGTGTGTGGCAGTGAAGGTGTGTGTGTCAGTGTGTGTGTGTGGCAGTGTGTGTGTGTGTCAGTGTGTGTGTGTCAGTGTGTGTGTCAGTGTGTGTGTGTCAGTGTGTGTGTGTCAGTGTGCGTCAGTGAGCGTCAGTGAGCGTCAGTGAGAGAGCGAAGATGGGTGTGTGTGTGCGTCCGTGAGAGAGCAAAATAGGATTTTTATAACAGCTTACCTGTAAAATCCTTTTCTTGGAGTACATCACGGGACACAGAGCGACATAGTCATTACTATGTGGGTTATATAGATACCTTCAGGTGCTGGCACTGGCAACTTCCAAAACCGGAAGTACCCTCCCCTATATAAGCCCCTCCCATCCGGGAGTACCTCAGTTTTGTAGCAAAGCAATAAGTGTCCCCAAAAGAGGGGTGGGAGCTCTGTGTCCCGTGATGTACTCCAAGAAAAGGATTTTACAGGTAAGCTGTTATAAAAATCCTATTTTCTTTCTCGTACATCACGGGACACAGAGCGACATAGTCATTACTATGTGGGACGTCCCAAAGCAATGCCAAATGAGGGGGGGGATACACCATACATAAGCTGATCGCTATCAGACATGAGGATCTTTTGCGGCCTGCAACACACTGCGCCCAAAGGCGACATCCTCCTGACTTCTAACGTCCACCTGGTAGAACCTAGTAAACGTGTGTACTGAAGACCATGTTGCGGCCTTACAGAT
Organism: Rana muscosa; assembly: GCA_029206835.1. Lineage (NCBI taxonomy): Eukaryota > Metazoa > Chordata > Amphibia > Anura > Ranidae > Rana > Rana muscosa. Next base: position 625,547,856 of record CM055117.1, on the reverse strand, counting down.
TTGAGCCAGGGAGGCCTGGTGATGCACTGCCCATGAAGTTCCAACTGCTCTCGTGGAGTGCGACCTAACTTTGAACGGAGGTGGTCTCCTTCTCAAGCCATAGGCTTGCATTATGACCTGTCGAATCCACTTGGCTAAAGTAGATTTTGACGCTGCCTGACCCTTTCTGGGGCCTTCCGGCAGAATAAACAAAGTATCCATTCTGCGAATCTGAGCAGTGGCTTTTAGATAAGCTTTCACTGCTCTTACTACATCCAAAGAATGTAATAACTTTTCCTCTACCGAGCTTAGTTTGGGGAAAAAAGAAGGGGGAAAAAAGAAGGAAGAACCACATCTTGGTTCAAATGGAACCTCGATACCACCTTAGGAAGAAAGGCTGGATGAGGACGCAACACTACTCTGTCCTTATGGATAACCAGATATGGCTCTTTACAGGACATAGCTGCTAATTCCGACACTCTTTTAGCCGAACAAATGGCTACTAGAAAAATCAATTTCCTGGTGAGAAGAACCAAGGAAATATGCTGTAATGGTTCAATGGTTGTTTCTGTAGAACCGACAGAACCAGGTTTAAGTCCCATGGACATATGGGAATATTAACCGGGGGGCTAATACGCATCACTCCTTGTATAAAAGCTTTGACTAGTGAATGCGAAGCCAAGGGCCTTTGAACAAATATTGACAAGGCCGAAATCTGACCCTTGATAATACTCAAGGCAAGCTTCCTATCTACAGCCCACTGTAGGAAGTCCAGAATCCTACCTATTACGTACTTACGTGGATGCCATTTCTTGGCCTCAGACCCACCCGATGTACGCCTTCCAGATTCTATAGTAGATCTGCCTGGATACCGGCTTCCTGGCATTGATCATGGTAGATACCACAGGATTAGAGAGCCCTCTCTTTTTTAGAATGTGGGCTTCAATAGCCAGGCCGTCAAACCTAGGGCTGGTAAGGAAGGGTGGTATATCGGTCCTTGCGAAAGCAGGTCCGGACGATGTGGGAGAGTCCAAGGACTCCCCACAGACATTTTTACAATCTCCGCGTACCATGCTCTTCTGGGCCACGCTGGAGCAACCAGAATCACTGGTTTCTTTTCTACCCTGATTCTGCGGAGTAATCGAGGTAACATTGTAGCGGTGGGAATGCATATATCAGCTTGAACTGATCCCAAGGGAACACTAGAGCATCCGAGCCACAAGCTAGGGGATCCCTTGTCCGAGAGACAAACCTGTCCACCTTTGCGTTGAATCTGGATGCTAGCAGATCTACATCCGGTGTTCCCCACCGCTGACATATTGTCCAGAAAACCTCGGGGTGAAGGGACCATTCCCCTGGGCATAATTGCTGGCGACTTAGAAAGTCCGCCTTCCAATTATCCACTCCTGGAATGAATACCGCGGATATGGCTGGGACATATCTTCCTGCCCATTTCAGGATGTAATTTACTTCCCTCTGGGCTGCACGACTCCTGGTGCCACCCTGATGATTGATATATGCCACTGCCGTGGCATTGTCTGATAGAATTCTGACAGGGGACCCTTGGAGTTTGGATGTCCATGCTACTAGGGCATACCGGGCTGCTCGTATCTCTAAGAGATTGATGGGCAGGGCCTTTTCTGCATCCGACCATCTGCCCTGGAGAGACCATTGCTCCAGTACTGCTCCCCAGCCTATAAGGCTGGCATCTGTAGTGACCACCTTCCAAGAAATCGGACTGAAGGATTTCCCTTTTTCCAGATTCTGGAGAACCAACCACCAACGGAGGCTCTTGCGAACGGAAGGGGACAAGGACATTGGTAAGTCTGGGGCCTGAACTTTTTTGTTCCAGGCTGACAGTATAGCCCTTTGCAAATTCCTTGAATGGAATTGACTGTAGGGTACTGCTTCGAATGATGCCACCATTTTTCCCAGCAGCCTCATGCACAGGCGTATGGACGGCAGTCTTTTTGCACCCACTAGGTGGATCAAATCTCTCAAAGACAACACCTTTTCTCGAGGCAAGAACATTTTTCTCTGGCCTGAATCCAGCCTTAGCCCCAAGTATTCCAGACTTTGACTGGTTTTAGGGCTGACTTGTCTCGGTTGATAATCCAACCGTGAGATTCCAGATACTTGATTGTCTTGTGAACGACCACTTCTATTTTTTTCACTGAGTGGTCTATCAGCAACAAGTCATCTAGATATGCCATTATCATTACACCTTGTGTTCTTAGATTGGCCAATAAAGGGCCAGAATTTTTGTAAACACTCGTGGTGCTGTGGCCAGACCGACGGTAAGGCTCTGAACTGAAAATGGCGCCCTTCTACTGCAAAGCGTAGAAATTTTTGGTGGACTGGAAAGATGGGAATGTGCAAATAAGCATCTTTGATGTCGATCGCGGCTAACCATTCCTCCCCTTGTAGGGCAGTGGCCACCGATCGGATCGACTCCATCCGGAAAGTCCTGATATACAGGAATTTGTTTAGCCCTTTTAGAATTAATATGGGCCTCACGTCCCCGTTTGCTTCGGGACTGTAAAGAGGTTTGAGTAAAACCCGAACCCCCATTCTTCCAGGGGAACCTCCATAATTACTCCTTGGAGCAATAGTTGTTCTAGTGCCAACAGGAGGGACTCTCTTCCGGGGATCCCTTGGCATGTTTGACCTCAAAAAATGGGAAGGAGGAGAGTCTTTTAACTCCAATCTGTATCCCAAACATACTGCGGAGAGCACCTATCTGTTCTGATCGTGTCCCGCCAGGTCTCTGCGAACAACTGGAGTCTTCCCCCCACCCGACTGAGTGGGGGCAACCCTTCAATGAATTTAACTTTGGGGGAGGTTTTGTACCTCTCCTGACCCAGGGTTTCTCATTACCCTGCGATTGTCCCTGATTTTTACCCCCGGGATTTGACCGAGGAGGCCGTCGGAACTGTTTCACAGCCGATGCCCCAGGGACTGGAGAAGCAGGCCTCTTAAAAGAGGGACCTCTAACTCTGTTTTTAACCGGCAAGAGTGTATTTTTACCGCTGGAAATTTTCTGGATATATTTGTCCAGGTCTTCCCTGAATAAGCGTTCACCATGAAATGGGACGCTAACCAGCCATTTTTTACAGGGAGCTTCAGCAGACCAGTTTTTGAGCCATAGACGCCTACGCATATGTACTACAGACAGCGTAAGGCGGGAGGCCTGATGGATTGAATCCTTTATGGCGTCAACCGCAAAGCATAAGGCTCTAGGTAGATCAGCTAGGGCAAGAGCCTGCTGATCTGGCAAGTCCCTTAAGACCTGTTTCAACTGATCCTTCACTGCTTGGCAGACCCCACTGCTGGTTGTGTCACCAAGCTTGCTGTAGAAAAAAAAAACAGATTTTCATAAGGACTCCAATTTTTTATCTATTGGGTTCTTGAACATTTGGACATTATCCACTGGACACGTCAGTGATTTATACACACAAGAGATGGCTGCGTCCACTGTAGGGACCTTCCATTTTTTGATGAACTTATCCTCCATGGGATAGACCACCGGAAATCTCTTGGGGGGAGTAAATATTTTCTCAGGATGTTCCCAATCCTGGTAAATGAGCCCTTCCAGTAGGGTTGCCACCTCATCCCTTTAAACCCGAACACATATGAATTACACAGGTTCTGTGGCTGATTAAGGTGGTAATTAAACTCACTTGGTGCCTTATCTGCCTTTAATTAGCCTTAGAACCTGTGTAATTCATATGTGTTTGGGTTTAAAGGGATGAGGTGGCAACTCTACCTTCCAGTAAAGGGTGAAGTGGAAAAGAACAGACAGTCTGGGGGCTTTTAGCGACCCCAACGAGGAGACAGTAGTGGTTGATGGTTCCGCAAGGTGCATTTTAAATGCTGATCGGACCATGTTAGTCAGAGACTGAACCCATAATCTTTCAGCTTGAGATGCTGAGAAAGGTTCCTCCACTGTTGATTCCTCTATAACAGAATCAACCTCATCCTGATCCCCTTCAGGCAGGTCGATCCCTGTATGGGACTGTTGCTCTGCTAACAGGCACTCTGAAGGAGGAGACGGAGATCGGGCGTGCTTTCCCTGTGACAGGGAGGCAGCGATCAAGGTTGACAATCTCTCTCTAATCCTCCCAGAGCTGAGGAAAAAACCTCCTCTGTTACATACACAGGAGCAGGTGAACTGAGGACAGCCACAGTACCAAGTACCCCTGCGGGGTCTCTACGGTCACTTACCTCTGAATTTTCAGGGGAGACTGGTGCAGCAGGAGCATGCCCAAGATCCTCAGAGCCCGATGAGACCCCCTTCGCTTCCTGGAAGATTCAGTTCCGGAGCTTCTGGATGGCATATTCCTAAGCCCAAACCTGAGGTATTCCAGCCGTAATACACCACTTTTACTGAGAATAGTCTAGCACAATTGCTGCTATATAACAGTTGGTGTCTACTAAAGTGCCTTTCTAGGGGATGCCTGCATCAACCGCCTCTGTGTGCCTTTTTACTGTTGCTAGCTCTGTCTGTGCACTTCAATAGCCAGCTGTGATTGTGCCTTTAAACACGCTGGACGCCCCCACATGCGCAGTAGCGCCGCACACCGAGCGTCATCCACCCGCTCCGCCCCATTTTCCAGATCGCCTCTATATATAGAGGCGCGGGCACGTGCGCCTTCGGCGCTCTTTTTTGAAAAAATAAGGAGCTAGATGGGAGCCAGGGTCCCTGCCGCAGGGCCCGGGGATGGATGAGCGCAGCAACAGGGCAGAGGAGACAGCTTCCCAGCAGAGAACTTACCAACTGCCTGGATTTGACTTTGGAAGAAAAAAATCCACATTACAAGAAAAAGAACCATAGCGGCCTCTAGTGTTTAACACAGGTACCGCGGTCTTACCATTTTTTTTTTTTCTTGCCTACTATTAAAAATTTTACATTTTCTTAGTAGTAACAGGCATGCACAGAATATTAGCGGGAATACCTTAGGTAACAGGCAGAAAGACAAATTAGGCTTGGGGGTCCCCCAATAGAACCAAGTTCCTTACCTTTTCCTCGCCGCAGGACTCTGTTTGGTCCACAGAAGCCCAAAACTTCACCTATCACGGCAGGCATTGTAATTAAACCTTCAGGGACCGGGTTCCCAAGGATTCCACTCCCCTGGACCTGTATAGCACCCTGCACAGAAAACATCTTGGTCGTGGGTATGACCAGAGCTCTGGATCCCAGGGTCCAGCCCTCCTAAGAGAGGCATTACAGGCAAAACCTTGCTCTTCTGCTGCAAGGCCCGGGTACCGACCGTTTAGCTATGAAGCTTTTTTGGTCGGATCCGGAATAGCTTACTGAGGCCCAAAAGAACCTGTACGCAAGCTCAGTGAAAAACACATGTTACTTCTTGGCCAACACCTTAGACACTGGCAAAAAACTGAGGTACTCCCGGATGGGAGGGGCTTATATAGGGGAGGGTACTTCCGGTTTTGGAAGTTGCCAGTGCCAGCACCTGAAGGTATCTATATAACCCACATAGTAATGACTATGTCGCTCTGTGTCCCGTGATGTACGAGAAAGAAAGGTGTGTGTGTGTGTGTCAGTAAAGGTGTGTGTGTGTGTGCGCCAGTGAGAGAGCAAAGGTGTGTGTGTGTCAGTGAAGGTGTGTGTGTCAGTGAAGGTGTGTGTGTGTGTGTCAGTGAAGGTGTGTGTGTCAGTGAAGGTGTGTGTGTGTGTGTGTGTCAGTGAAGGTGTGTCTCAGTGTATGTGTGTCAGTGTGCGTCAGTGAGAGAGCGAAGGTGGGTGTGTGTGTGCGTCAGTGAGAGAGCAAAGGTGTGTGTGTGTGTGTCAGTGAAGGTGTGTGTGTGTCAGTGAAGGTGTGTGTGTGTGTCAGTGAAGGTGTGTGTGTGTGTGTGTCAGTGAAGGTGTGTGTGTGTGTGTCAGTGAAGGTGTGTGTGTGTGTGTCAGTGAAGGTGTGTGTCAGTGTGCATCAGTGAGAGAGCAAAGGTGGGTGTGTGTGTGTGCGTCAGTGAGAGAGCAAAGGTGTGTGTGTGCGTCAGTGAGAGAGCAAAGGTGTGTGTGTGCGTCAGGTAAGGTGTGTGTGTGTGTGTCAGTGAAGGTGTGTGTGTGTGTGTCAGTGAAGGTGTGTGTGTGTGTGTCAGTGAAGGTGTGTGTGTGTGTGTGTCAGTGAAGGTGTGTGTGTGTGTGTCAGTGAAGGTGTGTGTCAGTGAAGGTGTGTGTGTGTGTCAGTGAAGGGGTGTGTGTGTGTGTGTCAGTGAAGGGGGGTGTGTGTGTGTCAGTGAAGGGGTGTGTGTGTGTGTCAGTGAAGGGGGGTGTGTGTGTGTCAGTGAAGGTGTGTGTGTGTCAGTGAAGGTGTGTGTGTGTGTCAGTGAAGGTGTGTCTCAGTGTATGTGTGTCAGTGTGCGTCAGTGAGAGAGCGAAGGTGGGTGTGTGTGTGCGTCAGTGAGAGAGCAAAGGTGTGTGTGTGTGTGTCAGTGAAGGTGTGTGTGTGTGTGTCAGTGAAGGTGTGTCTCAGTGTATGTGTGTCAGTGTGCGTCAGTGAGAGAGCGAAGGTGGGTGTGTGTGTGCGTCAGTGAGAGAGCAAAGGTGTGTGTGTGTGTCAGTGAAGGTGTGTGTGTGTCAGTGAAGGTGTGTGTGTGTGTCAGTGAAGGTGTGTGTGTGTGTCAGTGAAGGTGTGTGTGTGTCAGTGAAGGTGTGTGTGTGTGTGTGTCAGTGAAGGTGTGTGTGTGTGTCAGTGAAGGTGTGTGTGTGTGTGTCAGTGAAGGTGTGTGTCAGTGTGCATCAGTGAGAGAGCAAAGGTGGGTGTGTGCGTCAGTGAGAGAGCAAAGGTGTGTGTGTGCGTCAGGTAAGGTGTGTGTGTGTGTGTCAGTGAAGGTGTGTGTGTGTGTGTCAGTGAAGGTGTGTGTGTGTCAGTGAAGGTGTGTGTGTGTGTGTCAGTGAAGGTGTGTGTGTGTGTGTGTGTCAGTGAAGGTGTGTGTGTGTGTGTGTGTCAGTGAAGGTGTGTGTGTGTGTCAGTGAAGGGGGGTGTGTGTGTGTCAGTGAAGGGGGGTGTGTGTGTGTCAGTGAAGGGGGGTGTGTGTGTGTCAGTGAAGGGGGGTGTGTGTGTGTCAGTGAAGGTGTGTGTGTGTGTGTGTGTCAGTGAAGGTGTGTGTGTGTGTCAGTGAAGGTGTGTCTCAGTGTATGTGTGTCAGTGTGCGTCAGTGAGAGAGCGAAGGTGGGTGTGTGTGTGCGTCAGTGAGAGAGCAAAGGTGTGTGTGTGTGTGTCAGTGAAGGTGTCAGTGAAGGTGTGTGTGTGTGTCAGTGAAGATGTGTGTGTGTGCGTCAGTGAAAGAGCGAAGGTGGGTGTGTGTGCGCGTCAGTGAGAGAGCGAAGGTGGGTGTGTGCGCGTCAGTGAGAGAGCGAAGGTGTGTGTGTGCGTGCGTCAGTGAGAGAGCGAAGGTGTGTGTGTGTGCGTCAGTGAGAGAGCGAAGGTGTGTGTGCGTCAGTGAGAGAGCGAAGGTGTGTGTGTGTGCGTCAGTGAGAGAGCGAAGGTGTGTGTGTGTGCGTCAGTGAGAGAGCGAAGGTGTGTGTGTGTGTGTGCGTCAGTGAGAGAGCGAAGGTGTGTGTGTGCGTCAGTGAGAGAGCGAAGGTGTGTGTGTGTGCGTCAGTGAGAGAGCGAAGGTGTGTGTGTGTGCGTCAGTGAGAGAGCGAAGGTGTGTGTGTGTGTGTGTGTGTCAGTGAGAGAGCGAAGGTGTGTGTGTGTGTCAGTGAGAGAGCGAAGGTGTGTGACAGTGAAGGTGTGTGTGTGTGTGTCAGTGAAGGTGTGTGTGTGTCAGTGAAGGTGTGTGTGTGTGTGTGTCAGGGAAGGTGTGTGTGTGTGTCAGGGAAGGTCTGTGTGTTTCAGTGAAGGGGGGTGTGTGTGTGTCAGTGAAGGTGTGTGTGTGTGTGTCAGTGAAGGTGTGTGTGTGTGTGTCAGTGAAGGTGTGTGTGTCAGTGTGTGTGTGTCAGTGAAGGGGGGTGTGTGTGTGCGTCAGTGAGAGAGCGAAGGTGTGTGTGTGTGCGTCAGTGAGAGAGCGAAGGTGGGTGTGTGTGCGTCAGTGAGAGAGCGAAGGTGTGTGTGTGTGCGTCAGTGAGAGAGCGAAGGTGTGTGTGCGTCAGTGAGAGAGCGAAGGTGTGTGTGCGTCAGTGAGAGAGCGAAGGTGTGTGTGCGTCAGTGAGAGAGCGAAGGTGTGTGTGTGTCAGTGAGAGAGCGAAGGTGTGTGACAGTGAAGGTGTGTGTGTGTGTGTGTGTCAGTGAAGGTGTGTGTGTCAGTGAAGGTGTGTGTGTGTGTGTCAGTGAAGGTGTGTGTGTCAGTGTCAGTGAAGGTGTGTGTGTCAGTGAAGGTGTGTGTGTGTGTCAGTGAAGGTGTGTGTGTGTGTCAGTGAAGGTGTGTGTGTCAGTGAAGGTGTGTGTGTGTGTCAGTGAAGGTGTGTGTGTGTGTCAGTGAAGAGGTGTGTGTGTGTCAGTGAAGGGGTGTGTGTGTGTCAGTGAAGGGGTGTGTGTGTGTCAGTGAAGGTGTGTGTGTGTGTCAGTGAAGTGGGGTGCGTGTGTGTGTGTGTCAGTGAAGTGGGGTGCGTGTGTGTGTGTCAGTGAAGGGGGGTGCGTGTGTGTGTGTCAGTGAAGGGGTGTGCGTGTCAGTGAAGGGGTGTGTGTGTGTGTCAGTGAAGGTGTGTGTGTGTGTGTCAGTGAAGGTGTGTGTGTGTCAGTGAAGGTGTGTGTGTGTGTGTGTGTCAGTGAAGGTGTGTGTGTGTGTGTGTGTCAGTGAAGGGGGGTGTGTGTGTGTGTGTCAGTGAAGGTGTGTGTGTGTGTGTGTCAGTGAAGGTGTGTGTGTGTGTGTCAGTGAAGGTGGGTGTGTGTGTGCGTCAGTGAGAGAGCAAAGGTGTGTGTGTGTGTGTCAGTGAAGGTGTGTGTGTGTGTGCGTCAGTGAAGGTGTGTGTGTGTGTCAGTGAAGGTGTGTGTATGTCAGTGAAGGTGTGTGTGTGAGTGAAGGTGTGTGTGTGTCAGTGAAGGTGTGTGTGTGTGTGCGTCAGTGAAGGTGTGTGTGCGTCAGTGAAGGTGTGTGTGTGTCAGTGAAGATGTGTGTGTGTCAGTGAAGGTGTGCGTGTGTGTCAGTGAAGGTGTGTGTGTCAGTGAAGGTGTGTGTGTGTGTCAGTGAAGGTGTGTGTGTGTGTCAGTGAAGGTGTGTGTGTGTGTCAGTGAAAGTGTGTGTGTGTGTCAGTGAAGGTGTGTGTGTGTGTGTCAGTGAAGGTGTGTGTGTGTGTCAGTGAAGGGGTGTGTGTGTGTCAGTGAAGGTGTGTGTGTGTGTCAGTGAAGGTGTGTGTGTGTGTGAGTGAAGGTGTGTGTGTGTGTGAGTGAAGGTGTGTGTGTGTGTGTCAGTGAAGGTGTGTGTGTGTGTGCGTCAGTGAAGGTGTGTGTGCGTCAGTGAAGGTGTGTGTGTGTCAGTGAAGGTGTGTGTATGTCAGTGAAGGTGTGTGTGTGAGTGAAGGTGTGTGTGTGTGTGTCAGTGAAGATGTGTGTGTGTCAGTGAAGGTGTGCGTGTGTGTCAGTGAAGGTGTGCGTGTGTGTCAGTGAAGGTGTGTGTGTCAGTGAACGTGTGTGTGTGTGTGTCAGTGAAGGTGTTTGTGTGTGTGTGTGTGTGTGTCAGTGAAGGTGTGTGTGTGTGTGTCAGTGAAGGTGTGTGTGTCAGTGAAGGTGTGTGTGTGTGTCAGTGAAGGTGTGTGTGTGTGTCAGTGAAGGGGTGTGTGTGTGTCAGTGAAGGTGTGTGTGTGTGTGTGTCAGTGAAGGTGTGTGTGTGTGTCAGTGAAGGTGTGTGTGTCTGTCAGTGAAGGTGTGTGTGTGTGTCAGTGAAGGTGTGTGTGTGTGTCAGTGAAGGTGTGTGTGTGTCAGTGAAGAGGTGTGTGTCAGTGAAGAGGTGTGTGTGTGTCAGTGAAGGGGTGTGTGTGTGTCAGTGAAGGGGTGTGTGTGTGTCAGTGAAGGTGTGTGTGTGTCAGTGAAGTGGGGTGCGTGTGTGTGTGTGTCAGTGAAGTGGGGTGCGTGTGTGTGTCAGTGAAGGGGGGTGCGTGTGTGTGTGTGTCAGTGAAGGGGTGTGCGTGTCAGTGAAGGGGTGTGTGTGTGTGTCAGTGAAGGTGTGTGTGTGTGTGTCAGTGAAGGTGTGTGTGTGTCAGTGAAGGTGTGTGTGTGTGTGTGTGTCAGTGAAGGGGGGTGTGTGTGTGTGTGTCAGTGAAGGGGGGTGTGTGTGTGTGTGTCAGTGAAGGTGTGTGTGTGTGTGTGTCAGTGAAGGTGTGTGTGTGTGTGTCAGTGAAGGTGGGTGTGTGTGTGCGTCAGTGAGAGAGCAAAGGTCTGTGTGTGTGTGTCAGTGAAGGTGTGTGTGTGTGTGCGTCAGTGAAGGTGTGTGTCAGTGAAGGTGTGTGTGTGTGTCAGTGAAGGGGTGTGTGTGTGTCAGTGAAGGTGTGTGTATGTCAGTGAAGGTGTGTGTGTGAGTGAAGGTGTGTGTGTGTCAGTGAAGGTGTGTGTGTGTGTGCGTCAGTGAAGGTGTGTGTGCGTCAGTGAAGGTGTGTGTGTGTCAGTGAAGGTGTGTGTATGTCAGTGAAGGTGTGTGTGTGAGTGAAGGTGTGTGTGTGAGTGAAGGTGTGTGTGTCAGTGAAGATGTGTGTGTGTCAGTGAAGGTGTGCGTGTGTGTCAGTGAAGGTGTGCGTGTGTGTCAGTGAAGGTGTGTGTGTCAGTGAAGGTGTTTGTGTGTGTGTGTCAGTGAAGGTGTGTGTGTGTGTCAGTGAAGGTGTGTGTGTGTGTCAGTGAAGGTGTGTGTGTGTGTCAGTGAAGGTGTGTGTGTGTGTGTCAGTGAAGGTGTGTGTGTGTGTCAGTGAAGGTGTGTGTGTGTCAGTGAAGGGGTGTGTGTGTGTCAGTGAAGGTGTGTGTGTGTGTCAGTGAAGGTGTGTGTGTGTGTGAGTGAAGGTGTGTGTGTGTGTGTGTGAGTGAAGGTGTGTGTGTGTGTGTCAGTGAAGGTGTGTGTGTGTGTGCGTCATTGAAGGTGTGTGTGCGTCAGTGAAGGTGTGTGTGTGTCAGTGAAGGTGTGTGTATGTCAGTGAAGGTGTGTGTGTGTGTGTCAGTGAAGGTGTGCGTGTGTGTCAGTGAAGGTGTGCGTGTGTGTCAGTGAAGGTGTGTGTGTCAGTTAACGTGTGTGTGTGTGTGTCAGTGAAGGTGTTTGTGTGTGTGTGTGTGTGTGTCAGTGAAGGTGTGTGTGTGTGTCAGTGAAGGTGTGTGTGTCAGTGAAGGTGTGTGTGTGTGTCAGTGAAGGGGTGTGTGTGTGTCAGTGAAGGTGTGTGTGTGTGTCAGTGAAGTGGGGTGCGTGTGTGTGTGTCAGTGAAGTGGGGTGCGTGTGTGTGTGTCAGTGAAGTGGGGTGCGTGTGTGTGTGTCAGTGAAGTGGGGTGCGTGTGTGTGTGTCAGTGAAGGGGGGTGCGTGTGTGTGTGTCAGTGAAGGGGGGTGCGTGTGTGTGTGTCAGTGAAGGGGTGTGCGTGTGTGCGTGTCAGTGAAGGGGTGTGTGTGTCAGTGAAGGTGTGTGTGTCAGTGAAGGTGTGTGTGTGTGTGTCAGTGAAGGTGTGTGTGTGTCAGTGAAGGGGTGTGTGTGTCAGTGAAGGTGTGTGTGTCAGTGAAGGTGTGTGTGTGTGTGTCAGTGAAGGTGTGTGTGTGTCAGTGAAGGTGTGTGTGTCAGTGAAGGGGTGTGTGTGTGTGTGTGTCAGTGAAGGTGTGTGTGTGTCAGTGAAGGTGTGTGTAAGTGTGTGTGTGTGTGTCAGTGAGAGAGCGAAGGTGGGTGTGTGTGTGCGTCAGTGAGAGAGCAAAGGTGTGTGTGTGAGAGAGCAAAGGTGTGTGTGTGCGTCAGGGAAGGTGTGTGTGTGTGCGTCAGTGAGAGAGCGAAGGTGGGTGTGTGTGTGAGAGAGCAAAGGTGTGTGTGCGTGTCAGTGAAGGTGTGTGTGCGTGTCAGTGAAGGTGTGTGTGCGTGTCAGTGAAGGTGTGTGTGCGTGTCAGTGAAGGTGTGTGTGCGTGTCAGTGAAGGTGTGTGTGTCAGTGAAGGTGTGTGTGTCAGTGAAGGTGTGTGTCAGTGAAGGTGTGAGTGTGTGTGTCAGTGAAGGTGTGTGTGCGTGTCAGTGAAGGTGTGTGTGCGTGTCAGTGAAGGTGTGTGTGCGTGTCAGTGAAGGTGTGTGTGCGTGTCAGTGAAGGTGTGTGTGTGTGTGTGTGTCAGTGAAGGTGTGTGTGTGTGTCAGTGAAGGTGTGTGTGTGTGTCAGTGAAGGTGTGTGTGTGTGTCAGTGAAGGTGTGTGTGTGTGTGTGTCAGTGAAGGTGTGTGTGTGTGTCAGTGAAGGTGTGTGTGTGTGTCAGTGAAGGTGTGTGTGTGTGTCAGTGAAGGTGTGTGTGTGTGTGTCAGTGAAGGTGTGTGTGTGTCAGTGAAGGTGTGTGTGTCAGTGAAGGTGTGTGTGTCAGTGAAGGTGTGTGTGTGTGTGTGTCAGTGAAGGTGTGTGTGTGTGTCAGTGAAGGTGTGTGTGTGTCAGTGAAGGTGTGTGTGTGTCAGTGAAGGTGTGTGTGTGTGTGTGTCAGTGAAGGTGTGTGTGTGTGTGTCAGTGAAGGTGTGTGTGTGTGTGTCAGTGAAGGTGTGTGTGTGTGTCAGTGAAGGTGTGTGTGTGTGTCAGTGAAGGTGTGTGTGTGTGTCAGTGAAGGTGTGTGTGTGTGTCAGTGAAGGTGTGTGTGTCAGTGAAGGTGTGTGTGTCAGTGAAGGTGTGTGTGTCAGTGAAGGTGTGTGTGTCAGTGAAGGTGTGTGTGTCAGTGAAGGTGTGTGTGTGTGTCAGTGAAGGTGTGTGTGTGTGTCAGTGAAGGTGTGTGCGCGTGTCAGTGAAGGTGTGTGCGCGTGTCAGTGAAGGTGTGTGTGTGTGTGTGTCAGTGAAGGTGTGTGTGTGTGTCAGTGAAGGTGTGTGTGTGTGTCAGTGAAGGTGTGTGTGTGTGTCAGTGAAGGTGTGTGTGTGTGTCAGTGAAGGTGTGTGTGTGTGTCAGTGAAGGTGTGTGTGTGTGTGTGTGTGTCAGTGAAGGTGTGTGTGTGTGTGTGTCAGTGAAGGTGTGTGTGTGTGTCAGTGAAGGTGTGTGTGTGTGTGTGTCAGTGAAGGTGTGTGCGCGTGTCAGTGAAGGTGTGTGTGTGTGTCAGTGAAGGTGTGTGTGTCAGTGAAGGTGTGTGTAAGTGTGTGTGTGTGTGTCAGTGAGAGAGCGAAGGTGGGTGTGTGTGTGCGTCAGTGAGAGAGCAAAGGTGTGTGTGTGAGAGAGCAAAGGTGTGTGTGTGCGTCAGGGAAGGTGTGTGTGTGTGCGTCAGTGAGAGAGCGAAGGTGTGTGTGTGTGTCAGTGAGAGAGCGAAGGTGTGTGTCAGTGAGAGAGCGAAGGTGTGTGTGTGTGTGTGTCAGTGAGAGAGCGAAGGTGTGTGTGTGTGTGTGTCAGTGACAGAGCGAAGGTGTGTGTGTCAGTGAAGGTGTGTGTGTGTGTCAGTGACAGAGCGAAGGTGTGTGTGTCAGTGAAGGTGTGTGTGTGTGTGTCAGTGAACGTGTGTGTGTGTGTCAGTGAAGGTGTGTGTGTCAGTAAAGGTGTGTGTGTCAGTGAAGGTGTGTGTGTCAGTGAAGGTGTGTGTGTCAGTGAAGGTGTGTGTGTGTGTCAGTGAAGGTGTGTGTGTCAGTGAAGGTGTGTGTGTGTGTCAGTGAAGGTGTGTGTGTGTGTCAGTGAGAGAGCGAAGGTGTGTGTCAGTGAGAGAGCGAAGGTGTGTGTGTGTGTGTGTCAGTGAGAGAGCGAAGGTGTGTGTGTGTGTGTGTCAGTGACAGAGCGAAGGTGTGTGTGTCAGTGAAGGTGTGTGTGTGTGTCAGTGACAGAGCGAAGGTGTGTGTGTCAGTGAAGGTGTGTGTGTGTGTGTCAGTGAACGTGTGTGTGTGTGTCAGTGAAGGTGTGTGTGTCAGTAAAGGTGTGTGTGTCAGTGAAGGTGTGTGTGTCAGTGAAGGTGTGTGTGTCAGTGAAGGTGTGTGTGTCAGTGAAGGTGTGTGTGTGTGTCAGTGAAGGTGTGTGTGTCAGTGAAGGTGTGTGTGTGTGTCAGTGAAGGTGTGTGTGTGTGTCAGTGAAGGTGTGCCAGTGTGTGTGTGTCAGTGAAGGTGTGTGTGTGTCAGTGAAGGTGTGTGTGTGTCAGTGAAGGTGTGTGTGTGTGTCAGTGAAGGTGTGTGTGTGTGTCAGTGAAGGTGTGTGTGTGTGTCAGTGAAGGTGTGTGTGTGTGTCAGTGAAGGTGTGTGTGTGTGTGTGTGTCAGTGAAGGTGTGTGTGTGTGTGTGTGTCAGTGAAGGTGTGTGTGTGTGTGTGTCAGTGAAGGTGTGTGTGTATGTCAGTGAAGGTGTGTGTGTCATTGAAGGTGTGTGTGTGTGTGTCAGTGAAGGTGTGTGTGTGTGTGTGTCAGTGAAGGTGTGTGTGTGTGTGTCAGTGAAGGTGTGTGTGTGTGTCAGTGAAGGTGTGTGTGTCAGTGAAGGTGTGTGTGTCAGTGAAGGTGTGTGTGTCAGTGAAGGTGTGTGTGTCAGTGAAGGTGTGTGTGTGTCAGTGTGTGTGTCAGTGAAGGGGGGTGTGTGTCAGTGTGTCAGTGAAGATGTGTGTGTGTGCGTCAGTGAGAGAGCGAAGGTGTGTGTGTGCGTCAGTGAGAGAGCGAAGGTGTGTGTGTGCGTCAGTGAGAGAGCGAAGGTGTGTGTGTGTGTCAGTGAGAGAGCGAAGGTGTGTGTCAGTGAGAGAGCGAAGGTGTGTGTGTGTGTGTGTCAGTGAGAGAGCGAAGGTGTGTGTGTGTGTGTGTGTCAGTGAGAGAGCGAAGGTGTGTGTGTGTGTGTGTCAGTGACAGAGCGAAGGTGTGTGTGTGTGTCAGTGACAGAGCGAAGGTGTGTGTGTCAGTGAAGGTGTGTGTGTCAGTGAAGGTGTGTCAGTGAAGGTGTGTGTGTGTCAGTGAAGGTGTGTGTGTGTCAGTGAAGGTGTGTGTGTGTGTCAGTGAAGGTGTGTGTGTGTGTCAGTGAAGGTGTGTGTGTGTGTCAGTGAAGGTGTGTGTGTGTGTCAGTGAAGGTGTGTGTGTGTGTCAGTGAAGGTGTGTGTGTGTGTCAGTGAAGGTGTGTGTGTGTGTGTCAGTGAAGGTGGGTGTGTGTGTGTGTCAGTGAAGGTGTGTGTGTGTGTGTGTGTGTGTCAGTGAAGGTGTGTGTGTGTCAGTGAAGGTGTGTGTGTGTCAGTGAAGGTGTGTGTGTGTCAGTGAAGGTGTGTGTGTGTCAGTGAAGGTGTGTGTGTGTCAGTGAAGGTGTGTGTGTGTCAGTGAAGGTGTGTGTGTGTCAGTGAAGGTGTGTGTGTGTGTCAGTGAAGGTGTGTGTGTGTGTCAGTGAAGGTGTGTGTGTGTGTCAGTGAAGGTGTGTGTGTGTGTCAGTGAAGGTGTGTGTGTGTCAGTGAAGGTGTGTGTGTGTGTCAGTGAAGGTGTGTGTGTGTGTCAGTGAAGGTGTGTGTGTGTGTCGGTGAAGGTGTGTGTGTGTGTCGGTGAAGGTGTGTGTGTCAGTGAAGGTGTGTGTGTGTGTCAGTGAAGGTGTGTGCGTCAGTGAAGGTGTGTGTGTGTCAGTGAAGGTGTGTGTGTGTGTGTGTCAGTGAAGGTGTGTGTGTGTGTGTCAGTGAAGGTGTGTGTGTGTGTGTGTCAGTGAAGGTGTGTGTGTGTGTCAGTGAAGGTGTGTGTGTGTGTCAGTGAAGGTGTGTGTGTGTGTGTCAGTGAAGGTGTGTGTGTGTCAGTGAAGGTGTGTGTGTGCGTCAGTGATAGAGCGAAGGTGTGTGCGTGTGTGTCAGTGAGAGAGCGAAAGTGTGTGCGTCAGTGAGAGAGCGAAGGTGTGTGTGTGCGTCAGTGAGAGAGCGAAGGTGTGTGTGTGCGTCAGTGAGAGAGCGAAGGTGTGTGTGTGCGTCAGTGAGAGAGCGAAGGTGTGTGTGTGTGTGTGTGCGTCAGTGAGAGAGCGAAGGTGTGTGTCAGTGAGAGAGCGAAGGTGTGTGTCAGTGAGAGAGCGAAGGTGTGTGTCAGTGAGAGAGAGCGAAGGTGTGTGTGTCACTGAGAGAGCGAAGGTGTGTGTGTGTGTGTGTGTCAGTGAAGGTGTGTGTGTGTGTCAGTGAAGGTGTGTGTGTCAGTGAAGGGGTGCGTGTGTCAGTGAAGGGGTGCGTGTGTCAGTGAAGGTGTGTGTGTGTGCGTCAGTGAGAGAGCGAAGGTGGGTGTGTGTGTGCGTCAGTGAGAGAGAAGGTGTGTGTGTGCGTCAGTGAGAGAGCGAAGGTGGGTGTGTGTGTGCGCATCAGTGAGAGAGCGAAGGTGGGTGTGTGTGTGTGCGTCAGTGAGAGAGCGAAGGTGTGTGTGTGTGCGTCAGTGAGAGAGCGAAGGTGTGTGTGTGTGCGTCAGTGAGAGAGCGAAGGTGTGTGTGTGTGCGTCAGTGAGAGAGCGAAGGTGTGTGTGTGTGCGTCAGTGAGAGAGCGAAGGTGTGTGTGTGTGCGTCAGTGAGAGAGCGAAGGTGTGTGTGTGTGTCAGTGAGAGAGCGAAGGTGTGTGTGTGTGTCAGTGAGAGAGCGAAGGTGTGTGTGTGTGTGTGTCAGTGAGAGAGCGAAGGTGTGTGTGTGTCAGTGAGAGAGCGAAGGTGTGTGTGTGTGTGTGTCAGTGAAGGTGTGTGTGTGTGTGTGTGTGTGTGTCAGTGAAGGTGTGTGTGCGTGTCAGTGAAGGTGTGTGTGCGTGTCAGTGAAGGTGTGTGTGCGTGTGTCAGTGAAGGTGTGTGTGCGTGTGTCAGTGAAGGTGTGTGTGCGTGTGTCAGTGAAGGTGTGTGTGCGTGTGTCAGTGAAGGTGTGTGTGCGTGTGTCAGTGAAGGTGTGTGTGCGTGTGTCAGTGAAGGTGTGTGTGCGTGTGTCAGTGAAGGTGTGTGTGCGTGTGTCAGTGAAGGTGTGCGTGTCAGTGAAGGTGTGCGTGTCAGTGAAGGTGTGTGTGTGTCAGTGAAGGTGGGTGTGTGTGTGTGTGTCAGTGAAGGTGTGTGTGTGTCAGTGAAGGTGTGTGTGTGTCAGTGAAGGTGTGTGTGTGTCAGTGAAGGTGTGTGTGTGTCAGTGAAGGTGTGTGTGTGTCAGTGAAGGTGTGTGTGTGTCAGTGAAGGTGTGTGTGTGTGTGTCAGTGAAGGTGTGTGTGTGTGTCAGTGAAGGTGTGTGGGTGTCAGTGAAGGTGTGTGGGTGTCAGTGAAGGTGTGTGTAAGTGTGTGTGTCAGAGAGAGAGCGAAGGTGGGTGTGTGTGTGCGTCAGTGAGAGAGAAGGTGTGTGTGTGAGAGAGCAAAGGTGTGTGTGTGTCAGGGAAGGTGTGCGTGTCAGTGAAGGTGTGTGTGTGCGTGTCAGTGAAGGTGTGTGTGTGTGCGTCAGTGAGAGAGCAAAGGTGTGTGTGCGTGTCAGTGAAGGTGTGTGTGCGTGTCAGTGAAGGTGTGTGTGCGTGTCAGTGAAGGTGTGTGTGTGTCAGTGAAGGTGTGTGTGTGTCAGTGCAGGTGTGTGTGTCAGTGAAGGTGTGTGTGTGTCAGTGAAGGTGTGTGTGTGTGTGTCAGTGAAGGTGTGTGTGTGTGTGTCAGTGAAGGTGTGTGTGTGTGTGTGTGTGTGTGTGTGTCAGTGAAGGTGTGTGTGTGTGTCAGTGAAGGTGTGTGCGCGTGTCAGTGAAGGTGTGTGTGTGTGTGTCAGTGAAGGTGTGTGTGTGTGTGTCAGTGAAGGTGTGTGTGTGTGTGTCAGTGAAGGTGTGTGTGTGTGTGTCAGTGAAGGTGTGTGTGTGTGTGTCAGTGAAGGTGTGTGTGTGTGTGTCAGTGAAGGTGTGTGTGTGTGTGTCAGTGAAGATGTGTGTGTGTGCGTCAGTGAGAGAGCGAAGGTGTGTGTGTGTCAGTGAGAGAGCGAAGGTGTGTGTCAGTGAGAGAGCGAAGGTGTGTGTGTGTGTCAGTGAGAGAGCGAAGGTGTGTGTGTCAGTGACAGAGCGAAGGTGTGTGTGTCAGTGACAGAGCGAAGGTGTGTGTGTCAGTGAAGGTGTGTGTGTCAGTGAAGGTGTGCCAGTGTGTGTGTGTCAGTGAAGGTGTGTGTGTGTGTCAGTGAAGGTGTGTGTGTGTGTGTCAGTGAAGGTGTGTGTGTGTGTGTCAGTGAAGGTGTGTGTGTGTGTGTGTGTGTGTCAGTGAAGGTGTGGGTGTGTGTGTCAGTGAAGGTGTGTGTGTGTGTCAGTGAAGGTGTGTGTGTGTGTGTCAGTGAAGGTGTGTGTGTGTGTGTCAGTGAAGGTGTGTGTGTGTGTGTCAGTGAAGGTGTGTGTGTGTGTGTGTCAGTGAAGGTGTGTGTGTGTCAGTGAAGGTGTGTGTGTGTGTGTGTGTCAGTGAAGGTGTGTGTGTGTCAGTGAAGGTGTGTGTGTGTGTGTCAGTGAAGGTGTGTGTCAGTGAAGGTGTGTGTGTGTGTGTGTGTGTCAGTGAAGGTGTGTGTGTGTCAGTGAAGGTGTGTTTGTGTGTGTCAGTGAAGGTGTGTGTGTGTGTCAGTGAAGGTGTGTGTGTGTGTCAGTGAAGGTGTGTGTGTGTGTGTCAGTGAAGGTGTGTGTCAGTGAAGGTGTGTGTGTCAGTGAAGGGGGGTCTGTGTCAGTGTGTGTCAG
Source organism: Rana muscosa (assembly GCA_029206835.1). NCBI lineage: Eukaryota > Metazoa > Chordata > Amphibia > Anura > Ranidae > Rana > Rana muscosa. Next base: position 625,529,203 of record CM055117.1, on the reverse strand, counting down.
TGAAGATGTGTGTGTGTGCGTCAGTGAGAGAGCGAAGGTGTGTGTGTGTAAGTGAGAGAGCGAAGGTGTGTGTCAGTGAGAGAGCGAAGGTGTGTGTGTGCGTCAGTGAGAGAGCGAAGGTGTGTGTGTGTGTCAGTGAGAGAGCGAAGGTGTGTGTCAGTGAGAGAGCGAAGGTGTGTGTGTGTGTCAGTGAGAGAGCGAAGGTGTGTGTGTGTGTGTCAGTGACAGAGCGAAGGTGTGTGTGTGTGTCAGTGACAGAGCGAAGGTGTGTGTGTCAGTGAAGGTGTGTGTGTCAGTGAAGGTGTGTGTGTCAGTGAAGGTGTGTGTGTGTGTCAGTGAAGGTGTGTGTGTGTGTGTGTCAGTGAAGGTGTGTGTGTGTGTGTGTGTCAGTGAAGGTGGGTGTGTGTGTGTGTGTCAGTGAAGGTGTGTGTGTGTCAGTGAAGGTGTGTGCGCGTGTCAGTGAAGGTGTGTGTGTGTGTGTCAGTGAAGGTGTGTGTGTGTGTGTGTGTGTGTCAGTGAAGGTGTGTGTGTGTGTGTCAGTGAAGGTGTGTGTGTGTGTGTGTCAGTGAAGGTGTGTGTCAGTGAAGGTGTGTGTGTGTGTGTCAGTGAAGGGGGGTGTGTGTCAGTGTGTGTCAGTGAAGATGTGTGTGTGTGCGTCAGTGAGAGAGCGAAGGTGTGTGTGTGTCAGTGAGAGAGCGAAGGTGTGTGTCAGTGAGAGAGCGAAGGTGTGTGTCAGTGAGAGAGCGAAGGTGTGTGTGTGTGTCAGTGACAGAGCGAAGGTGTGTGTGTCAGTGAAGGTGTGTGTGTGTGTGTCAGTGACAGAGCGAAGGTGTGTGTGTCAGTGAAGGTGTGTGTGTCAGTGAAGGTGTGTGTGTGTGTGTGTCAGTGAAGGTGTGTGTGTGTGTCAGTGAAGGTGTGCCAGTGTGTGTGTGTCAGTGAAGGTGTGTGTGTGTGTCAGTGAAGGTGTGTGTGTCAGTGAAGGTGTGTGTGTGTGTGTGTGTGTCAGTGAAGGTGTGTGTGTGTGTGTCAGTGAAGGTGTGTGTGTGTGTGTCAGTGAAGGTGTGGGTGTGGGTGTCAGTGAAGGTGTGGGTGTGTCAGTGAAGGTGTGTGTGTGTCAGTGAAGGTGTGTGTGTGTCAGTGAAGGTGTGTGTGTGTGTCAGTGAAGGTGTGTGTGTGTGTGTCAGTGAAGGTGTGTGTGTGTGTGTGTGTCAGTGAAGGTGTGTGTGTGTGTGTCAGTGAAGGTGTGTGTGTCAGTGAAGGTGTGTGTGTCAGTGAAGGTGTGTGTGTGTGTGCGTCAGTGAGAGAGCGAAGGTGTGTGTGTGTGTGTCAGTGACAGAGCGAAGGTGTGTGTGTGTGTCAGTGACAGAGCGAAGGTGTGTGTGTCAGTGAAGGTGTGTGTGTCAGTGAAGGTGTGTGTGTCAGTGAAGGTGTGTGTGTCAGTGAAGGTGTGTGTGTGTGTCAGTGAAGGTGTGTGTGTGTCAGTGAAGGTGTGTGTGTGTGTCAGTGAAGGTGTGTGTGTGTCAGTGAAGGTGTGTGTGTGTGTGTGTGTCAGTGAAGGTGGGTGTGTGTGTGTGTGTCAGTGAAGGTGTGTGTGTGTGTGTGTCAGTGAAGGTGTGTGCGTGTCAGTGAAGGTGTGTGTGTGTGTGTCAGTGAAGGTGTGTGTGTGTGTGTGTCAGTGAAGGTGTGTGTGTGTGTGTCAGTGAAGGTGTGTGTGTGTGTCAGTGAAGGTGTGTGTGTGTGTGTCAGTGAAGGTGTGTGTGTGTGTGTCAGTGAAGGTGTGTGTGTGTGTGTCAGTGAAGGTGTGTGTCAGTGAAGGTGTGTGTGTGTGTCAGTGAAGGGGGGTGTGTGTCAGTGTGTGTCAGTGAAGATGTGTGTGTGTGCGTCAGTGAGAGAGCGAAGGTGTGTGTGTGTCAGTGAGAGAGCGAAGGTGTGTGTCAGTGAGAGAGCGAAGGTGTGTGTCAGTGAGAGAGCGAAGGTGTGTGTGTGTGTCAGTGACAGAGCGAAGGTGTGTGTGTCAGTGAAGGTGTGTGTGTGTGTCAGTGACAGAGCGAAGGTGTGTGTGTCAGTGAAGGTGTGTGTGTCAGTGAAGGTGTGTGTGTGTGTGTGTCAGTGAAGGTGTGTGTGTGTGTGTCAGTGAAGGTGTGTGTGTGTGTCAGTGAAGGTGTGCCAGTGTGTGTGTGTCAGTGAAGGTGTGTGTGTGTGTCAGTGAAGGTGTGTGTGTGTGTGTCAGTGAAGGTGTGTGTGTGTGTGTGTCAGTGAAGGTGTGGGTGTGTGTGTCAGTGAAGGTGTGTGTGTGTCAGTGAAGGTGTGTGTGTGTCAGTGAAGGTGTGTGTGTGTGTCAGTGAAGGTGTGTGTGTGTGTGTCAGTGAAGGTGTGTGTGTGTGTGTGTCAGTGAAGGTGTGTGTGTCAGTGAAGGTGTGTGTGTGTGTGTCAGTGAAGGTGTGTGTGTGTGTGTGTCAGTGAAGGTGTGTGTGTGTGTGTCAGTGAAGGTGTGTGTGTGTGTCAGTGAAGGTGTGCCAGTGTGTGTGTGTCAGTGAAGGTGTGTGTGTGTGTCAGTGAAGGTGTGCCAGTGTGTGTGTGTCAGTGAAGGTGTGTGTGTGTGTCAGTGAAGGTGTGTGTGTGTGTGTCAGTGAAGGGGGGTGTGTGTCAGTGTGTGTCAGTGAAGATGTGTGTGTGTGCGTCAGTGAGAGAGCGAAGGTGTGTGTGTGTCAGTGAGAGAGCGAAGGTGTGTGTCAGTGAGAGAGCGAAGGTGTGTGTCAGTGAGAGAGCGAAGGTGTGTGTGTGTGTCAGTGACAGAGCGAAGGTGTGTGTGTCAGTGAAGGTGTGTGTGTGTGTCAGTGACAGAGCGAAGGTGTGTGTGTCAGTGAAGGTGTGTGTGTCAGTGAAGGTGTGTGTGTGTGTGTGTCAGTGAAGGTGTGTGTGTGTCAGTGAAGGTGTGTGTGTGTGTCAGTGAAGGTGTGCCAGTGTGTGTGTGTCAGTGAAGGTGTGTGTGTGTGTCAGTGAAGGTGTGTGTGTGTGTGTGTCAGTGAAGGTGTGTGTGTGTGTGTGTGTGTGTCAGTGAAGGTGTGTGTGTGTGTGTCAGTGAAGGTGTGGGTGTGGGTGTCAGTGAAGGTGTGGGTGTGTCAGTGAAGGTGTGTGTGTGTCAGTGAAGGTGTGTGTGTGTCAGTGAAGGTGTGTGTGTGTCAGTGAAGGTGTGTGTGTGTGTCAGTGAAGGTGTGTGTGTGTGTGTCAGTGAAGGTGTGTGTGTCAGTGAAGGTGTGTGTGTGTGTGTCAGTGAAGGTGTGTGTGTGTGTGTGTCAGTGAAGGTGTGTGTGTGTGTCAGTGAAGGTGTGCCAGTGTGTGTGTGTCAGTGAAGGTGTGTGTGTGTGTCAGTGAAGGTGTGCCAGTGTGTGTGTGTGTGTCAGTGAAGGTGTGTGTGTGTGTGTCAGTGAAGGTGTGTGTGTGTGTGTGTCAGTGAAGGTGTGGGTGTGTGTGTCAGTGAAGGTGTGTGTGTGTCAGTGAAGGTGTGTGTGTGTCAGTGAAGGTGTGTGTGTGTCAGTGAAGGTGTGTGTGTGTGTCAGTGAAGGTGTGTGTGTGTGTCAGTGAAGGTGTGTGTGTGTGTCAGTGAAGGTGTGTGTGTGTCAGTGAAGGTGTGTGTGTGTCAGTGAAGGTGTGTGTGTGTGTGTGTCAGTGAAGGTGTGTGTGTGTGTGTGTCAGTGAAGGTGTGTGTGTGTGTGTCAGTGAAGGTGTGTGTGTGTGTGTGTCAGTGAAGGTGTGTGTGTGTGTGTGTCAGTGAAGGTGTGTGTGTGTGTGTGTGTCAGTGAAGGTGTGTGTGTGTGTGTGTGTCAGTGAAGGTGTGTGTGTGTGTGTGTCAGTGAAGGTGTGTGTGTGTGTGTCAGTGAAGGTGTGTGTGTGTGTGTGTCAGTGAAGGTGTGTGTGTGTGTGTCAGTGAAGGTGTGTGTGTGTGTCAGTGAAGGTGTGTGTGTGTGTGTCAGTGAAGGTGTGTGTGTGTCAGTGAAGGTGTGTGTGTCAGTGAAGGTGTGTGTGTGTGTGTCAGTGAAGGTGTGTGTGTGTGTGTCAGAGAAGGTGTGTGTGTGTGTCAGTGTGTGTGTCAGTGAAGGGGGGTGTGTGTCAGTGTGTGTGTCAGTGAAGATGTGTGTGTGTGTGTGTCAGTGAAGGTGTGTGTGTGTGTGTGTCAGTGAAGGTGTGTGTGTGTGTCAGTGAAGGTGTGTGTGTGTGTCAGTGAAGGTGTGTGTGTCAGTGAAGGTGTGTGTGTGTGTGTCAGTGAAGGTGTGTGTGTGTGTCAGTGAAGGTGTGTGTGTGTGTCAGTGAAGGTGTGTGTGTGTGTGTCAGTGAAGGTGTGTGTGTGTGTGTCAGTGAAGGTGTGTGTGTGTGTGTCAGTGAAGGTGTGTGTGTGTGTGTGTCAGTGAAGGTGTGTGTGTGTCAGTGAAGGTGTGTGTGTGTGTGTGTGTCAGTGAAGGTGTGTGTGTGTCAGTGAAGGTGTGTGTGTGTGTGTCAGTGAAGGTGTGTGTCAGTGAAGGTGTGTGTGTGTGTGTGTGTGTCAGTGAAGGTGTGTGTGTGTCAGTGAAGGTGTGTTTGTGTGTGTCAGTGAAGGTGTGTGTGTGTGTCAGTGAAGGTGTGTGTGTGTGTGTCAGTGAAGGTGTGTGTCAGTGAAGGTGTGTGTGTCAGTGAAGGGGGGTCTGTGTCAGTGTGTGTCAGTGAAGATGTGTGTGTGTGCGTCAGTGAGAGAGCGAAGGTGTGTGTGTGTAAGTGAGAGAGCGAAGGTGTGTGTCAGTGAGAGAGCGAAGGTGTGTGTGTGCGTCAGTGAGAGAGCGAAGGTGTGTGTGTGTGTCAGTGAGAGAGCGAAGGTGTGTGTCAGTGAGAGAGCGAAGGTGTGTGTGTGTGTCAGTGAGAGAGCGAAGGTGTGTGTGTGTGTGTCAGTGACAGAGCGAAGGTGTGTGTGTGTGTCAGTGACAGAGCGAAGGTGTGTGTGTCAGTGAAGGTGTGTGTGTCAGTGAAGGTGTGTGTGTCAGTGAAGGTGTGTGTGTGTGTCAGTGAAGGTGTGTGTGTGTGTGTGTCAGTGAAGGTGTGTGTGTGTGTGTGTGTCAGTGAAGGTGGGTGTGTGTGTGTGTGTCAGTGAAGGTGTGTGTGTGTCAGTGAAGGTGTGTGCGCGTGTCAGTGAAGGTGTGTGTGTGTGTGTCAGTGAAGGTGTGTGTGTGTGTGTGTGTGTGTCAGTGAAGGTGTGTGTGTGTGTGTCAGTGAAGGTGTGTGTGTGTGTGTGTCAGTGAAGGTGTGTGTCAGTGAAGGTGTGTGTGTGTGTGTCAGTGAAGGGGGGTGTGTGTCAGTGTGTGTCAGTGAAGATGTGTGTGTGTGCGTCAGTGAGAGAGCGAAGGTGTGTGTGTGTCAGTGAGAGAGCGAAGGTGTGTGTCAGTGAGAGAGCGAAGGTGTGTGTCAGTGAGAGAGCGAAGGTGTGTGTGTGTGTCAGTGACAGAGCGAAGGTGTGTGTGTCAGTGAAGGTGTGTGTGTGTGTCAGTGACAGAGCGAAGGTGTGTGTGTCAGTGAAGGTGTGTGTGTCAGTGAAGGTGTGTGTGTGTGTGTGTCAGTGAAGGTGTGTGTGTGTGTCAGTGAAGGTGTGCCAGTGTGTGTGTGTCAGTGAAGGTGTGTGTGTGTGTCAGTGAAGGTGTGTGTGTCAGTGAAGGTGTGTGTGTGTGTGTGTGTGTCAGTGAAGGTGTGTGTGTGTGTGTCAGTGAAGGTGTGTGTGTGTGTGTCAGTGAAGGTGTGGGTGTGGGTGTCAGTGAAGGTGTGGGTGTGTCAGTGAAGGTGTGTGTGTGTCAGTGAAGGTGTGTGTGTGTCAGTGAAGGTGTGTGTGTGTGTCAGTGAAGGTGTGTGTGTGTGTGTCAGTGAAGGTGTGTGTGTGTGTGTGTGTCAGTGAAGGTGTGTGTGTGTGTGTCAGTGAAGGTGTGTGTGTCAGTGAAGGTGTGTGTGTCAGTGAAGGTGTGTGTGTGTGTGCGTCAGTGAGAGAGCGAAGGTGTGTGTGTGTGTGTCAGTGACAGAGCGAAGGTGTGTGTGTCAGTGAAGGTGTGTGTGTCAGTGAAGGTGTGTGTGTCAGTGAAGGTGTGTGTGTCAGTGAAGGTGTGTGTGTGTGTCAGTGAAGGTGTGTGTGTGTGTCAGTGAAGGTGTGTGTGTGTGTCAGTGAAGGTGTGTGTGTGTCAGTGAAGGTGTGTGTGTGTCAGTGAAGGTGTGTGTGTGTGTGTGTGTCAGTGAAGGTGGGTGTGTGTGTGTGTGTCAGTGAAGGTGTGTGTGTGTGTGTGTCAGTGAAGGTGTGTGCGTGTCAGTGAAGGTGTGTGTGTGTGTGTCAGTGAAGGTGTGTGTGTGTGTGTGTCAGTGAAGGTGTGTGTGTGTGTGTCAGTGAAGGTGTGTGTGTGTGTCAGTGAAGGTGTGTGTGTGTGTGTCAGTGAAGGTGTGTGTGTGTGTGTCAGTGAAGGTGTGTGTGTGTGTGTCAGTGAAGGTGTGTGTCAGTGAAGGTGTGTGTGTGTGTCAGTGAAGGGGGGTGTGTGTCAGTGTGTGTCAGTGAAGATGTGTGTGTGTGCGTCAGTGAGAGAGCGAAGGTGTGTGTGTGTCAGTGAGAGAGCGAAGGTGTGTGTCAGTGAGAGAGCGAAGGTGTGTGTCAGTGAGAGAGCGAAGGTGTGTGTGTGTGTCAGTGACAGAGCGAAGGTGTGTGTGTCAGTGAAGGTGTGTGTGTGTGTCAGTGACAGAGCGAAGGTGTGTGTGTCAGTGAAGGTGTGTGTGTCAGTGAAGGTGTGTGTGTGTGTGTGTCAGTGAAGGTGTGTGTGTGTGTGTCAGTGAAGGTGTGTGTGTGTGTCAGTGAAGGTGTGCCAGTGTGTGTGTGTCAGTGAAGGTGTGTGTGTGTGTCAGTGAAGGTGTGTGTGTGTGTGTCAGTGAAGGTGTGTGTGTGTGTGTGTCAGTGAAGGTGTGGGTGTGTGTGTCAGTGAAGGTGTGTGTGTGTCAGTGAAGGTGTGTGTGTGTCAGTGAAGGTGTGTGTGTGTGTCAGTGAAGGTGTGTGTGTGTGTGTCAGTGAAGGTGTGTGTGTGTGTGTGTCAGTGAAGGTGTGTGTGTCAGTGAAGGTGTGTGTGTGTGTGTCAGTGAAGGTGTGTGTGTGTGTGTGTCAGTGAAGGTGTGTGTGTGTGTGTCAGTGAAGGTGTGTGTGTGTGTCAGTGAAGGTGTGCCAGTGTGTGTGTGTCAGTGAAGGTGTGTGTGTGTGTCAGTGAAGGTGTGCCAGTGTGTGTGTGTCAGTGAAGGTGTGTGTGTGTGTCAGTGAAGGTGTGTGTGTGTGTGTCAGTGAAGGGGGGTGTGTGTCAGTGTGTGTCAGTGAAGATGTGTGTGTGTGCGTCAGTGAGAGAGCGAAGGTGTGTGTGTGTCAGTGAGAGAGCGAAGGTGTGTGTCAGTGAGAGAGCGAAGGTGTGTGTCAGTGAGAGAGCGAAGGTGTGTGTGTGTGTCAGTGACAGAGCGAAGGTGTGTGTGTCAGTGAAGGTGTGTGTGTGTGTCAGTGACAGAGCGAAGGTGTGTGTGTCAGTGAAGGTGTGTGTGTCAGTGAAGGTGTGTGTGTGTGTGTGTCAGTGAAGGTGTGTGTGTGTCAGTGAAGGTGTGTGTGTGTGTCAGTGAAGGTGTGCCAGTGTGTGTGTGTCAGTGAAGGTGTGTGTGTGTGTCAGTGAAGGTGTGTGTGTGTGTGTGTCAGTGAAGGTGTGTGTGTGTGTGTGTGTGTGTCAGTGAAGGTGTGTGTGTGTGTGTCAGTGAAGGTGTGGGTGTGGGTGTCAGTGAAGGTGTGGGTGTGTCAGTGAAGGTGTGTGTGTGTCAGTGAAGGTGTGTGTGTGTCAGTGAAGGTGTGTGTGTGTCAGTGAAGGTGTGTGTGTGTGTCAGTGAAGGTGTGTGTGTGTGTGTCAGTGAAGGTGTGTGTGTCAGTGAAGGTGTGTGTGTGTGTGTCAGTGAAGGTGTGTGTGTGTGTGTGTCAGTGAAGGTGTGTGTGTGTGTCAGTGAAGGTGTGCCAGTGTGTGTGTGTCAGTGAAGGTGTGTGTGTGTGTCAGTGAAGGTGTGCCAGTGTGTGTGTGTGTGTCAGTGAAGGTGTGTGTGTGTGTGTCAGTGAAGGTGTGTGTGTGTGTGTGTCAGTGAAGGTGTGGGTGTGTGTGTCAGTGAAGGTGTGTGTGTGTCAGTGAAGGTGTGTGTGTGTCAGTGAAGGTGTGTGTGTGTCAGTGAAGGTGTGTGTGTGTGTCAGTGAAGGTGTGTGTGTGTGTCAGTGAAGGTGTGTGTGTGTGTCAGTGAAGGTGTGTGTGTGTCAGTGAAGGTGTGTGTGTGTCAGTGAAGGTGTGTGTGTGTGTGTGTCAGTGAAGGTGTGTGTGTGTGTGTGTCAGTGAAGGTGTGTGTGTGTGTGTCAGTGAAGGTGTGTGTGTGTGTGTGTCAGTGAAGGTGTGTGTGTGTGTGTGTCAGTGAAGGTGTGTGTGTGTGTGTGTGTCAGTGAAGGTGTGTGTGTGTGTGTGTGTCAGTGAAGGTGTGTGTGTGTGTGTGTCAGTGAAGGTGTGTGTGTGTGTGTCAGTGAAGGTGTGTGTGTGTGTGTGTCAGTGAAGGTGTGTGTGTGTGTGTCAGTGAAGGTGTGTGTGTGTGTCAGTGAAGGTGTGTGTGTGTGTGTCAGTGAAGGTGTGTGTGTGTCAGTGAAGGTGTGTGTGTCAGTGAAGGTGTGTGTGTGTGTGTCAGTGAAGGTGTGTGTGTGTGTGTCAGAGAAGGTGTGTGTGTGTGTCAGTGTGTGTGTCAGTGAAGGGGGGTGTGTGTCAGTGTGTGTGTCAGTGAAGATGTGTGTGTGTGTGTGTCAGTGAAGGTGTGTGTGTGTGTCAGTGAAGGTGTGTGTGTGTGTCAGTGAAGGTGTGTGTGTGTGTCAGTGAAGGTGTGTGTGTCAGTGAAGGTGTGTGTGTGTGTGTCAGTGAAGGTGTGTGTGTGTGTCAGTGAAGGTGTGTGTGTGTGTCAGTGAAGGTGTGTGTGTGTGTCAGTGAAGGTGTGTGTGTGTGTGTCAGTGAAGGTGTGTGTGTCAGTGAAGGTGTGTGTGTGTGTGTCAGTGAAGGTGTGTGTGTGTGTCAGTGAAGGTGTGTGTGTGTGTCAGTGAAGGTGTGTGTGTGTCAGTGAAGGTGTGTGTGTGTGTGTCAGTGAAGGTGTGTGTGTGTGTGTCAGTGAAGGTGTGTGTGTGTGTGTCAGTGAAGGTGTGTGTGTCAGTGAAGGTGTGTGTGTGTGTGTGTCAGTGAAGGTGTGTGTGCGTGTCAGTGAAGGTGTGTGCGTGTGTCAGTGAAGGTGTGTGCGTGTGTCAGTGAAGGTGTGTGCGCGTGTCAGTGAAGGTGTGTGTGTGTGTCAGTGAAGGTGTGTGTGTGTGTCAGTGAAGGTGTGTGTGTGTGTGTGTCAGTGAAGGTGTGTGTGTGTGTCAGTGAAGGTGTGTGTGTGTGTGTCAGTGAAGGTGTGTGCGTGTGTCAGTGAAGGTGTGTGCGTGTGTCAGTGAAGGTGTGTGCGCGTGTCAGTGAAGGTGTGTGTGTGTGTCAGTGAAGGTGTGTGTGTGTGTCAGTGAAGGTGTGTGTGTGTGTGTGTCAGTGAAGGTGTGTGTGTGTGTGTGTCAGTGAAGGTGTGTGTGTCAGTGAAGGTGTGTGTGTGTCAGTGAAGGTGTGTGTGTGTGTGTGTCAGTGAAGGTGTGTGTGTGTGTCAGTGAAGGTGTGTGTGTGTGTCAGTGAAGGTGTGTGTGTGTGTCAGTGAAGGTGTGTGTGTGTGTGTCAGTGAAGGTGTGTGTGTCAGTGAAGGTGTGTGTGTGTGTGTGTCAGTGAAGGTGTGTGTGTGTGTCAGTGAAGGTGTGTGTGTCAGTGAAGGTGTGTGTGTGTGTGTCAGTGAAGGTGTGTGTGTGTGTGTCAGTGAAGGTGTGTGTGTGTGTGTCAGTGAAGGTGTGTGTGTGTGTGTCAGTGAAGGTGTGTGTGTGTGTGTCAGTGAAGGTGTGTGTGTCAGTGAAGGTGTGTGTGTGTGTGTGTCAGTGAAGGTGTGTGTGCGTGTCAGTGAAGGTGTGTGCGTGTGTCAGTGAAGGTGTGTGCGTGTGTCAGTGAAGGTGTGTGCGCGTGTCAGTGAAGGTGTGTGTGTGTGTCAGTGAAGGTGTGTGTGTGTGTCAGTGAAGGTGTGTGTGTGTGTCAGTGAAGGTGTGTGTGTGTGTGTGTCAGTGAAGGTGTGTGTGTGTGTCAGTGAAGGTGTGTGTGTGTGTGTGTGTGTCAGTGAAGGTGTGTGTGTGTGTGTCAGTGAAGGTGTGTGTGTGTGTCAGTGAAGGTGTGTGTGTGTGTGTCAGTGAAGGTGTGTGTGTGTGTGTCAGTGAAGGTGTGTGTGTGTGTGTCAGTGAAGGTGTGTGTGTGTGTGTCAGTGAAGGTGTGTGTGTCAGTGAAGGGGGGTGTGTGTCAGTGAAGATGTGTGTGTGTGCGTCAGTGAGAGAGCGAAGGTGTGTGTGTAAGTGAGAGAGCGAAGGTGTGTGTCAGTGAGAGAGCGAAGGTGTGTGTGTGTGTGTCAGTGACAGAGCGAAGGTGTGTGTGTCAGTGAAGGTGTGTGTGTGTGTGTCAGTGAAGGTGTGTGTGTGTGTCAGTGAAGGTGTGTGTGTGTGTCAGTGAAGGTGTGTGTGTGTGTCAGTGAAGGTGTGTGTGTGTGTGTCAGTGAAGGTGTGTGTGTGTGTCAGTGAAGGTGTGTGTGTGTGTCAGTGAAGGTGTGTGTGTGTGTCAGTGAGTGTGTGTGTGTCAGTGAGTGTGTGTGTGTCAGTGAAGGTGTGTGTGTCAGTGAAGGTGTGTGTGTGTGTGTCAGTGAAGGTGTGTGTGTCAGTGAAGGTGTGTGTGTCAGTGAAGGTGTGTGTGTCAGTGAAGGGGGGTGTGTGTCAGTGAAGGGGGGTGTGTGTCAGTGAAGATGTGTGTGTGTGCGTCAGTGAGAGAGCGAAGGTGTGTGTGTGCGTCAGTGAGAGAGCGAAGGTGTGTGTGTGTGTCAGTGAGAGAGCGAAGGTGTGTGTCAGTGAGAGAGCGAAGGTGTGTGTGTCAGTGAAGGTGTGTGTGTGTGTGTGTCAGTGAAGGTGTGTGTGTGTGTCAGTGAAGGTGTGTGTGTGTGTCAGTGAAGGTGTGTGTGTGTGTCAGTGAAGGTGTGTGTGTGTGTGTGTGTCAGTGAAGGTGTGTGTGTGTGTGTGTGTCAGTGAAGGTGTGTGTGTGTGTGTGTCAGTGAAGGTGTGTGTGTGTGTGTCAGTGAAGGTGTGTGTGTGTCAGTGAAGGTGTGTGTGTGTGTGTGTGTGTGTCAGTGAAGGTGTGTGTGTGTGTCAGTGAAGGTGTGTGCGCGTGTCAGTGAAGGTGTGTGTGTGTGTGTCAGTGAAGGTGTGTGTGTGTGTGTCAGTGAAGGTGTGTGTGTGTGTGTCAGTGAAGGTGTGTGTGTGTGTGTCAGTGAAGGTGTGTGTGTGTGTGTCAGTGAAGGTGTGTGTGTGTGTGTCAGTGAAGGTGTGTGTGTGTGTGTCAGTGAAGATGTGTGTGTGTGCGTCAGTGAGAGAGCGAAGGTGTGTGTGTGTCAGTGAGAGAGCGAAGGTGTGTGTCAGTGAGAGAGCGAAGGTGTGTGTGTGTGTCAGTGAGAGAGCGAAGGTGTGTGTGTCAGTGACAGAGCGAAGGTGTGTGTGTCAGTGACAGAGCGAAGGTGTGTGTGTCAGTGAAGGTGTGTGTGTCAGTGAAGGTGTGCCAGTGTGTGTGTGTCAGTGAAGGTGTGTGTGTGTGTCAGTGAAGGTGTGTGTGTGTGTGTCAGTGAAGGTGTGTGTGTGTGTGTGTGTCAGTGAAGGTGTGGGTGTGTGTGTCAGTGAAGGTGTGTGTGTGTGTCAGTGAAGGTGTGTGTGTGTGTGTCAGTGAAGGTGTGTGTGTGTGTGTCAGTGAAGGTGTGTGTGTGTGTCAGTGAAGGTGTGTGTGTGTGTCAGTGAAGGTGTGTGTGTGTCAGTGAAGGTGTGTGTGTGTGTGTCAGTGAAGGTGTGTGTGTGTCAGTGAAGGTGTGTGTGTGTGTGTCAGTGAAGGTGTGTGTCAGTGAAGGTGTGTGTGTGTGTGTGTCAGTGAAGGTGTGTGTGTGTCAGTGAAGGTGTGTTTGTGTGTGTCAGTGAAGGTGTGTGTGTGTGTCAGTGAAGGTGTGTTTGTGTGTCAGTGAAGGTGTGTGTGTGTGTGTCAGTGAAGGTGTGTGTCAGTGAAGGTGTGTGTGTCAGTGAAGGGGGGTGTGTGTCAGTGAAGATGTGTGTGTGTGCGTCAGTGAGAGAGCGAAGGTGTGTGTGTGTAAGTGAGAGAGCGAAGGTGTGTGTCAGTGAGAGAGCGAAGGTGTGTGTGTGTGTGTCAGTGAGAGAGCGAAGGTGTGTGTGTGTGTGTCAGTGACAGAGCGAAGGTGTGTGTGTCAGTGAAGGTGTGTGTGTGTGTCAGTGACAGAGCGAAGGTGTGTGTGTCAGTGAAGGTGTGTGTGTGTGTCAGTGAAGGTGTGTGTGTGTGTCAGTGAAGGTGTGTGTGTCAGTGAAGGTGTGTGTGTCAGTGAAGGTGTGTGTGTGTGTCAGTGAAGGTGTGTGTGTGTGTCAGTGAAGGTGTGTGTGTGTGTCAGTGAAGGTGTGCCAGTGTGTGTGTGTCAGTGAAGGTGTGTGTGTGTGTGTCAGTGAAGGTGTGTGTGTGTGTGTCAGTGAAGGTGTGTGTGTGTGTCAGTGAAGGTGTGTGTGTGTGTCAGTGAAGGAGTGTGTGTGTGTCAGTGAAGGAGTGTGTGTGTGTCAGTGAAGGTGTGTGTGTGTCAGTGAAGGTGTGTGTGTGTCAGTGAAGGTGTGTGTGTGTGTGTCAGTGAAGGTGTGTGTGTGTGTGTGTGTGTGTCAGTGAAGGTGTGTGTGTGTGTCAGTGAAGGTGTGTGTGTGTGTCAGTGAAGGTGTGTGTGTGTGTGTGTGTCAGTGAAGGTGTGTGTGTGTGTCAGTGAAGGTGTGTGTGTGTGTGTCAGTGAAGGTGTGTGTGTGTCAGTGTGTGTGTCAGTGAAGATGTGTGTGTGTGCGTCAGTGAGAGAGCGAAGGTGTGTGTGTGTGTCAGTGAGAGAGCGAAGGTGTGTGTGTGTGTGTCAGTGACAGAGCGAAGGTGTGTGTGTGTGTCAGTGAGAGAGCGAAGGTGTGTGTGTGTGTGTCAGTGACAGAGCGAAGGTGTGTGTGTGTGTCAGTGACAGAGCGAAGGTGTGTGTGTCAGTGAAGGTGTGTGTGTCAGTGAAGGTGTGTGTGTCAGTGAAGGTGTGTGTGTGTGTCAGTGAAGGTGTGTGTGTGTGTCAGTGAAGGTGTGTGTGTGTGTCAGTGAAGGTGTGTGTGTGTGTCAGTGAAGGTGTGTGTGTGTGTCAGTGAAGGTGTGCCAGTGTGTGTGTGTCAGTGAAGGTGTGTGTGTGTGTGTCAGTGAAGGTGTGTGTGTGTGTCAGTGAAGGTGTGTGTGTGTGTCAGTGAAGGTGTGTGTGTGTGTCAGTGAAGGAGTGTGTGTGTGTCAGTGAAGGAGTGTGTGTGTGTCAGTGAAGGAGTGTGTGTGTGTCAGTGAAGGTGTGTGTGTGTCAGTGAAGGTGTGTGTGTGTCAGTGAAGGTGTGTGTGTGTGTGTCAGTGAAGGTGTGTGTGTGTGTGTGTGTCAGTGAAGGTGTGTGTGTGTGTCAGTGAAGGTGTGTGTGTCATTGAAGGTGTGTGTGTGTGTCAGTGAAGGTGTGTGTGTGTCAGTGAAGGTGTGTGTGTGTGTGTCAGTGAAGGTGTGTGTGTCAGTGAAGGTGTGTGTGTCAGTGAAGGTGTGTGTGTGTCAGTGTGTGTGTCAGTGAAGATGTGTGTGTGTGTCAGTGAAGGTGTGTGTGTGTGTGTGTGTCAGTGAAGGTGTGTGTCAGTGTGTGTGTGTCAGTGAGAGAGCGAAGGTGTGTGTGTGTGTGCGTCAGTGAGAGAGCAAAGGTGTGTGTGTGTGTCAGTGAAGGTGTGTGTGTGTGTGCGTCAGTGAGAGAGCAAAGGTGTGTGTGTGTGTCAGTGAAGGTGTGTGTGTGTGTGCGTCAGTGAGAGAGCAAAGGTGTGTGTGTGTGTCAGTGAAGGTGTGTGTGTGTGTGTCAGTGAAGGTGTGTGTGTGTGTCAGTGAAGGTGTGTGTGTGTGTGTGTCAGTGAAGGTGTGTGTGTGTGTGTGTCAGTGAAGGTGTGTGTGTGTGTGTGTGTGTCAGTGAAGGTGTGTGTGTGTGTGTCAGTGAAGGTGTGTGTCAGTGAAGGTGTGTGTAAGTGTGTGTGTAAGTGTGTGTGTGTCAGTGTGCGTCAGTGAGAGAGCAAAGGTGTGTGTCAGTGAATGTGTGTATGTGTGTGTGTGTCAGTGAAGGTGTGTGTGTGTGTGTGTCAGTGAAGGTGTGTGTGTGTCAGTGAAGGTGTGTGTGTGTCAGTGTAGGTGTGTGTGTGTGTCAGTGTGTGTGTGTGTGTGTGTCAGTGTGTGTGTGTGTGTGTGTCAGTGAAGGTGTGTGTGTGTGTGTCAGTGAAGGTGTGTGTGTGTGTGTCAGTGAAGGTGTGTGTGTGTCAGTGAAGGTGTGTGTGTGTCAGTGAAGGTGTGTGTGTGTCAGTGAAGGTGTGTGTGTGTCAGTGAAGGTGTGTGTGTGGCAGTGAAGGTGTGTGTGTGGCAGTGAAGGTGTGTGTGTGGCAGTGAAGGTGTGTGTGTCAGTGTGTGTGTGTGGCAGTGTGTGTGTGTGTCAGTGTGTGTGTGTCAGTGTGTGTGTCAGTGTGTGTGTGTCAGTGTGTGTGTGTCAGTGTGCGTCAGTGAGCGTCAGTGAGCGTCAGTGAGAGAGCGAAGATGGGTGTGTGTGTGCGTCCGTGAGAGAGCAAAATAGGATTTTTATAACAGCTTACCTGTAAAATCCTTTTCTTGGAGTACATCACGGGACACAGAGCGACATAGTCATTACTATGTGGGTTATATAGATACCTTCAGGTGCTGGCACTGGCAACTTCCAAAACCGGAAGTACCCTCCCCTATATAAGCCCCTCCCATCCGGGAGTACCTCAGTTTTGTAGCAAAGCAATAAGTGTCCCCAAAAGAGGGGTGGGAGCTCTGTGTCCCGTGATGTACTCCAAGAAAAGGATTTTACAGGTAAGCTGTTATAAAAATCCTATTTTCTTTCTCGTACATCACGGGACACAGAGCGACATAGTCATTACTATGTGGGACGTCCCAAAGCAATGCCAAATGAGGGGGGGGATACACCATACATAAGCTGATCGCTATCAGACATGAGGATCTTTTGCGGCCTGCAACACACTGCGCCCAAAGGCGACATCCTCCTGACTTCTAACGTCCACCTGGTAGAACCTAGTAAACGTGTGTACTGAAGACCATGTTGCGGCCTTACAGATTTGAGCCAGGGAGGCCTGGTGATGCACTGCCCATGAAGTTCCAACTGCTCTCGTGGAGTGCGACCTAACTTTGAACGGAGGTGGTCTCCTTCTCAAGCCATAGGCTTGCATTATGACCTGTCGAATCCACTTGGCTAAAGTAGATTTTGACGCTGCCTGACCCTTTCTGGGGCCTTCCGGCAGAATAAACAAAGTATCCATTCTGCGAATCTGAGCAGTGGCTTTTAGATAAGCTTTCACTGCTCTTACTACATCCAAAGAATGTAATAACTTTTCCTCTACCGAGCTTAGTTTGGGGAAAAAAGAAGGGGGAAAAAAGAAGGAAGAACCACATCTTGGTTCAAATGGAACCTCGATACCACCTTAGGAAGAAAGGCTGGATGAGGACGCAACACTACTCTGTCCTTATGGATAACCAGATATGGCTCTTTACAGGACATAGCTGCTAATTCCGACACTCTTTTAGCCGAACAAATGGCTACTAGAAAAATCAATTTCCTGGTGAGAAGAACCAAGGAAATATGCTGTAATGGTTCAATGGTTGTTTCTGTAGAACCGACAGAACCAGGTTTAAGTCCCATGGACATATGGGAATATTAACCGGGGGGCTAATACGCATCACTCCTTGTATAAAAGCTTTGACTAGTGAATGCGAAGCCAAGGGCCTTTGAACAAATATTGACAAGGCCGAAATCTGACCCTTGATAATACTCAAGGCAAGCTTCCTATCTACAGCCCACTGTAGGAAGTCCAGAATCCTACCTATTACGTACTTACGTGGATGCCATTTCTTGGCCTCAGACCCACCCGATGTACGCCTTCCAGATTCTATAGTAGATCTGCCTGGATACCGGCTTCCTGGCATTGATCATGGTAGATACCACAGGATTAGAGAGCCCTCTCTTTTTTAGAATGTGGGCTTCAATAGCCAGGCCGTCAAACCTAGGGCTGGTAAGGAAGGGTGGTATATCGGTCCTTGCGAAAGCAGGTCCGGACGATGTGGGAGAGTCCAAGGACTCCCCACAGACATTTTTACAATCTCCGCGTACCATGCTCTTCTGGGCCACGCTGGAGCAACCAGAATCACTGGTTTCTTTTCTACCCTGATTCTGCGGAGTAATCGAGGTAACATTGTAGCGGTGGGAATGCATATATCAGCTTGAACTGATCCCAAGGGAACACTAGAGCATCCGAGCCACAAGCTAGGGGATCCCTTGTCCGAGAGACAAACCTGTCCACCTTTGCGTTGAATCTGGATGCTAGCAGATCTACATCCGGTGTTCCCCACCGCTGACATATTGTCCAGAAAACCTCGGGGTGAAGGGACCATTCCCCTGGGCATAATTGCTGGCGACTTAGAAAGTCCGCCTTCCAATTATCCACTCCTGGAATGAATACCGCGGATATGGCTGGGACATATCTTCCTGCCCATTTCAGGATGTAATTTACTTCCCTCTGGGCTGCACGACTCCTGGTGCCACCCTGATGATTGATATATGCCACTGCCGTGGCATTGTCTGATAGAATTCTGACAGGGGACCCTTGGAGTTTGGATGTCCATGCTACTAGGGCATACCGGGCTGCTCGTATCTCTAAGAGATTGATGGGCAGGGCCTTTTCTGCATCCGACCATCTGCCCTGGAGAGACCATTGCTCCAGTACTGCTCCCCAGCCTATAAGGCTGGCATCTGTAGTGACCACCTTCCAAGAAATCGGACTGAAGGATTTCCCTTTTTCCAGATTCTGGAGAACCAACCACCAACGGAGGCTCTTGCGAACGGAAGGGGACAAGGACATTGGTAAGTCTGGGGCCTGAACTTTTTTGTTCCAGGCTGACAGTATAGCCCTTTGCAAATTCCTTGAATGGAATTGACTGTAGGGTACTGCTTCGAATGATGCCACCATTTTTCCCAGCAGCCTCATGCACAGGCGTATGGACGGCAGTCTTTTTGCACCCACTAGGTGGATCAAATCTCTCAAAGACAACACCTTTTCTCGAGGCAAGAACATTTTTCTCTGGCCTGAATCCAGCCTTAGCCCCAAGTATTCCAGACTTTGACTGGTTTTAGGGCTGACTTGTCTCGGTTGATAATCCAACCGTGAGATTCCAGATACTTGATTGTCTTGTGAACGACCACTTCTATTTTTTTCACTGAGTGGTCTATCAGCAACAAGTCATCTAGATATGCCATTATCATTACACCTTGTGTTCTTAGATTGGCCAATAAAGGGCCAGAATTTTTGTAAACACTCGTGGTGCTGTGGCCAGACCGACGGTAAGGCTCTGAACTGAAAATGGCGCCCTTCTACTGCAAAGCGTAGAAATTTTTGGTGGACTGGAAAGATGGGAATGTGCAAATAAGCATCTTTGATGTCGATCGCGGCTAACCATTCCTCCCCTTGTAGGGCAGTGGCCACCGATCGGATCGACTCCATCCGGAAAGTCCTGATATACAGGAATTTGTTTAGCCCTTTTAGAATTAATATGGGCCTCACGTCCCCGTTTGCTTCGGGACTGTAAAGAGGTTTGAGTAAAACCCGAACCCCCATTCTTCCAGGGGAACCTCCATAATTACTCCTTGGAGCAATAGTTGTTCTAGTGCCAACAGGAGGGACTCTCTTCCGGGGATCCCTTGGCATGTTTGACCTCAAAAAATGGGAAGGAGGAGAGTCTTTTAACTCCAATCTGTATCCCAAACATACTGCGGAGAGCACCTATCTGTTCTGATCGTGTCCCGCCAGGTCTCTGCGAACAACTGGAGTCTTCCCCCCACCCGACTGAGTGGGGGCAACCCTTCAATGAATTTAACTTTGGGGGAGGTTTTGTACCTCTCCTGACCCAGGGTTTCTCATTACCCTGCGATTGTCCCTGATTTTTACCCCCGGGATTTGACCGAGGAGGCCGTCGGAACTGTTTCACAGCCGATGCCCCAGGGACTGGAGAAGCAGGCCTCTTAAAAGAGGGACCTCTAACTCTGTTTTTAACCGGCAAGAGTGTATTTTTACCGCTGGAAATTTTCTGGATATATTTGTCCAGGTCTTCCCTGAATAAGCGTTCACCATGAAATGGGACGCTAACCAGCCATTTTTTACAGGGAGCTTCAGCAGACCAGTTTTTGAGCCATAGACGCCTACGCATATGTACTACAGACAGCGTAAGGCGGGAGGCCTGATGGATTGAATCCTTTATGGCGTCAACCGCAAAGCATAAGGCTCTAGGTAGATCAGCTAGGGCAAGAGCCTGCTGATCTGGCAAGTCCCTTAAGACCTGTTTCAACTGATCCTTCACTGCTTGGCAGACCCCACTGCTGGTTGTGTCACCAAGCTTGCTGTAGAAAAAAAAAACAGATTTTCATAAGGACTCCAATTTTTTATCTATTGGGTTCTTGAACATTTGGACATTATCCACTGGACACGTCAGTGATTTATACACACAAGAGATGGCTGCGTCCACTGTAGGGACCTTCCATTTTTTGATGAACTTATCCTCCATGGGATAGACCACCGGAAATCTCTTGGGGGGAGTAAATATTTTCTCAGGATGTTCCCAATCCTGGTAAATGAGCCCTTCCAGTAGGGTTGCCACCTCATCCCTTTAAACCCGAACACATATGAATTACACAGGTTCTGTGGCTGATTAAGGTGGTAATTAAACTCACTTGGTGCCTTATCTGCCTTTAATTAGCCTTAGAACCTGTGTAATTCATATGTGTTTGGGTTTAAAGGGATGAGGTGGCAACTCTACCTTCCAGTAAAGGGTGAAGTGGAAAAGAACAGACAGTCTGGGGGCTTTTAGCGACCCCAACGAGGAGACAGTAGTGGTTGATGGTTCCGCAAGGTGCATTTTAAATGCTGATCGGACCATGTTAGTCAGAGACTGAACCCATAATCTTTCAGCTTGAGATGCTGAGAAAGGTTCCTCCACTGTTGATTCCTCTATAACAGAATCAACCTCATCCTGATCCCCTTCAGGCAGGTCGATCCCTGTATGGGACTGTTGCTCTGCTAACAGGCACTCTGAAGGAGGAGACGGAGATCGGGCGTGCTTTCCCTGTGACAGGGAGGCAGCGATCAAGGTTGACAATCTCTCTCTAATCCTCCCAGAGCTGAGGAAAAAACCTCCTCTGTTACATACACAGGAGCAGGTGAACTGAGGACAGCCACAGTACCAAGTACCCCTGCGGGGTCTCTACGGTCACTTACCTCTGAATTTTCAGGGGAGACTGGTGCAGCAGGAGCATGCCCAAGATCCTCAGAGCCCGATGAGACCCCCTTCGCTTCCTGGAAGATTCAGTTCCGGAGCTTCTGGATGGCATATTCCTAAGCCCAAACCTGAGGTATTCCAGCCGTAATACACCACTTTTACTGAGAATAGTCTAGCACAATTGCTGCTATATAACAGTTGGTGTCTACTAAAGTGCCTTTCTAGGGGATGCCTGCATCAACCGCCTCTGTGTGCCTTTTTACTGTTGCTAGCTCTGTCTGTGCACTTCAATAGCCAGCTGTGATTGTGCCTTTAAACACGCTGGACGCCCCCACATGCGCAGTAGCGCCGCACACCGAGCGTCATCCACCCGCTCCGCCCCATTTTCCAGATCGCCTCTATATATAGAGGCGCGGGCACGTGCGCCTTCGGCGCTCTTTTTTGAAAAAATAAGGAGCTAGATGGGAGCCAGGGTCCCTGCCGCAGGGCCCGGGGATGGATGAGCGCAGCAACAGGGCAGAGGAGACAGCTTCCCAGCAGAGAACTTACCAACTGCCTGGATTTGACTTTGGAAGAAAAAAATCCACATTACAAGAAAAAGAACCATAGCGGCCTCTAGTGTTTAACACAGGTACCGCGGTCTTACCATTTTTTTTTTTTCTTGCCTACTATTAAAAATTTTACATTTTCTTAGTAGTAACAGGCATGCACAGAATATTAGCGGGAATACCTTAGGTAACAGGCAGAAAGACAAATTAGGCTTGGGGGTCCCCCAATAGAACCAAGTTCCTTACCTTTTCCTCGCCGCAGGACTCTGTTTGGTCCACAGAAGCCCAAAACTTCACCTATCACGGCAGGCATTGTAATTAAACCTTCAGGGACCGGGTTCCCAAGGATTCCACTCCCCTGGACCTGTATAGCACCCTGCACAGAAAACATCTTGGTCGTGGGTATGACCAGAGCTCTGGATCCCAGGGTCCAGCCCTCCTAAGAGAGGCATTACAGGCAAAACCTTGCTCTTCTGCTGCAAGGCCCGGGTACCGACCGTTTAGCTATGAAGCTTTTTTGGTCGGATCCGGAATAGCTTACTGAGGCCCAAAAGAACCTGTACGCAAGCTCAGTGAAAAACACATGTTACTTCTTGGCCAACACCTTAGACACTGGCAAAAAACTGAGGTACTCCCGGATGGGAGGGGCTTATATAGGGGAGGGTACTTCCGGTTTTGGAAGTTGCCAGTGCCAGCACCTGAAGGTATCTATATAACCCATTAGTAATGACTATGTCGCTCTGTGTCCCGTGATGTACGAGAAAGAAAGGTGTGTGTGTGTGTGTCAGTAAAGGTGTGTGTGTGTGTGCGCCAGTGAGAGAGCAAAGGTGTGTGTGTGTCAGTGAAGGTGTGTGTGTCAGTGAAGGTGTGTGTGTCAGTGAAGGTGTGTGTCAGTGAAGGTGTGTGTCAGTGAAGGTGTGTGTGTGTGTCAGTGAAGGGGTGTGTGTGTGTGTCAGTGAAGGGGGGTGTGTGTGTGTCAGTGAAGGGGTGTGTGTGTGTGTCAGTGAAGGGGGGTGTGTGTGTGTCAGTGAAGGTGTGTGTGTGTCAGTGAAGGTGTGTGTGTGTGTCAGTGAAGGTGTGTCTCAGTGTATGTGTGTCAGTGTGCGTCAGTGAGAGAGCGAAGGTGGGTGTGTGTGTGCGTCAGTGAGAGAGCAAAGGTGTGTGTGTGTGTGTCAGTGAAGGTGTGTGTGTGTGTGTCAGTGAAGGTGTGTCTCAGTGTATGTGTGTCAGTGTGCGTCAGTGAGAGAGCGAAGGTGGGTGTGTGTGTGCGTCAGTGAGAGAGCAAAGGTGTGTGTGTGTGTCAGTGAAGGTGTGTGTGTGTCAGTGAAGGTGTGTGTGTGTGTCAGTGAAGGTGTGTGTGTGTGTCAGTGAAGGTGTGTGTGTGTCAGTGAAGGTGTGTGTGTGTGTGTGTGTCAGTGAAGGTGTGTGTGTGTGTCAGTGAAGGTGTGTGTGTGTGTGTCAGTGAAGGTGTGTGTCAGTGTGCATCAGTGAGAGAGCAAAGGTGGGTGTGTGTGTGTGTGTGCGTCAGTGAGAGAGCAAAGGTGTGTGTGTGCGTCAGTGAGAGAGCAAAGGTGTGTGTGTGCGTCAGGTAAGGTGTGTGTGTGTGTGTCAGTGAAGGTGTGTGTGTGTGTGTCAGTGAAGGTGTGTGTGTGTGTGTCAGTGAAGGTGTGTGTGTGTGTGTGTCAGTGAAGGTGTGTGTGTGTGTGTCAGTGAAGGTGTGTGTGTGTGTGTGTGTCAGTGAAGGTGTGTGTGTGTGTCAGTGAAGGGGGGTGTGTGTGTGTCAGTGAAGGGGGGTGTGTGTGTGTCAGTGAAGGGGGGTGTGTGTGTGTCAGTGAAGGTGTGTGTGTGTGTGTGTGTCAGTGAAGGTGTGTGTGTGTGTCAGTGAAGGTGTGTCTCAGTGTATGTGTGTCAGTGTGCGTCAGTGAGAGAGCGAAGGTGGGTGTGTGTGTGCGTCAGTGAGAGAGCAAAGGTGTGTGTGTGTGTGTCAGTGAAGGTGTCAGTGAAGGTGTGTGTGTGTGTCAGTGAAGATGTGTGTGTGTGCGTCAGTGAAAGAGCGAAGGTGGGTGTGTGTGCGCGTCAGTGAGAGAGCGAAGGTGGGTGTGTGCGCGTCAGTGAGAGAGGGAAGGTGTGTGTGTGCGTGCGTCAGTGAGAGAGCGAAGGTGTGTGTGTGCGTGCGTCAGTGAGAGAGCGAAGGTGTGTGTGCGTCAGTGAGAGAGCGAAGGTGTGTGTGTGTGCGTCAGTGAGAGAGCGAAGGTGTGTGTGTGTGCGTCAGTGAGAGAGCGAAGGTGTGTGTGTGTGTGCGTCAGTGAGAGAGCGAAGGTGTGTGTGTGTGCGTCAGTGAGAGAGCGAAGGTGTGTGTGTGTGCGTCAGTGAGAGAGCGAAGGTGTGTGTGTGTGCGTCAGTGAGAGAGCGAAGGTGTGTGTGTGTGTGTGTGTGTGTGTCAGTGAGAGAGCGAAGGTGTGTGTGTGTGTCAGTGAGAGAGCGAAGGTGTGTGACAGTGAAGGTGTGTGTGTGTGTGTCAGTGAAGGTGTGTGTGTGTCAGTGAAGGTGTGTGTGTGTGTGTGTCAGGGAAGGTGTGTGTGTGTGTCAGGGAAGGTCTGTGTGTTTCAGTGAAGGGGGGGGTGTGTGTGTGTCAGTGAAGGTGTGTGTGTGTGTGTCAGTGAAGGTGTGTGTGTGTGTGTCAGTGAAGGTGTGTGTGTCAGTGTGTGTGTGTCAGTGAAGGGGGGTGTGTGTGTGCGTCAGTGAGAGAGCGAAGGTGTGTGTGTGTGCGTCAGTGAGAGCGAAGGTGGGTGTGTGTGCGTCAGTGAGAGAGCGAAGGTGTGTGTGTGTGCGTCAGTGAGAGAGCGAAGGTGTGTGTGCGTCAGTGAGAGAGCGAAGGTGTGTGTGCGTCAGTGAGAGAGCGAAGGTGTGTGTGCGTCAGTGAGAGAGCGAAGGTGTGTGTGTGTCAGTGAGAGAGCGAAGGTGTGTGACAGTGAAGGTGTGTGTGTGTGTGTGTCAGTGAAGGTGTGTGTGTCAGTGAAGGTGTGTGTGTGTGTCAGTGAAGGTGTGTGTGTGTGTGTCAGTGAAGGTGTGTGTGTCAGTGTCAGTGAAGGTGTGTGTGTCAGTGTCAGTGAAGGTGTGTGTGTCAGTGAAGGTGTGTGTGTGTGTCAGTGAAGGTGTGTGTGTGTGTCAGTGAAGGTGTGTGTGTGTGTCAGTGAAGAGGTGTGTGTGTCAGTGAAGGGGTGTGTGTGTGTCAGTGAAGGGGTGTGTGTGTGTGTCAGTGAAGGTGTGTGTGTGTGTCAGTGAAGTGGGGTGCGTGTGTGTGTGTCAGTGAAGTGGGGTGCGTGTGTGTGTGTCAGTGAAGGGGGGTGCGTGTGTGTGTGTCAGTGAAGGGGTGTGCGTGTCAGTGAAGGGGTGTGTGTGTGTGTCAGTGAAGGTGTGTGTGTGTGTGTCAGTGAAGGTGTGTGTGTGTCAGTGAAGGTGTGTGTGTGTGTGTGTGTGTCAGTGAAGGGGGGTGTGTGTGTGTGTGTCAGTGAAGGGGGGTGTGTGTGTGTGTGTCAGTGAAGGTGTGTGTGTGTGTGTGTCAGTGAAGGTGTGTGTGTGTGTGTCAGTGAAGGTGGGTGTGTGTGTGCGTCAGTGAGAGAGCAAAGGTGTGTGTGTGTGTGTCAGTGAAGGTGTGTGTGTGTGTGCGTCAGTGAAGGTGTGTGTGCGTCAGTGAAGGTGTGTGTATGTCAGTGAAGGTGTGTGTATGTCAGTGAAGGTGTGTGTGTGAGTGAAGGTGTGTGTGTGTCAGTGAAGGTGTGTGTGTGTGTGTGCGTCAGTGAAGGTGTGTGTGCGTCAGTGAAGGTGTGTGTGTGTCAGTGAAGGTGTGTGTATGT
This sequence comes from Rana muscosa, assembly GCA_029206835.1. Classification (NCBI taxonomy): domain Eukaryota; kingdom Metazoa; phylum Chordata; class Amphibia; order Anura; family Ranidae; genus Rana; species Rana muscosa. The sequence goes on along the minus strand of CM055117.1, from coordinate 625,505,211 downwards.
CAGTGAAGGTGTGTGTGTGAGTGAAGGTGTGTGTGTCAGTGAAGATGTGTGTGTGTCAGTGAAGGTGTGCGTGTGTGTCAGTGAAGGTGTGCGTGTGTGTCAGTGAAGGTGTGTGTGTCAGTGAACGTGTGTGTGTGTGTGTCAGTGAAGGTGTTTGTGTGTGTGTGTGTGTGTGTCAGTGAAGGTGTGTGTGTGTGTCAGTGAAGGTGTGTGTGTGTGTCAGTGAAGGTGTGTGTGTGTGTCAGTGAAGGTGTGTGTGTGTGTCAGTGAAGGTGTGTGTGTGTGTCAGTGAAGGTGTGTGTGTGTGTCAGTGAAGGTGTGTGTGTGTGTCAGTGAAGGTGTGTGTGTGTGTCAGTGAAGGTGTGTGTGTGTGTCAGTGAAGGGGTGTGTGTGTGTCAGTGAAGGTGTGTGTGTGTGTCAGTGAAGGTGTGTGTGTGTGTGAGTGAAGGTGTGTGTGTGTGTGAGTGAAGGTGTGTGTGTGTGTGTCAGTGAAGGTGTGTGTGTGTGTGCGTCAGTGAAGGTGTGTGTGCGTCAGTGAAGGTGTGTGTGTGTCAGTGAAGGTGTGTGTATGTCAGTGAAGGTGTGTGTGTGAGTGAAGGTGTGTGTGTGTGTGTCAGTGAAGATGTGTGTGTGTCAGTGAAGGGGTGTGTGTGTGTCAGTGAAGGTGTGTGTGTGTGTGTGTCAGTGAAGGTGTGTGTGTGTGTCAGTGAAGGTGTGTGTGTCTGTCAGTGAAGGTGTGTGTGTGTGTCAGTGAAGGTGTGTGTGTGTGTCAGTGAAGGTGTGTGTGTGTCAGTGAAGAGGTGTGTGTGTGTCAGTGAAGGGGTGTGTGTGTGTCAGTGAAGGGGTGTGTGTGTGTCAGTGAAGGTGTGTGTGTGTGTGTCAGTGAAGTGGGGTGCGTGTGTGTGTGTCAGTGAAGTGGGGTGCGTGTGTGTGTGTCAGTGAAGGGGGGTGCGTGTGTGTGTGTCAGTGAAGGTGTGTGTGTGTCAGTGAAGGTGTGTGTGTGTGTGTGTGTCAGTGAAGGGGGGTGTGTGTGTGTGTGTCAGTGAAGGGGTGTGTGTGTGTGTGTGTGTGTCAGTGAAGGTGTGTGTGTGTGTGTGTCAGTGAAGGTGGGTGTGTGTGTGTCAGTGAAGGTGGGTGTGTGTGTGCGTCAGTGAGAGAGCAAAGGTCTGTGTGTGTGTGTCAGTGAAGGTGTGTGTGTGTGCGTCAGTGAAGGTGTGTGTGTGTCAGTGAAGGTGTGTGTATGTCAGTGAAGGTGTGTGTGTGAGTGAAGGTGTGTGTGTGTCAGTGAAGGTGTGTGTGTGCGTCAGTGAAGGTGTGTGTGCGTCAGTGAAGGTGTGTGTGCGTCAGTGAAGGTGTGTGTATGTCAGTGAAGGTGTGTGTGTGAGTGAAGGTGTGTGTGTCAGTGAAGATGTGTGTGTGTCAGTGAAGGTGTGCGTGTGTGTCAGTGAAGGTGTGCGTGTGTGTCAGTGAAGGTGTGTGTGTCAGTGAAGGTGTTTGTGTGTGTGTGTGTCAGTGAAGGTGTGTGTGTGTGTCAGTGAAGGTGTGTGTGTGTGTGTCAGTGAAGGTGTGTGTGTGTGTCAGTGAAGGTGTGTGTGTGTGTCAGTGAAGGGGTGTGTGTGTGTCAGTGAAGGTGTGTGTGTGTGTCAGTGAAGGTGTGTGTGTGTGTGAGTGAAGGTGTGTGTGTGTGTGTGAGTGAAGGTGTGTGTGTGTGTGCGTCAGTGAAGGTGTGTGTGTGTGTGCGTCAGTGAAGGTGTGTGTGCGTCAGTGAAGGTGTGTGTGTGTCAGTGAAGGTGTGTGTATGTCAGTGAAGGTGTGTGTGTGAGTGAAGGTGTGTGTGTGTGTGTCAGTGAAGATGTGTGTGTGTCAGTGAAGGTGTGCGTGTGTGTCAGTGAAGGTGTGCGTGTGTGTCAGTGAAGGTGTGCGTGTCAGTGAACGTGTGTGTGTGTGTGTCAGTGAAGGTGTTTGTGTGTGTGTGTGTGTGTGTCAGTGAAGGTGTGTGTGTGTGTCAGTGAAGGTGTGTGTGTGTGTCAGTGAAGGTGTGTGTGTGTGTCAGTGAAGGTGTGTGTGTCAGTGAAGGGGTGTGTGTGTGTCAGTGAAGGTGTGTGTGTGTGTGTGTCAGTGAAGTGGGGTGCGTGTGTGTGTGTCAGTGAAGTGGGGTGCGTGTGTGTGTGTCAGTGAAGTGGGGTGCGTGTGTGTGTGTCAGTGAAGTGGGGTGCGTGTGTGTGTGTCAGTGAAGTGGGGTGCGTGTGTGTGTGTCAGTGAAGTGGGGTGCGTGTGTGTGTGTCAGTGAAGGGGGGTGCGTGTGTGTGTGTCAGTGAAGGGGGGTGCGTGTGTGTGTGTCAGTGAAGGGGTGTGCGTGTGTGTGTGTCAGTGAAGGGGTGTGTGTGTCAGTGAAGGTGTGTGTGTCAGTGAAGGTGTGTGTGTCAGTGAAGGTGTGTGTGTGTGTGTCAGTGAAGGTGTGTGTGTGTCAGTGAAGGTGTGTGTGTGTGTGTGTCAGTGAAGGTGTGTGTGTGTGTGTGTCAGTGAAGGTGTGTGTGTGTCAGTGAAGGTGTGTGTAAGTGTGTGTGTGTGTCAGTGAGAGAGCGAAGGTGGGTGTGTGTGTGCGTCAGTGAGAGAGCAAAGGTGTGTGTGTGAGAGAGCAAAGGTGTGTGTGTGCGTCAGGGAAGGTGTGTGTGTGTGCGTCAGTGAAGGTGTGTGTGCGTGTCAGTGAAGGTGTGTGTGCGTGTCAGTGAAGGTGTGTGTGCGTGTCAGTGAAGGTGTGTGTGTGTGTGTGTCAGTGAAGGTGTGTGTGCGTGTCAGTGAAGGTGTGTGCGTGTGTCAGTGAAGGTGTGTGCGTGTGTCAGTGAAGGTGTGTGCGCGTGTCAGTGAAGGTGTGTGTGTGTGTCAGTGAAGGTGTGTGTGTGTGTCAGTGAAGGTGTGTGTGTGTGTCAGTGAAGGTGTGTGTGTGTGTGTGTCAGTGAAGGTGTGTGTGTGTGTCAGTGAAGGTGTGTGTGTGTGTGTCAGTGAAGGTGTGTGTGTGTGTCAGTGAAGGTGTGTGTGTGTGTGTGTGTCAGTGAAGGTGTGTGTGTGTGTGTCAGTGAAGGTGTGTGTGTGTGTCAGTGAAGGTGTGTGTGTGTGTGTCAGTGAAGGTGTGTGTCAGTGAAGGTGTGTGTGTCAGTGAAGGGGGGTGTGTGTCAGTGTGTGTCAGTGAAGATGTGTGTGTGTGCGTCAGTGAGAGAGCGAAGGTGTGTGTGTAAGTGAGAGAGCGAAGGTGTGTGTCAGTGAGAGAGCGAAGGTGTGTGTGTGTGTGTGTCAGTGACAGAGCGAAGGTGTGTGTGTCAGTGAAGGTGTGTGTGTGTGTCAGTGAAGGTGTGTGTGTGTGTCAGTGAAGGTGTGTGTGTGTGTCAGTGAAGGTGTGTGTGTGTGTGTGTCAGTGAAGGTGTGTGTGTGTGTGTGTGTCAGTGACAGAGCGAAGGTGTGTGTGTCAGTGAAGGTGTGTGTGTCAGTGAAGGTGTGTGTGTCAGTGAAGGTGTGTGTGTCAGTGAAGGTGTGTGTGTGTCAGTGAAGGTGTGTGTGTGTGTCAGTGAAGGTGTGTGTGTGTGTCAGTGAAGGTGTGTGTGTGTGTGTCAGTGAAGGTGGGTGTGTGTGTGTGTCAGTGAAGGTGTGTGTGTGTGTCAGTGAAGGTGTGTGTGTGTGTGTCAGTGAAGGTGTGTGTGTGTGTGTCAGTGAAGGTGTGTGTGTGTGTGTGTCAGTGAAGGTGTGTGTGTGTGTCAGTGAAGGTGTGTGTGTGTCAGTGAAGGTGTGTGCGCGTGTCAGTGAAGGTGTGTGTGTGTCAGTGAAGGTGTGTGTGTGTGTCAGTGAAGGTGTGTGTGTGTGTCAGTGAGTGTGTGTGTGTCAGTGAAGGTGTGTGTGTGTGTGTGTCAGTGAAGGTGTGTGTGTGTGTGTCAGTGAAGGTGTGTGTGTGTGTGTCAGTGAAGGTGTGTGTGTCAGTGAAGGTGTGTGTGTCAGTGAAGGTGTGTGTGTCAGTGAAGGTGTGTGTGTCAGTGAAGGTGTGTGTGTCAGTGAAGGTGTGTGTGTCAGTGAAGGTGTGTGTGTGCCAGTGAAGGTGTGTGTGTGTGTCAGTGAAGGTGTGTGTGTGTGTGTCAGTGAAGGTGTGTGTGTGTGTCAGTGAAGGTGTGTGTGTGTGTGTCAGTGAAGGTGGGTGTGTGTGTGTGTCAGTGAAAGTGTGTGTGTGTGTGTGTGTCAGTGAAGGTGTGTGTGTGTGTGTCAGTGAAGGTGTGTGTGTGTGTGTCAGTGAAGGTGTGTGTGTGTCAGTGAAGGTGTGTGTGTGTGTCAGTGAAGGTAAGTGTGTGTCAGTGAAGGTGTGTGTGTGTCAGTGAAGGTGTGTGTGTGTCAGTGAAGGTGTGTGTGTGTCAGTGAAGGTGTGTGTGTGTGTGTCAGTGAAGGTGTGTGTGTGTGTCAGTGAAGGTGTGTGTGTGTGTCGGTGAAGGTGTGTGTGTGTGTCAGTGAAGGTGTGTGTGTCAGTGAAGGTGTGTGTGTGTCAGTGAAGGTGTGTGTGTGTCAGTGAAGGTGTGTGTGTGTCAGTGAAGGTGTGTGTGTGTGTCAGTGAAGGTGTGTGTGTGTGTCAGTGAAGTTAAGTGTGTGTCAGTGAAGGTGTGTGTGTGTCAGTGAAGGTGTGTGTGTGTGTGTCAGTGAAGGTGTGTGTGTGTGTCAGTGAAGGTGTGTGTGTCAGTGAAGGTGTGTGTGTGTGTCAGTGAAGGTGTGTGTGTGTGTCAGTGAAGGTGTGTGTGTGTCAGTGAAGGTGTGTGTGTGCGTCAGTGAGAGAGCGAAGGTGTGTGCGTGTGTGTCAGTGAGAGAGCGAAAGTGTGTGCGTCAGTGAGAGAGCGAAGGTGTGTGTGTGCGTCAGTGAGAGAGCGAAGGTGTGTGTGTGCGTCAGTGAGAGAGCGAAGGTGTGTGTGTGCGTCAGTGAGAGAGCGAAGGTGTGTGTCAGTGAGAGAGCGAAGGTGTGTGTCAGTGAGAGAGCGAAGGTGTGTGTCAGTGAGAGAGAGCGAAGGTGTGTGTGTCAGTGAGAGAGCGAAGGTGTGTGTGTGTGTGTGTCAGTGAAGGTGTGTGTGTCAGTGAAGGTGTGTGTGTGTGTGTGTGTGTGTGTCAGTGAAGGGGTGTGTGTGTCAGTGAAGGTGTGTGTGTGTGCGTCAGTGAGAGAGCGAAGGTGGGTGTGTGTGTGCGTCAGTGAGAGAGAAGGTGTGTGTGTGCGTCAGTGAGAGAGCGAAGGTGTGTGTGTGTGTGAAGGTGTGTGTGTGTGTGTGTCAGTGAAGGGGGGTGTGTGTGTGTCAGTGAAGGGGGGTGTGTGTGTGTGTCAGTGAAGGGGGGTGTGTGTGTGTGTCAGTGAAGGGGGGTGTGTGTGCTTCAGTGTGTGTCAGTGAAGGTGTGTGTGTGTGTCAGTGTGTGTGTGTCAGTGTGTGTGTGTGTGCGTCAGTGAGAGAGCGAAGGTGGGTGTGTGTGTGCGCGTCAGTGAGAGAGCGAAGGTGGGTGTGTGTGTGCGCGTCAGTGAGAGAGCGAAGGTGGGTGTGTGTGTGCGCGTCAGTGAGAGAGCGAAGGTGTGTGTGTGTGCGTCAGTGAGAGAGCGAAGGTGTGTGTGTGTGCGTCAGTGAGAGAGCGAAGGTGTGTGTGTGCGTCAGTGAGAGAGCGAAGGTGTGTGTGTGTGTGTCAGTGAGAGAGCGAAGGTGTGCGTGTCAGTGAAGGTGTGTGTGCGTGTGTCAGTGAAGGTGTGTGTGCGTGTGTCAGTGAAGGTGTGTGTGCGTGTGTCAGTGAAGGTGTGTGTGCGTGTGTCAGTGAAGGTGTGTGTGCGTGTGTCAGTGAAGGTGTGTGTGCGTGTGTCAGTGAAGGTGTGTGTGCGTGTGTCAGTGAAGGTGTGTGTGCGTGTGTCAGTGAAGGTGTGTGTGCGTGTGTCAGTGAAGGTGTGTGTGCGTGTGTCAGTGAAGGTGTGTGTGCGTGTGTCAGTGAAGGTGTGTGTGCGTGTGTCAGTGAAGGTGTGTGTGCGTGTGTCAGTGAAGGTGTGTGTGCGTGTGTCAGTGAAGGTGTGTGTGCGTGTGTCAGTGAAGGTGTGTGTGCGTGTGTCAGTGAAGGTGTGTGTGCGTGTGTCAGTGAAGGTGTGTGTGCGTGTGTCAGTGAAGGTGTGTGTGCGTGTGTCAGTGAAGGTGTGTGTGCGTGTGTCAGTGAAGGTGTGTGTGCGTGTGTCAGTGAAGGTGTGTGTGCGTGTGTCAGTGAAGGTGCGTGTGTCAGTGAAGGTGTGTGTGTCAGTGAAGGTGTGTGTGTCAGTGAAGGTGTGTGTGCGTGTCAGTGAAGGTGTGTGTGTCAGTGAAGGTGTGTGTGTGTGTCAGTGAAGGTGTGTGTGTCAGTGAAGGTGTGTGTGTCAGTGAAGGTGTGTGTGTGTGTGTCAGTGAAGGTGTGTGTGTCAGTGAAGGTGTGTGTGTGTGTGTGTCAGTGAAGGTGTGTGTGTCAGTGAAGGTGTGTGTGTGTGTGTGTCAGTGAAGGTGTGTGTGTGTGTCAGTGAAGGTGTGTGTGTCAGTGAAGGTGTGTGTGTGTGTGTCAGAGAAGGTGTGTGTGTGTGTGTCAGTGAAGGTGTGTGTGTGTGTGTCAGTGAAGGTGTGTGTGTGTCAGTGAAGGTGTGTGTGTGTCAGTGAAGGTGTGTGTGTGTGTCAGTGAAGGTGTGTGTGTGTCAGTGAAGGTGTGTGTGTGTCAGTGAAGGTGTGTGTGTGTGTCAGTGAAGGTGTGTGTGTGTGTCAGTGAAGGTAAGTGTGTGTCAGTGAAGGTGTGTGTGTGTCAGTGAAGGTGTGTGTGTGTCAGTGAAGGTGTGTGTGTGTCAGTGAAGGTGTGTGTGTGTGTCAGTGAAGGTGTGTGTGTGTGTCAGTGAAGGTGTGTGTGTGTGTCGGTGAAGGTGTGTGTGTGTGTCAGTGAAGGTGTGTGTGTCAGTGAAGGTGTGTGTGTGTGTGTCAGTGAAGGTGCGTGTGTCAGTGAAGGTGTGTGTGCGTGTGTCAGTGAAGGTGCGTGTGTCAGTGAAGGTGTGTGTGTCAGTGAAGGTGTGTGTGTCAGTGAAGGTGTGTGTGTCAGTGAAGGTGTGTAAGTGTGTGTGTCAGAGAGAGAGAGCGAAGGTGGGTGTGTGTGTGCGTCAGTGAGAGAGCAAAGGTGTGTGTGTGAGAGAGCAAAGGTGTGTGTGTGTCAGGGAAGGTGTGCGTGTCAGTGAAGGTGTGTGTGTGTGCGTCAGTGAGAGAGCGAAGGTGGGTGTGTGTGTGCGTCAGTGAGAGAGCAAAGGTGTGTGTGCGTGTCAGTGAAGGTGTGTGTGCGTGTCAGTGAAGGTGTGTGTGCGTGTCAGTGAAGGTGTGTGTGCGTGTCAGTGAAGGTGTGTGTGCGTGTCAGTGAAGGTGTGTGTGCGTGTCAGTGAAGGTGTGTGTGCGTGTCAGTGAAGGTGTGTGTGCGTGTCAGTGAAGGTGTGTGTGCGTGTCAGTGAAGGTGTGTGTGTGTCAGTGCAGGTGTGTGTGTGTCAGTGCAGGTGTGTGTGTGTGTGCGTGCAGGTGTGTGTGTGTGTCAGTGAAGGTGTGTGTGCGTGTGTCAGTGAAGGTGTGTGTGCGTGTGTCAGTGAAGGTGTGTGTGCGTGTGTCAGTGAAGGTGTGTGTGCGTGTGTCAGTGAAGGTGCGTGTGTCAGTGAAGGTGTGTGTGTCAGTGAAGGTGTGTGTGTGTGTGTGTCAGTGAAGGTGTGTGTGTGTGTGTCAGTGAAGGTGTGTGTGTGTGTGTGTCAGTGAAGGTGTGTGTGTGTGTCAGTGAAGGTGTGTGTGTGTGTCAGTGAAGGTGTGTGCGCGTGTCAGTGAAGGTGTGTGTGTCAGTGAAGGTGTGTGTGTGTGTGTCAGTGAAGGTGTGTGTGTGTGTGTCAGTGAAGGTGTGTGTGTGTCAGTGAAGGTGTGTGTGTGTGTGTCAGTGAAGGTGTGTGTGTCAGTGAAGGTGTGTGTGTGTCAGTGAAGGTGTGTGTGTGTGTGTCAGTGAAGGTGTGTGTCAGTGAAGGTGTGTGTGTGTGTGTGTCAGTGAAGGGGGGTGTGTGTCAGTGTGTGTCAGTGAAGATGTGTGTGTGTGCGTCAGTGAGAGAGCGAAGGTGTGTGTGTGTCAGTGAGAGAGCGAAGGTGTGTGTCAGTGAGAGAGCGAAGGTTTGTGTGTGTGTCAGTGACAGAGCGAAGGTGTGTGTGTCAGTGAAGGTGTGTGTGTGTGTCAGTGACAGAGCGAAGGTGTGTGTCAGTGAAGGTGTGTGTGTCAGTGAAGGTGTGTGTGTGTCAGTGAAGGTGTGTGTGTGTGTGTCAGTGAAGGTGTGTGTGTGTGTGTCAGTGAAGGTGTGTGTGTCAGTGAAGGTGTGTGTGTGTGTCAGTGAAGGTGTGTGTGTGTGTCAGTGAAGGTGTGTGTGTGTGTCAGTGAAGGTGTGTGTGTGTGTCAGTGAAGGTGTGTGTGTGTGTCAGTGAAGGGGTGTGTGTGTCAGTGAAGGTGTGTGTGTGTGTCAGTGAAGGTGTGTGTGTGTGTCAGTGAAGGTGTGTGTGTGTGTGTGTCAGTGAAGGTGTGTGTTTGTGTGTGTCAGTGAAGGTGTGTGTGTGTGTGTGTCAGTGAAGGTGTGTGTGTGTGTGTGTCAGTGAAGGTGTGTGTGTGTGTGTCAGTGAAGGTGTGGGTGTGTGTGTCAGTGAAGGTGTGTGTGTGTGTCAGTGAAGGTGTGTGTGTGTGTGTCAGTGAAGGTGTGTGTGTGTCAGTGAAGGTGTGTGTGTGTGTCAGTGAAGGGGGGTGTGCGTCAGTGAGAGAGCGAAGGTGTGTGTCAGTGAGAGAGCGAAGGTTTGTGTGTGTGTCAGTGACAGAGCGAAGGTGTGTGTGTCAGTGAAGGTGTGTGTGTGTGTCAGTGACAGAGCGAAGGTGTGTGTGTCAGTGAAGGTGTGTGTGTCAGTGAAGGTGTGTGTGTGTCAGTGAAGGTGTGTGTGTGTCAGTGAAGGTGTGTGTGTGTGTGTCAGTGAAGGTGTGTGTGTGTGTGTCAGTGAAGGTGTGTGTGTGTGTCAGTGAAGGTGTGCCAGTGTGTGTGTGTCAGTGAAGGTGTTTGTGTGTGTCAGTGAAGGTGTTTGTGTGTGTCAGTGAAGGTGTGTGTTTGTGTGTGTCAGTGAAGGTGTGTGTGTGTGTCAGTGAAGGTGTGTGTGTGTGTGTGTCAGTGAAGGTGTGTGTGTGTGTGTCAGTGAAGGTGTGGGTGTGTGTGTCAGTGAAGGTGTGTGTGTGTCAGTGAAGGTGTGTGTGTGTGTGTCAGTGAAGGTGTGTGTGTCAGTGAAGGTGTGTGTGTGTGTGTCAGTGAAGGTGTGTGTGTGTGTGTCAGTGAAGGTGTGTGTGTGTGTGTCAGTGAAGGTGTGTGTGTGTCAGTGAAGGTGTGTGTGTGTGTGTCAGTGAAGGTGTGTGTGTGTGTCAGTGAAGGTGTGTGTGTGTGTGTGTCAGTGAAGGTGTGTGTGTGTGTCAGTGAAGGTGTGTGTGTGTGTCAGTGAAGGTGTGTGTGTGTGTGTCAGTGAAGGTGTGTGTGTGTCAGTGAAGGTGTGTGTGTGTCAGTGAAGGTGTGTGTGTGTCAGTGAAGGTGTGTGTGTGTGTCAGTGAAGGTGTGTGTGTGTGTGTCAGTGAAGGTGTGTGTGTGTGTCAGTGAAGGTGTGTGTGTGTGTCAGTGAAGGTGTGTGTGTGTGTGTCAGTGAAGGTGTGTGTGTGTGTGTCAGTGAAGGTGTGTGTGTCAGTGAAGGTGTGTGTGTCAGTGAAGGTGTGTGTGTGTGTGTCAGTGAAGGTGTGTGTGTGTCAGTGAAGGTGTGTGTGTGTGTGTCAGTGAAGGTGTGTGTGTCAGTGAAGGTGTGTGTGTGTCAGTGAAGGTGTGTGTGCGTGTGTCAGTGAAGGTGTGTGCGCGTGTCAGTGAAGGTGTGTGCGCGTGTCAGTGAAGGTGTGTGCGCGTGTCAGTGAAGGTGTGTGCGCGCGTGTCAGTGAAGGTGTGTGTGCGTGTCAGTGAAGGTGTGTGTGCGTGTCAGTGAAGGTGTGTGTGCGTGTCAGTGAAGGTGTGTGTGCGTGTCAGTGAAGGTGTGTGTGTGTGTCAGTGAAGGTGTGTGTGTGCGTGTCAGTGAAGGTGTGTGTGTGTGTCAGTGAAGGTGTGTGTGTGTCAGTGAAGGTGTGTGTGTGTGTGTCAGTGAAGGTGTGTGTGTCAGTGAAGGTGTGTGTGTCAGTGAAGGTGTGCGTGTGTGTCACTGAAGGTGTGTGTGTCAGTGAAGGTGTTTGTGTGTGTGTGTCAGTGAAGGTGTGTGTGTGTGTCAGTGAAGGTGTGTGTGTGTGTCAGTGAAGGTGTGTGTGTGTGTCAGTGAAGGTGTGTGTGTGTGTCAGTGAAGGTGTGTGTGTGTGTCAGTGAAGGTGTGTGTGTGTGTCAGTGAAGGTGTGTGTGTGTGTCAGTGAAGGTGTGTGTGTGTGTGAGTGAAGGTGTGTGTGTGTGTGTGAGTGAAGGTGTGTGTGTGTCAGTGAAGGTGTGTGTGTGTGTGTGCGTCAGTGAAGGTGTGTGTGTGTCAGTGAAGGTGTGTGTGTGTGTGTCAGTGAAGGTGTGTGTCAGTGAAGGTGTGTGTGTGTGTGTGTCAGTGAAGGGGGGTGTGTGTGTCAGTGAAGATGTGTGTGTGTGCGTCAGTGAGAGAGCGAAGGTGTGTGTGTGTCAGTGAGAGAGCGAAGGTGTGTGTCAGTGAGAGAGCGAAGGTTTGTGTGTGTGTCAGTGACAGAGCGAAGGTGTGTGTGTCAGTGAAGGTGTGTGTGTGTGTCAGTGACAGAGCGAAGGTGTGTGTGTCAGTGAAGGTGTGTGTGTGTGTCAGTGACAGAGCGAAGGTGTGTGTGTCAGTGAAGGTGTGTGTGTCAGTGAAGGTGTGTGTGTGTCAGTGAAGGTGTGTGTGTGTGTGTCAGTGAAGGTGTGTGTGTGTGTGTCAGTGAAGGTGTGTGTGTGTGTGTCAGTGAAGGTGTGTGTGTCAGTGAAGGTGTGTGTGTGTGTCAGTGAAGGTGTGTGTGTGTGTCAGTGAAGGTGTGTGTGTGTGTCAGTGAAGGTGTGTGTTTGTGTGTGTCAGTGAAGGTGTGTGTTTGTGTGTGTCAGTGAAGGTGTGTGTGTGTGTCAGTGAAGGTGTGTGTGTGTGTGTGTCAGTGAAGGTGTGTGTGTGTGTGTCAGTGAAGGTGTGGGTGTGTGTGTCAGTGAAGGTGTGTGTGTGTGTCAGTGAAGGTGTGTGTGTGTGTGTCAGTGAAGGTGTGTGTGTCAGTGAAGGTGTGTGTGTGTGTGTGTCAGTGAAGGTGTGTGTGTCAGTGAAGGTGTGTGTGTGTGTCAGTGAAGGTGTGTGTGTGTGTCAGTGAAGGTGTGTGTGTGTGTCAGTGAAGGTGTGTGTGTGTGTCAGTGAAGGTGTGTGTGTGTGTCAGTGAAGGTGTGTGTGTGTGTCAGTGAAGGTGTGTGTGTGTGTCAGTGAAGGTGTGTGTGTGTGTCAGTGAAGGTGTGTGTGTGTGTCAGTGAAGGGGTGTGTGTGTGTCAGTGAAGGGGTGTGTGTGTGTCAGTGAAGGTGTGTGTGTGTGTCAGTGAAGGTGTGTGTGTGTGTGTCAGTGAAGGTGTGTGTGTGTGTGCGTCAGTGAAGGTGTGTGTGCGTCAGTGAAGGTGTGTGTGTGTCAGTGAAGGTGTGTGTATGTCAGTGAAGGTGTGTGTGTGAGTGAAGGTGTGTGTGTGTGTGTCAGTGAAGATGTGTGTGTGTCAGTGAAGGTGTGCGTGTGTGTCAGTGAAGGTGTGCGTGTGTGTCAGTGAAGGTGTGTGTGTCAGTGAACGTGTGTGTGTGTGTGTCAGTGAAGGTGTTTGTGTGTGTGTGTGTGTGTGTGTGTGTCAGTGAAGGTGTGTGTGTGTGTCAGTGAAGGTGTGTGTGTCAGTGAAGGTGTGTGTGTGTGTCAGTGAAGGTGTGTGTGTGTGTCAGTGAAGGGGTGTGTGTGTGTCAGTGAAGGTGTGTGTGTGTGTGTGTGTCAGTGAAGGTGTGTGTGTGTGTCAGTGAAGGTGTGTGTGTCTGTCAGTGAAGGTGTGTGTGTGTGTCAGTGAAGGTGTGTGTGTGTGTCAGTGAAGGGGTGTGTGTGTGTCAGTGAAGGGGTGTGTGTGTGTCAGTGAAGGGGTGTGTGTGTGTCAGTGAAGGTGTGTGTGTGTGTGTCAGTGAAGTGGGGTGCGTGTGTGTGTGTGTCAGTGAAGTGGGGTGCGTGTGTGTGTGTCAGTGAAGGGGGGTGCGTGTGTGTGTGTCAGTGAAGGGGTGTGCGTGTCAGTGAAGGGGTGTGTGTGTGTGTCAGTGAAGGTGTGTGTGTGTGTGTCAGTGAAGGTGTGTGTGTGTCAGTGAAGGTGTGTGTGTGTGTGTGTGTCAGTGAAGGGGGGTGTGTGTGTGTGTGTCAGTGAAGGGGGGTGTGTGTGTGTGTGTCAGTGAAGGTGTGTGTGTGTGTCAGTGAAGGTGTGTGTGTGTGTGTCAGTGAAGGTGGGTGTGTGTGTGCGTCAGTGAGAGAGCAAAGGTCTGTGTGTGTGTGTCAGTGAAGGTGTGTGTGTGTGCGTCAGTGAAGGTGTGTGTGTGTCAGTGAAGGTGTGTGTATGTCAGTGAAGGTGTGTGTGTGAGTGAAGGTGTGTGTATGTCAGTGAAGGTGTGTGTGTGAGTGAAGGTGTGTGTGTCAGTGAAGATGTGTGTGTGTCAGTGAAGGTGTGCGTGTGTGTCAGTGAAGGTGTGTGTGTCAGTGAAGGTGTTTGTGTGTGTGTGTCAGTGAAGGTGTGTGTGTGTGTCAGTGAAGGTGTGTGTGTGTGTCAGTGAAGGTGTGTGTGTGTGTGTCAGTGAAGGTGTGTGTGTGTGTCAGTGAAGGTGTGTGTGTGTGTCAGTGAAGGGGTGTGTGTGTGTCAGTGAAGGTGTGTGTGTGTGTCAGTGAAGGTGTGTGTGTGTGTGTGAGTGAAGGTGTGTGTGTGTGTGTGAGTGAAGGTGTGTGTGTGTGTGTGTGAAGGTGTGTGTGTGTGTGTCAGTGAAGGTGTGTGTGTGTGTGCGTCAGTGAAGGTGTGTGTGCGTCAGTGAAGGTGTGTGTGTGTCAGTGAAGGTGTGTGTATGTCAGTGAAGGTGTGTGTGTGAGTGAAGGTGTGTGTGTGTGTCAGTGAAGATGTGTGTGTGTCAGTGAAGGTGTGCGTGTGTGTCAGTGAAGGTGTGCGTGTGTGTCAGTGAAGGTGTGTGTGTCAGTGAACGTGTGTGTGTGTGTGTCAGTGAAGGTGTTTGTGTGTGTGTGTGTGTGTGTGTCAGTGAAGGTGTGTGTGTGTGTCAGTGAAGGTGTGTGTGTCAGTGAAGGTGTGTGTGTGTGTCAGTGAAGGTGTGTGTGTGTGTCAGTGAAGGGGTGTGTGTGTGTCAGTGAAGGTGTGTGTGTGTGTGTGTGTGTGTCAGTGAAGTGGGGTGCGTGTGTGTGTGTCAGTGAAGTGGGGTGCGTGTGTGTGTGTCAGTGAAGTGGGGTGCGTGTGTGTGTGTCAGTGAAGTGGGGTGCGTGTGTGTGTGTCAGTGAAGTGGGGTGCGTGTGTGTGTGTCAGTGAAGGGGGGTGCGTGTGTGTGTGTCAGTGAAGGGGGGTGCGTGTGTGTGTGTCAGTGAAGGGGTGTGCGTGTGTGTGTGTCAGTGAAGGGGTGTGTGTGTCAGTGAAGGTGTGTGTGTCAGTGAAGGTGTGTGTGTCAGTGAAGGTGTGTGTGTGTGTGTCAGTGAAGGTGTGTGTGTGTCAGTGAAGGTGTGTGTGTGTGTGTGTCAGTGAAGGTGTGTGTGTGTGTCAGTGAAGGTGTGTGTGTGTCAGTGAAGGTGTGTGTAAGTGTGTGTGTGTGTCAGTGAGAGAGCGAAGGTGGGTGTGTGTGTGCGTCAGTGAGAGAGCAAAGGTGTGTGTGTGAGAGAGCAAAGGTGTGTGTGTGCGTCAGGGAAGGTGTGTGTGTGTGCGTCAGTGAAGGTGTGTGTGCGTGTCAGTGAAGGTGTGTGTGCGTGTCAGTGAAGGTGTGTGTGCGTGTCAGTGAAGGTGTGTGTGTGTGTGTGTCAGTGAAGGTGTGTGTGCGTGTCAGTGAAGGTGTGTGCGTGTGTCAGTGAAGGTGTGTGCGTGTGTCAGTGAAGGTGTGTGCGCGTGTCAGTGAAGGTGTGTGCGCGTGTCAGTGAAGGTGTGTGTGTGTGTCAGTGAAGGTGTGTGTGTGTGTCAGTGAAGGTGTGTGTGTGTGTGTGTCAGTGAAGGTGTGTGTGTGTGTCAGTGAAGGTGTGTGTGTGTGTGTCAGTGAAGGTGTGTGTGTGTGTCAGTGAAGGTGTGTGTGTGTGTGTGTGTCAGTGAAGGTGTGTGTGTGTGTGTCAGTGAAGGTGTGTGTGTGTGTCAGTGAAGGTGTGTGTGTGTGTGTCAGTGAAGGTGTGTGTCAGTGAAGGTGTGTGTGTCAGTGAAGGGGGGTGTGTGTCAGTGTGTGTCAGTGAAGATGTGTGTGTGTGCGTCAGTGAGAGAGCGAAGGTGTGTGTGTAAGTGAGAGAGCGAAGGTGTGTGTCAGTGAGAGAGCGAAGGTGTGTGTGTGTGTGTCAGTGAGAGAGCGAAGGTGTGTGTGTCAGTGAAGGTGTGTGTGTGTGTCAGTGAAGGTGTGTGTGTGTGTCAGTGAAGGTGTGTGTGTGTCAGTGAAGGTGTGTGTGTGTGTGTGTCAGTGAAGGTGTGTGTGTGTGTCAGTGAAGGTGTGTGTGTGTGTGTCAGTGAGTGTGTGTGTGTCAGTGAAGGTGTGTGTGTCAGTGAAGGTGTGTGTGTCAGTGAAGATGTGTGTGTGTGCGTCAGTGAGAGAGCGAAGGTGTGTGTGTGCGTCAGTGAGAGAGCGAAGGTGTGTGTGTGTGTCAGTGAGAGAGCGAAGGTGTGTGTCAGTGAGAGAGCGAAGGTGTGTGTGTGTGTCAGTGACAGAGCGAAGGTGTGTGTGTCAGTGAAGGTGTGTGTGTCAGTGAAGGTGTGTGTGTCAGTGAAGGTGTGTGTGTGTCAGTGAAGGTGTGTGTGTGTGTCAGTGAAGGTGTGTGTGTGTGTCAGTGAAGGTGTGTGTGTGTGTCAGTGAAGGTGTGTGTGTGTGTCAGTGAAGGTGTGTGTGTGTGTGTCAGTGAAGGTGGGTGTGTGTGTGTGTCAGTGAAGGTGTGTGTGTGTGTCAGTGAAGGTGTGTGTGTGTGTGTCAGTGAAGGTGTGTGTGTGTGTGTCAGTGAAGGTGTGTGTGTGTGTGTGTCAGTGAAGGTGTGTGTGTGTGTCAGTGAAGGTGTGTGTGTGTCAGTGAAGGTGTGTGCGCGTGTCAGTGAAGGTGTGTGTGTGTGTCAGTGAAGGTGTGTGTGTGTGTCAGTGAAGGTGTGTGTGTCAGTGAGTGTGTGTGTGTCAGTGAAGGTGTGTGTGTGTGTGTCAGTGAAGGTGTGTGTGTGTGTGTCAGTGTGTCAGTGAAGGTGTGTGTGTCAGTGAAGGTGTGTGTGTGTGTGTCAGTGAAGGTGTGTGTGTGTGTGTCAGTGAAGGTGTGTGTGTGTGTGTCAGTGAAGGTGTGTGTGTGTGTGTCAGTGAAGGTGTGTGTGTGTGTCAGTGAAGGTGTGTGTAAGTGTGTGTGTGTGTCAGTGAAGGTGTGTGTGTGTGTGTCAGTGAAGGTGTGTGTGTGTGTCAGTGAAGGTGTGCCAGTGTGTGTGTGTCAGTGAAGGTGTGTGTGTGTCAGTGAAGGTGTGTGTGTGTGTCAGTGAAGGTGTGTGTGTGTGTCAGTGAAGGTGTGTGTGTGTGTGTCAGTGAAGGTGTGTGTCAGTGAAGGTGTGTGTGTCAGTGAAGGGGGGTGTGTGTCAGTGTGTGTCAGTGAAGATGTGTGTGTGTGCGTCAGTGAGAGAGCGAAGGTGTGTGTGTAAGTGAGAGAGCGAAGGTGTGTGTCAGTGAGAGAGCGAAGGTGTGTGTGTGTGTGTCAGTGAGAGAGCGAAGGTGTGTGTGTCAGTGAAGGTGTGTGTGTGTGTCAGTGAAGGTGTGTGTGTGTGTCAGTGAAGGTGTGTGTGTGTCAGTGAAGGTGTGTGTGTGTGTGTGTCAGTGAAGGTGTGTGTGTGTGTCAGTGAAGGTGTGTGTGTGTGTGTCAGTGAGTGTGTGTGTGTCAGTGAAGGTGTGTGTGTCAGTGAAGGTGTGTGTGTCAGTGAAGATGTGTGTGTGTGCGTCAGTGAGAGAGCGAAGGTGTGTGTGTGCGTCAGTGAGAGAGCGAAGGTGTGTGTGTGTGTCAGTGAGAGAGCGAAGGTGTGTGTCAGTGAGAGAGCGAAGGTGTGTGTGTGTGTCAGTGACAGAGCGAAGGTGTGTGTGTCAGTGAAGGTGTGTGTGTCAGTGAAGGTGTGTGTGTGTCAGTGAAGGTGTGTGTGTGTGTCAGTGAAGGTGTGTGTGTGTGTCAGTGAAGGTGTGTGTGTGTGTCAGTGAAGGTGTGTGTGTGTGTGTCAGTGAAGGTGGGTGTGTGTGTGTGTCAGTGAAGGTGTGTGTGTGTGTCAGTGAAGGTGTGTGTGTGTGTCAGTGAAGGTGTGTGTGTGTGTGTCAGTGAAGGTGTGTGTGTGTGTGTCAGTGAAGGTGTGTGTGTGTGTGTGTCAGTGAAGGTGTGTGTGTGTGTCAGTGAAGGTGTGTGTGTGTCAGTGAAGGTGTGTGCGCGTGTCAGTGAAGGTGTGTGTGTGTCAGTGAAGGTGTGTGTGTGTGTCAGTGAAGGTGTGTGTGTGTGTCAGTGAGTGTGTGTGTGTCAGTGAAGGTGTGTGTGTGTGTGTCAGTGAAGGTGTGTGTGTGTGTGTCAGTGTGTCAGTGAAGGTGTGTGTGTCAGTGAAGGTGTGTGTGTGTGTGTCAGTGAAGGTGTGTGTGTGTGTGTCAGTGAAGGTGTGTGTGTGTGTGTCAGTGAAGGTGTGTGTGTGTGTGTCAGTGAAGGTGTGTGTGTGTGTCAGTGAAGGTGTGTGTAAGTGTGTGTGTGTGTCAGTGAAGGTGTGTGTGTGTGTGTCAGTGAAGGTGTGTGTGTGTGTCAGTGAAGGTGTGTGTGTGTGTGTCAGTGAAGGTGTGTGTGTGTGTGTGTCAGTGAAGGTGTGTGTGTGTGTGTGTGTGTCAGTGAAGGTGTGTGTGTGTGTGTGTGTCAGTGAAGGTGTGTGTGTGTCAGTGAAGGTGTGTGTGTGTGTCAGTGAAGGTAAGTGTGTGTCAGTGAAGGTGTGTGTGTGTCAGTGAAGGTGTGTGTGTGTCAGTGAAGGTGTGTGTGTGTCAGTGAAGGTGTGTGTGTGTGTCAGTGAAGGTGTGTGTGTGTGTCAGTGAAGGTGTGTGTGTGTGTCGGTGAAGGTGTGTGTGTGTGTCGGTGAAGGTGTGTGTGTGTGTCAGTGAAGGTGTGTGTGTCAGTGAAGGTGTGTGTGTGTGTGTCAGTGAAGGTGTGTGTGTGTGTGTCAGTGAAGGTGTGTGTGTGTGTGTCAGTGAAGGTGTGTGTGTGTGTCAGTGAAGGTGTGTGTGTCAGTGAAGGTGTGTGTGTGTGTCAGTGAAGGTGTGTGTGTGTGTCAGTGAAGGTGTGTGTGTGTCAGTGAAGGTGTGTGTGTGCGTCAGTGAGAGAGCGAAGGTGTGTGCGTGTGTGTCAGTGAGAGAGCGAAAGTGTGTGCGTCAGTGAGAGAGCGAAGGTGTGTGTGTGCGTCAGTGAGAGAGCGAAGGTGTGTGTGTGCGTCAGTGAGAGAGCGAAGGTGTGTGTCAGTGAGAGAGCGAAGGTGTGTGTCAGTGAGAGAGAGCGAAGGTGTGTGTGTCAGTGAGAGAGCGAAGGTGTGTGTGTGTGTGTGTCAGTGAAGGTGTGTGTGTCAGTGAAGGTGTGTGTGTCAGTGAAGGGGTGTGTGTGTCAGTGAAGGTGTGTGTGTGTGCGTCAGTGAGAGAGCGAAGGTGGGTGGGTGTGTGCGTCAGTGAGAGAGAAGGTGTGTGTGTGCGTCAGTGAGAGAGCGAAGGTGTGTGTGTGTGTGTGTGTGAAGGTGTGTGTGTGTGTGTGTCAGTGAAGGGGGGTGTGTGTGTGTCAGTGAAGGGGGGTGTGTGTGTGTGTCAGTGAAGGGGGGTGTGTGTGTGTGTCAGTGAAGGGGGGTGTGTGTGCTTCAGTGTGTGTCAGTGAAGGTGTGTGTGTGTGTCAGTGTGTGTGTGTCAGTGAAGGTGTGTGTGCGTCAGTGAGAGAGCGAAGGTGGGTGTGTGTGTGCGCGTCAGTGAGAGAGCGAAGGTGGGTGTGTGTGTGCGCGTCAGTGAGAGAGCGAAGGTGGGTGTGTGTGTGCGCGTCAGTGAGAGAGCGAAGGTGGGTGTGTGTGTGCGCGTCAGTGAGAGAGCGAAGGTGTGTGTGTGTGCGTCAGTGAGAGAGCGAAGGTGTGTGTGTGTGCGTCAGTGAGAGAGCGAAGGTGTGTGTGTGCGTCAGTGAGAGAGCGAAGGTGTGTGTGTGTGTCAGTGAGAGAGCGAAGGTGTGTGTGTGTGTCAGTGAGAGAGCGAAGGTGTGTGTGTGTGTGTCAGTGAGAGAGCGAAGGTGTGTGTGTCAGTGAAGGTGTGCGCGTGTCAGTGAAGGTGTGTGTGCGTGTGTCAGTGAAGGTGTGTGTGCGTGTGTCAGTGAAGGTGTGTGTGCGTGTGTCAGTGAAGGTGTGTGTGCGTGTGTCAGTGAAGGTGTGTGTGCGTGTGTCAGTGAAGGTGTGTGTGCGTGTGTCAGTGAAGGTGTGTGTGCGTGTGTCAGTGAAGGTGTGTGTGCGTGTGTCAGTGAAGGTGTGTGTGCGTGTGTCAGTGAAGGTGTGTGTGCGTGTGTCAGTGAAGGTGTGTGTGCGTGTGTCAGTGAAGGTGTGTGTGCGTGTGTCAGTGAAGGTGTGTGTGCGTGTGTCAGTGAAGGTGCGTGTGTCAGTGAAGGTGTGTGTGTCAGTGAAGGTGTGTGTGCGTGTCAGTGAAGGTGTGTGTGTCAGTGAAGGTGTGTGTGTGTGTGTGTGTCAGTGAAGGTGTGTGTGTGTGTCAGTGAAGGTGTGTGTGTCAGTGAAGGTGTGTGTGTCAGTGAAGGTGTGTGTGTGTGTGTCAGTGAAGGTGTGTGTGTCAGTGAAGGTGTGTGTGTGTGTGTGTCAGTGAAGGTGTGTGTGTCAGTGAAGGTGTGTGTGTGTGTGTGTCAGTGAAGGTGTGTGTGTCAGTGAAGGTGTGTGTGTGTGTGTCAGTGAAGGTGTGTGTGTGTGTGTCAGTGAAGGTGTGTGTGTGTGTGTGTGTCAGTGAAGGTGTGTGTGTGTCAGTGAAGGTGTGTGTGTGTCAGTGAAGGTGTGTGTGTGTGTCAGTGAAGGTGTGTGTGTGTCAGTGAAGGTGTGTGTGTGTCAGTGAAGGTGTGTGGGTGTCAGTGAAGGTGTGTAAGTGTGTGTGTCAGAGAGAGAGCGAAGGTGGGTGTGTGTGTGCGTCAGTGAGAGAGCAAAGGTGTGTGTGTGAGAGAGCAAAGGTGTGTGTGTGTCAGGGAAGGTGTGCGTGTCAGTGAAGGTGTGTGTGTGTGCGTCAGTGAGAGAGCGAAGGTGGGTGTGTGTGTGCGTCAGTGAGAGAGCAAAGGTGTGTGTGTGTGTCAGTGAAGGTGTGTGTGCGTGTCAGTGAAGGTGTGTGTGCGTGTCAGTGAAGGTGTGTGTGCGTGTCAGTGAAGGTGTGTGTGCGTGTCAGTGAAGGTGTGTGTGCGTGTCAGTGAAGGTGTGTGTGCGTGTCAGTGAAGGTGTGTGTGCGTGTCAGTGAAGGTGTGTGTGTGTCAGTGCAGGTGTGTGTGTGTCAGTGCAGGTGTGTGTGTGTGCGTGCAGGTGTGTGTGTGTCAGTGAAGGTGTGTGTGTGTGTCAGTGAAGGTGTGTGTGTGTGTGTGCGTCAGTGAAGGTGTGTGTGTGTGTGTGTCAGTGAAGGTGTGTGTGTGTGTCAGTGAAGGTGTGTGTGTGTGTGTGTGTCAGTGAAGGTGTGTGCGCGTGTCAGTGAAGGTGTGTGTGTCAGTGAAGGTGTGTGTGTGTGTGTCAGTGAAGGTGTGTGTGTGTGTGTCAGTGAAGGTGTGTGTGTGTCAGTGAAGGTGTGTGTGTGTGTGTCAGTGAAGGTGTGTGTGTCAGTGAAGGTGTGTGTGTGTCAGTGAAGGTGTGTGTGTGTGTGTCAGTGAAGGTGTGTGTGTCAGTGAAGGTGTGTGTGTCAGTGAAGGTGTGTGTGTGTGTGTGTCAGTGAAGGGGGGTGTGTGTCAGTGTGTGTCAGTGAAGGGGGGTGTGTGTCAGTGTGTGTCAGTGAAGATGTGTGTGTGTGCGTCAGTGAGAGAGCGAAGGTGTGTGTGTGTCAGTGAGAGAGCTAAGGTGTGTGTCAGTGAGAGAGCGAAGGTTTGTGTGTGTGTCAGTGACAGAGCGAAGGTGTGTGTGTCAGTGAAGGTGTGTGTGTGTGTCAGTGACAGAGCGAAGGTGTGTGTGTCAGTGAAGGTGTGTGTGTGTCAGTGAAGGTGTGTGTGTGTGTGTCAGTGAAGGTGTGTGTGTGTGTGTCAGTGAAGGTGTGTGTGTGTGTGTCAGTGAAGGTGTGTGTGTGTGTGTCAGTGAAGGTGTGTGTGTCAGTGAAGGTGTGTGTGTGTGTCAGTGAAGGTGTGTGTGTGTGTCAGTGAAGGTGTGTGTGTGTGTCAGTGAAGGTGTGTGTGTGTGTGTGTCAGTGAAGGTGTGTGTTTGTGTGTGTCAGTGAAGGTGTGTGTGTGTGTCAGTGAAGGTGTGTGTGTGTGTGTGTGTCAGTGAAGGTGTGTGTGTGTGTGTGTCAGTGAAGGTGTGTGTGTGTGTCAGTGAAGGTGTGTGTGTGTGTCAGTGAAGGTGTGGGTGTGTGTGTCAGTGAAGGTGTGTGTGTGTGTCAGTGAAGGTGTGTGTGTGTGTGTCAGTGAAGGTGTGTGTGTCAGTGAAGGTGTGTGTGTGTGTGTGTGTCAGTGAAGGGGGGTGTGCGTCAGTGAGAGAGCGAAGGTGTGTGTCAGTGAGAGAGCGAAGGTTTGTGTGTGTGTCAGTGACAGAGCGAAGGTGTGTGTGTCAGTGAAGGTGTGTGTGTGTGTCAGTGACAGAGCGAAGGTGTGTGTGTCAGTGAAGGTGTGTGTGTCAGTGAAGGTGTGTGTGTGTCAGTGAAGGTGTGTGTGTGTCAGTGAAGGTGTGTGTGTGTGTGTCAGTGAAGGTGTGTGTGTGTGTGTCAGTGAAGGTGTGTGTGTGTGTGTCAGTGAAGGTGTGTGTGTCAGTGAAGGTGTGTGTGTGTGCCAGTGTGTGTGTGTCAGTGAAGGTGTGTCAGTGTGTGTGTGTCAGTGAAGGTGTGCCAGTGTGTGTGTGTCAGTGAAGGTGTTTGTGTGTGTCAGTGAAGGTGTGTGTTTGTGTGTGTCAGTGAAGGTGTGTGTGTGTGTGTGTCAGTGAAGGTGTGTGTGTGTGTGTGTCAGTGAAGGTGTGTGTGTGTGTGTGTCAGTGAAGGTGTGTGTGTGTGTGTCAGTGAAGGTGTGTGTGTGTGTCAGTGAAGGTGTGTGTGTGTGTCAGTGAAGGTGTGTGTGTGTGTGTCAGTGAAGGTGTGTGTGTCAGTGAAGGTGTGTGTGTGTGTGTCAGTGAAGGTGTGTGTGTGTGTGTCAGTGAAGGTGTGTGTGTGTGTGTCAGTGAAGGTGTGTGTGTGTGTGTCAGTGAAGGTGTGTGTGTGTGTCAGTGAAGGGGTGTGTGTGTGTGTCAGTGAAGGTGTGTGTGTGTGTCAGTGAAGGTGTGTGTGTGTGTCAGTGAAGGTGTGTGTGTGTGTGTCAGTGAAGGTGTGTGTGTGTGTGTGTCAGTGAAGGTGTGTGTGTGTCAGTGAAGGTGTGTGTGTGTCAGTGAAGGTGTGTGTGTGTCAGTGAAGGTGTGTGTGTGTCAGTGAAGGTGTGTGTGTGTCAGTGAAGGTGTGTGTGTGTGTCAGTGAAGGTGTGTGTGTGTGTGTCAGTGAAGGTGTGTGTGTCAGTGAAGGTGTGTGTGTGTGTGTCAGTGAAGGTGTGTGTGTGTGTGTCAGTGAAGGTGTGTGTGTCAGTGAAGGTGTGTGTGTCAGTGAAGGTGTGTGTGTCAGTGAAGGTGTGTGTGTGTGTGTCAGTGAAGGTGTGTGTGTGTCAGTGAAGGTGTGTGTGTGTGTGTGTCAGTGAAGGTGTGTGTGTCAGTGAAGGTGTGTGTGTGTGTGTGTCAGTGAAGGTGTGTGTGCGTGTGTCAGTGAAGGTGTGTGCGCGTGTCAGTGAAGGTGTG